>VZDJ01000047.1:3118855-3314317 GCA_008694505.1 Cyanoderma ruficeps
CTTTTTTTTTTTGCTAATACAGGTTCCAATCTGCTATTTACTCATGCTCTAAACTCTGGAAAGGCTTTCTTTCCTCTTTGCACTTGTCACCATTGCAAGCAGGTGAGGGTCTGTCCCAAAATAAATTAGTATTTTGTGGGCAATATTGTCAAATTAAAATATTTCTTTATGCTTGCGAGGCAGAAAGCCACGATTTTCAAACATTAATTACATTACTGGTGGTAGCGAGTACATACATACACACTGATACATTAAGAAGCTGTCAGCTTTCCAAAATATATATATATTTCTTAAACTCTGAGTTTTCCACCCTGTGATATCACACACTTCTATTCAAACTCCACACCCACAATCCCAGTGCTGTCACTCAATTTTGGAAGCCTTTTCCACGGCCTCAGCTCAATGCAGTGTTTGCTTGGGGGTCAGTGCCTGTCACAGCACAGAAAGCCTGGAATTCTCAGGGTTCCAGCAGCCTGGGACATTTGACAAGCAGCAGAATTAAAACTTTCCTTTGGACAAGAGCAGCTCAGAAAATCTCAGTGTAAAGAAGTTATTCCTCATGTTGAGGTGGAATTTCTTGTATTTTGGTTTACAGCCATTGGCCCTTGCCTGGTTGTTGGGGACCACTGGAAAGAGTCTGGCACCGTCCTCTTGGCACCTGCCTTTGAGATATTTGCATTCACTAATGAGATCCCCTCTCAGTCTTCTCTTCTCTGGGATAAACAGGCCCAGCTCTTTCGGTCTCTCCTCACAAGAGAGATGCTCCAGATCACAAATCCCCTCTGTGGCCTCTGCTGGGCCCTCTGCAGTAGCTCCTTGTCTTTCTCACACTGAGGAGCTCAGAACTGAACACAATGCCACAGGACGTGGGCAAACAGAGGGGCAGAATCACCTTCCTCAACCTGTTGGCCACATCCTTCCCAATGTACCCCAGGATCCCCCTGGTCCTCCTGGCCACAAGGGTACACTACCAGCTCATGGCCAACTTATCATCCACCAAGACTTCCAGAAACGCTGCATTAATCCAAAATGCTGCATTAAATCCCAAAGGCTGTTGGCCAGTGTCAGGGTGTGCAAAGCACCGGCGCTGTGCAGGTGTGGCTGCCCCGGGGACACCCAGGGCACCTGCCAACCTTCCCTCCTGCTCCCAGGATCCTGGGGCAGCTGAGGCACACACAGAATCCACAGTTAGCACCCACTGTGGGTTGCAGCTCTGCTGGATTTGGGTGTTGGTTGCAGGCAAAACCCACCACCAGCCCAGCGGCACCTACCACAGCAGCACTGGTGTCAGCACAGAATTAATCACTGCAGCAATTAGTCTTGGCCTCTAATGACTGTTTGATTATAGGGCAGATCTGGATTCCCCGCTCAAGCCTGATTGAGTCAAAAGCATTAATATCAACACAAGAAGATTTGGCTGTGTGTTTGTATGTTTTGCTCTAATAACGCTCCAGGACAAACTCAGACGAACGACATCTACAATATTTACAGTGACAAAGTGTTAGAGTAATGTGCCTCTCTCTGTGCTGAACAATTTGTAAGTATCTCATTAAAATGTACTTTTTGTTTCTTCCCTCTTTACCTTAAACTGGTTCATTCTCCTTGGTTTTTATCACTTTGTGGGAGAAAATGTCAAACTGCACAGTATCAAAACAGCCATTCTAGTTTGGTTTTTTTTTTGTTGTTGTTTTTAAGACATCCTTAGATGCATTACTCTGACACATTTTGTGGTCAAAGAAAGGGTTTTGAAATTCACATGTTTAGAAATGTTTGTTTATTTCTAGAACAGGCTACTTATAACAGAAACATTTGTCTCTAATGACACAAACTAGATATAAATTAATATAAACAAATACTGTACCTACAGTTTGCTGTGATGACATCCTCTATTACTGCATGCTTACACTTAAAATGTGGGAATATAGTGGAAATACATCTTCAATCTATTTCAAAACAGTGAGAGGAAAAAATGATGCCCAATGGAATCTAAACAAGCTCAAAGAATAATTTAAAAAGCTGTGGAGGAGAAACATACATGTCTGGTATTGCGTGTCCAGCAAATATCAATGAAATGGCTTTATTACTTGCCATCTGTTCTGCCATTTTCCCTAAGTGTTTATATACTTTTATAAAAATTCTGTTTATATATATATATATGCAACAGATTAGTTTTTACAGGAATGAATCAAATATAATAGCAAAAGGTACTTTATTTTTATATGAAAGGCACGACCAGAAATACAGTGTAAGAAAGGTAGAGATGTAAGACTGTTCTTGTCCATTGAATAATCCTTTTTATATGTCCAATAAATTGACCAAGGAAACTGAGCATGCCTCCAGCCAGGCAAAGTTTTACTATTCTCCCATGAAACATCCACCCACTCTGTTCCTGTTACATTTCTTTGCAGCTTCTGATTGCAGGAGAATATAAAAACCATAACTAGGTAAGACTGAAATGAAGCAGGGGATAGAGCAAAGCCATAAAACCGGGATACAAACTTTCCCAAAGTCTGAAGGTGTTTGAACCCAAGATTTTGGCTCAAAACCATCCTTAATTTGAAGCAGCATCTGGCAGGCCAAATGCTCTGCAAAACGCTGGCACCATGAAAGATGAAGTTCCACACGACCCAGAATGTTGGAAGAAACACTCCCCTCAGGGAGGAAGGCAGGTCGCACAGGGAGGGTGAGTGCAGGGGAGCTGGGATTTGCAGCTGCAAGGAGCTCCCACCATCCCTGTGCTGCTCACTTCAAAGGAGAGCAGACCTCCTGACCGGGTTCATGCAGTGCTTTGCCCTCTCTGCTGATCCTCTTGTTCCCATCCTATTCTTTCAGGGACCTAAAGGAAGTCAGGGACAGGGCTGCCAAGGAGAGTCTCCGGCACTGAGACTGCTGGCCCGGCTCCTCCCCAGCCCAGAGCTGTGTCCTGAGCCAGCAGAGCCCATTGCAGCACCCCAGGAGTCTTTCCACACCTGAAAAAGTGTTTTTTTTCTTTTGAAAAAAGTGTTTTGATACCCAAGGATGCATAGGGATAAAAGAAATTTCAAAGACAACTTAAGGCTGGTGATCCCAGTGGTTTGGGAAGTCCTGAGCGTTTCTGAAAACCTCACTCAGCATTATCCACCTCTTCCATATACCCAAAAGCTTGGTCTTCTGGCTTAAACTCACCATTTCCCACCCAAAACAGGTAGATGCTCTATCCTGGTGTTTCTGCATTTGGTGTTAAATGATATTTAATTATAGTCACAAAACCTATCTGTGTATTTTAACAGCTTGGATGGGGCTGAAAATAAGTGGCTTATTAGCTGCTGTGAGGAACATTTCACAATAGGATCTGCATTTTTCTAGAGCTCTGTAATTAAAGTATGCAGTAACGTGACCACAACGTTTTTAAACAGCTGGCACAAGGAGCTGAAAAAATAATTAGTTTTCAATAAAAAAAAAGTTGCTTTTTATTACCCAGGCAAAGTTCTCCAGTGACTTTTAAGGATCTGCCAAGTGAAATTCAAACATGAAAATAGAGTCTCTGTGTTGGCTGTTATCCAAGCTGAATGAAACACGAATACACCGATTTGTGCCAAGTATTAGACATGCTGAACTGAGGCAAAGTGGTTAAGTATCTCCCCAGGTTGAATGTTACACAAAACAGTGTATCTGCCTCCCCAAAAATGCTGTACTCGGGGGGTGGGGGCACCGCTGTGGCTTTCACTCATTATAGCCTTCTTCTCCCAGCAGTCAGGAAATGAAAAAGCAGTCCAGGAAACAACCAAAATATTCCCTACAAGGAGCTGAGGCCCTTGGCAGCAAACCCTGTATGTATCTGGGTTTAACTGTGACATGATTTGGGGCAGGGCACAGCAAACAGGGTGACAAGGGGGGGTTGGCAGCAGCCAGGTGAGCACTGCCCTGAGCTCACCTGTGCCACGTGTGCCAGGCCCATGGCACAGCTTTGGCACCCAGGGGCTGCAGGACAGGGCCCCAAAGGCAGCCACAGACACATCTCTGTGTCACCACCTGCAATTTGCTGATAACTACGGGACCTGGGAGACTTTTCATTTCGTGTTATCAAATCTATAATCCCCACAGCTGTACCTGAGAATGAGTCTATGGATATTACCCACTCTGGGTTTTTTTAGGTGGTTCTTCCAGCACCTTATTCTATACATCTTATTCGATGGATATTACCCACTTAGATTTTTTTTAGGTGTTTCTTCCAGTATCTTATTCTATGGATATTACCCACTCAGATTTTTTTAGGTGCTTCTTCCAGCACCTTATTCTATACATCTTATTCTATGGATATTACCCACTCAGGGTTTTTTTAGGTGGTTCTTCCAGCAAACTCCCTTTGCATTTATACTAATGATAATGTCTTGAAATACAGGCAGCCTACACAGAATTAAGGCAACCATGAAAAGCTGACCTCACTGGTATGTGCTAAAACAAGAGGTTCTATAAAAAGGTGAGACCTTTGGCAGAAAAACCTACATGTTTGGTTTTAACAGTTAAATAATCACGGGTAGGGGAATGCAAACTCAGTAACAAATAGAAGATGGCACTCTCAGACAAACAGGCACATGAAAGCTGCAGCAATTTATGGACATACTGAAAGTCCTCCCAGACCTGCCAGGTGTTTTCACTGTCCCCATCGCTTGACAAAATGTAAAAAGACAAAAATTAAGAGAGGTCGTGATGTCTTCCCCTCTCTCATTTTATCACCACTATTTCATTCACAAATACTACAATAACTGATGACTTGAAAGCTTGTAATTTATTATTCACAGCTACTGGGGACTCACAGGGCCAGTTCTTCCAAGTTATATGGTGGAATTACAACTGGCAATTGAGTGCTTATCTGAGAGCACCAAATATACCCTGATCCAAGCCAGGACCTAAAGGTACTTTGGCCCACTCCATCCCACAGCTGCTGTGAGAGTAATTTTCACAGCGCAGTTTGTCTACTGATTTACTATTAACTGTTAAATGAATTCTAAAATTTGCTTAAACATTTGCGTTTGAAGTTGAGGGAAAAATAGCTTCGTTAGCAAAGGTTGAGTCTAATAAAATGGAAATAGGCCGTCTGCTCCCCAACACCCCCACCCACCAGCTCTTAACAATTAGGCAAACTGTGGTAGATGAGTTCCAAGGACAAGGGGAAAGAGAGGCAGATTTGTATTTCATGCTCCAATAAGGATAATTACCATGCTATTGTTAATTTAATATATAAATAAAAGCAGGATGGAAATACATTTCAGATTTAGAGTATTCTATAGGGTCCCCTTTCACAGCACAACGCTGAGGAAAGCCAAACCTGGAACCGGTTATTTCAATATATATTTTAATTAAAACACATGGGTTATTCTCAGGTGGATAAAATCACAGTGGATTCAATGGCGAAGGACTGACTGAAGCTGCATTTGCACACTGAGCAAACCTGGTGTTAAATCATTGCACCAAAGGTGCTCTGTCCAGAAGGCTTTCAAGTATCACAAGTAAAATAAGTCTGGGTTGCTTAAGTTCTTACAGCTGATCCCCTTTCATGGAAAAAGCCAATTACAGATCACAGATGTCTCAACTAATCCTTTTAAATATCACAGAGGCAGGAAATAATGTGAAAGTGCAATAAATGACAATTTGTATAGTTTGAGTAGGGCTGGAATAAGACAGCACATGAAAAACAAACACAAAAAAGGCTCAAAAACGTACAAAGGAAAAATAAAGGCTTATATTAACATTCAAGCTCAGTATGGCAAAACTGGAGACTAGGGGCTAGATCCTGTTCTGATTTACAGCCTGTAAATCCCTTTCAACTGCATGAAGAAAAATTAAGCACAGAATGTCTGCCTGCTCTATTGAATTGCTTATTCCTCCCCCTTTCACCTCCTTCCCCTTTATTTCGACGCTGCATTTTATTCTAACTTTTCTATCATTTCTGAAATTTATTTTAAAGCAGAGAAAGGAAAATTCTGCTTTCTGATAGTGCCTCCATCTTTCCAAGGCATATGTCTGGTAATTAGCATGGTGGGATCATTAGCATAAATATACAAAGAAATTTGATTTTAGAACACAAATACCGTTTTTGCTACGGAGCAATATAGGACAGGTGACAGGCCCAGCTGGGAAACCTCTTTTTCATTTTTCTGTGACCACAAATCAGACATCTTGGGCTCACAGCAGGACAGGCTCTACTGGCAGTAATTGGCACCATCTGTAGCTGTCAGAGCAGTGCCTGGCATTCCAGCATTTCATCTTTCCAGTCAAGGCATTCATCACTAGTCCAAAACTCAGCCAGCTGACACTGAAAGATTAACTTGCATTGATTTGCTTGGATAAGCTCGCCTGTGCCTCGGTTGGTACTGAGCGTTCCTGTTAAATAGCCATCACCATCACAAGATGTTTACAAGGTGATCGTCTACTCTGCCTTTCTCCCATTCCTTTACTCGGTCCTAATGTGTTTTCAATTATTATAATTTAAGAGATAGTGAATGAAAAGAAAGGAAAGTGAAACGTAGCCAGCAATCAGGGAGCGTGACTTAATGAAAGGATTAGAAATTCACAGCAGTGGCTGTTTGCTGGTCTTAAATGAGCAGTTTCTCCCACCCCTGTGTGTGTCATGAGGAAAAAAAAAACTTGTTGATTTGGGGGGTTCAGCAACAGACCGAGTCTCCTCCAGCTGTCAGTCTTGATGATAAAACTAAATGAAACCGTTATTATTTTCAAATGCAATTTTCCAGTACTTGGGTAATTTAGTTTGCATTTTCCAGGAAAGCTTTATAGCAGCGACACCAGATGCAAAGTTCAACCTCCCTCTCTTAATCACCTAACACCATAGCTACTTGCCAGTGTTTTTAAGCTTCTGATGTGTTCAAAGCCCAGAGCCTAATCTTTCACAGTCATACAAGGGTCATTACTATTTCAATTTAGAAACCCCACATATTCTGTAGAATGTTTTGGGGTGAACAAATTGCAATTTGAAAGTTGAAAATTCATGTCTATTTTAGCGAATGGCAGAAAAAATGGAACGACCTCCCAGGCAAACCTGAGACAGTGAAATTTGTGAGTTTCACATAAATGACAATCATCTTGTATTAAAAATCAAAGCGGTGATGTTTTTGTGAGTAAATAAAGGGGATTATTGGGGGCCTTTTATGTCTCCTATTATAGCTTTATCAAAATCCTGCTCAGAAATCCTTATTGTTGCTCTCTCCTAGGCATTTCCTCAGTAATGACTTAATGGCACAGGTGATATATCACAGCCCACACATGTCCACACAGGGCTCGTTGGTAGTTTTAGCATTTTGGGGCCTTCTCTGTCCATCTATTTCAGACCAAAAACTCCATCATCTCATGCTTCATTTTACACCCATTACGGGATGAAGCTCTAAGGGTTGACAAGTCGGAATTAAGGGTGAGAAGCACCTGAGGTTTTGAACATCCTCGTGAGGGGAAGCAGAAGGGCAGGCACAGATCTCTTCATTCTCACGACCAGTGGCAGGACTCAAGGGAATGGCATAAAGATGAGTCAGGAGAGGTTCAGGTTGGATATTGGGAAATTGTTCTTCACCCAGAGGGTGGCTGGGCAGTGGAAGAGCTCCCCAGGGAAGGGGTCACAGCACCAAGCCTAGCAGAGCTCAACAAGTGTTTGGAGAACACTTTCAGGCACATAGAAAGGGAATTGCTGGGGTGTCCTGTGTAGGGCCAGGAGTTGGACTCTGATGACCCTGATGGGCCCCTTCCAACTCAGCATATTCCATGATTCCATGATGAAAGGAAGCAGGTCAGAAATGGCTGCAGAGTCCAGCTGCAAGATCCTGCAGGGTAAATGGAACAGCAGATCCATCTATCAAAGGCCAAGGTCTGGCTTTAGGGATGGCAATCCCACCTGGGCACAGGAGCTCTGCAGGGCCAACAACTACCAAAAGCAACTTCAACTGTGCATGAGGTACAAAACACACAGGAGAAGGCAGTGCTGTGCCAGGGAACATGAAAGCAGAGCAAAACAGAGGCTCAGTCAGGGGCTCCCACAGAGCTGAGCTTGCCCTCCTGAAGGTGATTCATTTGGCCCCTGAAAACGGGGTATTTTAGATAAAAGGGAATATTGTGGCCATGATTAGTGGTGCCTGTCCCAGCTCTGCCATGGACTGCCCTGAGAACATCTCCTAACCTTAGAGACTAGGTCCAAACTAGGCTCATAACTCAGTGAGGTTTGTCCTTTTCTGCACACAAAAATAACAATTTTCTCTCTTTTTCCAATAAAGACAAGATGTACAATACTTCATCAAACAGAAATGAACTTAAATAGCTTATATAAATTACATCTCTTTTCAACTATCTTTGCTAAAAACATTTCATCTACTACAGAACACTCATGAGTGTTTGCAAGACATCTGTGGAATAAAAAAGAGTTAAGCATAAAAGAGTATTAAGTCATCTGGTTTGGAGGGATTTTTGTATTAGATCTTGTTCATTTATTAAGTGTAATGTGATAGTGGCCAGATGATTAATACAGTGTGGCAGGAGTGATGTAACAGGAAAGATAAAAATGGATATCATGAGCAGAGAAGAGGATGGGGATGTGAAGGGGGTACACAGAGAGGGCTGGGATAAGGAGGTCAGTGTTTACAGTGTCTGAGTGTGACTGACTTCCTTTGGAATGGGCTTTAGGGAGGATTTACTCTTTTGGATGGTGATTATATTCCACAGGATTTCCCAAGTGAGGAAAGAGAGCACAGCATTACTTTGCTTTCAGAGAATTACTGCCCCTAGCCCCAACATGTACAAACCATTTTTCGGCATCTGTGGGGAGGGAGAATTTGGTTTCCTCCACCCATTTTGATCAGTTCCCAGCAGGTCACCCCACTGCAAGCCTGGCAGGGACTCAGGGCAGAAAAGAGAGAATTCTGTGGATAAGAGAACTGCTGAGCAAGCAGTGAGTGAAGGATTTGTAAATCCCTGCTATTAATTAAGGGGTCCAGCTGCCTTTGGTAAGAAATACCTGGAGAGCAACCTTAGCTATCAATAGCTAGCAACCTTAGCTATCAACCCTAGCTTTGTTCACTGACAAAAGATCTGAAATGGTGGCATTTATGCAGAAAGTCTCATTGCTTTCAGATACCTATTCCACCACAGCTGTTGAGATCTCTTACATCTAACTGTATTTGGGATGGATCCTTTAATTAGCTTGAATCAGAAACGATAAAACACAGTGTTTTAACCAGGTGTGCTGTAGGACAGTGGTACAGAATCCAGTTACAGCTCTGCTCACAGTGGGACCTGGGTCTGGATGTCACTACCTCAACCCCCTATCACGGAATCCTTCTGCTGCAGGGCCTTCTCATCAGGGTCAGAGTTCCAAACACATTCAGCATCAGCACATTTCACTGGCTGTGTCTGGGCAGATTTTCAAAGAAGGCCTGATCACCCAAGAACAGCTACTGAGTACCAAAACCTGAGGGAAACACAAAGGATTTTGTAAGTTGACCAGATTGTTCACTTGCAATTTTACAGCATGAACATGCCAATGGCAGGTTGTGTAATGTGATGTCAACACACAGGAGAAGCAAAGAAGAAAGGAAAGTGCTCAAGGTCAGCCACACAGCACTGAGATCCCACAGTTCTATCTCTAGTAAGCACACTTGACAGATTTCTCCAGACCAGCCAGGAACACAAAACCAATGCTGATTAGAAGGAGGATTTCCCTTCAGAGTGGTAACTGCTCAGGGGAATCAGATTTCTGTATTGACTTTTACATATACAGAAGGTGACTAAAGGAATTAGGCCAGCCTGGATTGCTGCAAGGGGATAATAAGCCCCGTGGTTAGATGGAAATGCATGTGGATTGTTCTACACCCTTCTCTAAGCACTTTCACATACTATTAAAACAAACTGTACTTTTTTTTGGAATAATGGCTGAGTTGTTACCACAGTCACAGCTGGGCATGGACTCCAGGAGAAGACCCAGTGCCCTGAGTCCCTCCTGGTGACAATTCCATGCAGAACTCATTGCCTGAGCCACAGCGGGGCAGGGTGTCACCTAAGGAGAGCTGAAGGACAGCCATGGTCCTGCCCACTTTCTAAAAAATTAGAAAGTAAAACATGGCAAAATTTATTTCCATAAATAGACAGAAAAATTCTAAAGAAATATGTATACACCAACACCCAACTAAAGACCTAAACAAAACTGGTAGCACAGGGACACAGCAATTTAAAAGAGTCTTGAAACAGAATCTGCCCATGAGACAACACAAAACAGCCCCATAAAAAAGAGAGTACCTTAAGCTGAAAGTCAGGGCCCCTATATTACTTATACCTTGTATGCTTTTTATTCTAAAATAAAATCTGCTGAATTGCACCTATATTTTTAGCTAATAACCACAACTTAAAAAAAATAGACCATGTCATCCTGCAAGTTCTACAACAGGTTCAAAGGGTGATGATGGGGAAAATATGCTTAAAAACATTAGGAACTTTTCATACTGCTGCAGGATAGAACAGTTGGCAAATGGTCACCAATGGTGTTCCCCGGGCTCCGTACTGGGACCAGCTCTGCTTCATGTATTTATCAGTGATCTGGATGAGGGGATAAAGTGCATCCTCAGGCAGTCTGCAGGTGACACCACTGACCCAGGACAACCAAAACTGACCTGTGCTCTCTCAGCCGGCACACTGCTGGTAGTTCAAGACTTTTTACCAACTCAATTGGCAGGAAAGAATGTGGTAGGACAACAAAGCCTGCACAGACGAGAAATTCCAGGCAGCATGGAGTGGTGGGAGCTGTCAGCCTGTCACAGAGCCTTCACAAGGTCAGCAGGTATCTGTGGTGTTCCTCCTCTGACACTGCAACACCGAGGGCTCTGCCACCTCTGCTCCCCTCTCCTGACCTTTCCAGATGAAGTGAGGCAAAGCCAGGGCCACACAGTGCATGAGCAGAGCTCAAGAGCAAAACTGCTACTGACAAGAAGTCAAGAGTTATGTGGAGTACTGGCATAATGGTTCTAAAAAGACACTGAGTACGGGCTCTGTTTAATATGAACCTTAATATTTACAGCACTGGAAAGCTTTATGCTCAAAATCTTTGTTTCCATTAACTAGCAGATGCTTTCCACACCTTGATCTCCACGTACGTGCAAGTCCACTCCCTGCAGAACAGCTCAGTGTACAACAACTGTTGAGCTACACAGTAAAACAAATACTTTCATTAAGATTATGGAAATTATAGAACAAAAGGTGCATTCTGAGACCCTTTGTAAAACAAAACAGCTTGTTTACGGAATCAAGCTGATTCTATTTCCTATCAGTTTGACTGCAGGAGTAAGGAACTTTATTTTTAAGACACCAATGGTATTCTTTCTTAAAGGTATTTGCCTTTACTTAAAAGGAATTAGAATAAATCTACTGACTTTGAAGAAACAGTGCTAGCCCACCAGATTTGCACAGAGTTCTGAGACATTTTGTGTTTCACCTAAAGCCTAAGCTACTACATCATTTATTCACATGAAGAACACAGTTTCAATTTATTTAAGAGCTTTCTAGCTTACACAGTCCCAAAGAAAAGCTTCAGAATGTTATTCTTACTCGTTTGGAAACCAGAAAGCAAACAGGAGCACATAAGAACTTATTACATTTTAAAATGTCATGATAACGACGCCAGTCTCATGGTGTTTTAAGAAAGAACCTTTGTCTTGGGTTTTTTTCTTTTCCTTTTCTTTTTTTTCCCCCCTTTTTTTCTCCAACTGTGTGTCTGTGACCACATCCAGTTTGAAAAATGGTTGGTTGCATAGGACGATTGGCACTGCAAGCCACATTTTCCAAAATTATTATTGGTCTGTGTGGCTTAATTAGAGGAAGTCCAACTTCAATTTCAAAATTACTGAATGTTTTCTGTAAAACCAAAGCTCTTTCCATAATCCCTTAGACTGTTCCACTGCCTCCCAAAATAAGCATTTGAAATTGCCCAGTGTACCCGAATACACGAGACAGAAGTGTGCATTTGAGGGGAGCACAGCTCCTCTCAATCACAGCTCCTCCTCGCTCAATCACACAGCTCTGAAGCTCTGGGGAAAAGAAAAAAATAAAAAGTTGCCTGGAATTGATGAAATCAACTATTTCAGAAGTATTCTGCAATAACATATCTCTTCCAGCAGCAAGATTCTACTGATAAAAACTGTGGAAGGATTCTACTGATAAAAACTGTGGAAGGACAAATTAGGGAGATCTATAGAAAAACCCTAATTTATAAGAGATGGAGACTTTGCTACATTTTAAGCGCAGTAATAATGGTAAGAAAATCTGTGAAATCAGAAAGCCTGATACGGTGTTTTACTTGCTTCACATTGCATAACTTTTATTATGGAGTCCTGCCTGCTTTTTTCACTCTACATCAGTGTTGTCCTCATTAATGTCAAAAGGATTTATGTGTGCACATGGAAGCAAGAATGTATGCCTATGTGTTTGCAGTCTCACCTGTTATCTTTCTCCTGCCATTATCTAGCAACTTCCCTTTCAAAGGACAACATTTACAGCTCACTGGTAAATAAAAGGCAGATAAATTTTATGTACTGAAGCAACATGAGTGTGAAGTTGGTCTGACTCAATTGTATCAAACCAGCTGAAACAGATATTGTGTACACAACAGACACATCTCTGGTTTCAGAGTTTTCATAAGGAAAAATTCCTCTGGGCAAAAGAAATCAAAACACTGGGATGAAATACATTGGATCTCATGAATTTCCTTTGCAACTCTTAGGATCTGCACAAAAATGAACCATTAAAAAGCAATCCCTATTTTCCAATCCTATCAGCTATAGCACATCATCAAGAGTTTGCATAATTCTTAAAATCAGACACAAAATGTCAACAGACTGCAGCTGAATGCATTATGGATACAGAATACTCTTGCAGGGTTTTCATTAAGTCTAACATGATTTACAGGACTTAAGACACATTGCTTCAAGATTTTTATATCACTGCAGTAAGTACTCCAGGGATGTTTCGACCCACTCGAAATTGTTTTAGCTGTGCTATTACCTGGGTCAGAACTGATGGCAGCATATATCAATTAGACTGCAGCAGTTTAATACGTGCTCCTATGCATCTGGTCACTCAGAGATTCACATCTAAGATTTCCATACCCTAAAAAGAGTATTATGGCTGAGCCCTGCAATGGGCTAAGGTTGCCTCATTTATTTGAGAAGCAGCCTTAAAGAAAAGACATCAGGAGACAATACCCATTCAGATTACAGACGTCCCTCCCACTCACCACAGAGGCTGGTAATACTCCTTTTTTCTGATTCCTCCTAATGTTTGCCCTGACCATTTTGTAGATTATGGTGCAGCACTGTATCTAATTGAGAACAGTGGACTGTAAACTTTTAGATAAACTCAGCTGGCATCACTGAAACTTATTGACTCCAGTTTAGGATCTGGATTCTTTATTCGTTTTAACCCTATTAAATAGAGAACATTTTAACAATAGTGCCACTTCAGTATTTTGTCATACCTAGAGTCAAAAATGCATGGCTGTTACTGCTGTCTAGAGAGGTAACTGTAGTTAATGACTGTGTCAGTGATGATCACTGTGTGCATTTCACATGACATGGCAGTAGTGCAGATCTCCTTTGCTGCAAATTGTTAACAGACACTTTCATTGGCAGTGGATTTGTCCCTGAAACTTACTGGGTTTGAGAATAAGCGCCTCTGTGACATAATTTTATTATTCAAGGAGCAGGTTTACCCACAACTCTTTTCACCTCTCCAGCACAAGATGGTTACAGCTGCCTTGTTAGGAATACCTGAGAGGCTCAGTCTCTCAGGTGAGGAATTTTGTCTGGTGCCAACAGATGAGGCACTTGAGAAACATCTGTTGCTTACTTCTCTGCTGGAATAGTGTGAAGTTTTTAGATTGCTGGGAGCACTGGGTTTACCTGGCCTACACAGCAAGAGACAGTTTTTCAAAATGACTCAGGGAAAAACTTAAGGTCACTAACACTTCACTTGTGGTTATGTCCTTAAGATCTGTCCTTTGCTGCTCTGTACCTTTTACTCCACAGAGGTGCCATTTTTAGCATAAAAAACCCCAGGACATCAGCAAAAGACTGTAAAATCAGTCTCTACAGAGCTCTTCCCTGCCTCCTCTTTAAACACTCAGCATCTCTCTGACAGAGGGCCCTACTCCAGCAACACCAACATGAGCTTTCAAGACCTCTTGCTCCCTACCTGCGAGTGCCAAGATGTGAAACAGCAACAAAGACAATTCAGAATAAACACTAAAAATATGGTTAAGCTTCACGATCAAGACAAACATCAGGCTTAAAAGTATTCTGTTAGTGCAAAGGACTGCACACATAAACCAACTCAAAATCTCACTTGCACATTACATGGCAGTAGCATTTTTACAATCAAGCTTCTAAGAGTTCAACAAAACCTTAATAAAAGACAAAACTAGGGCAGAAAAGATGAATTAAGGGTAGAAAGCTACAGGATTTGCCCTCCAAACTTTCCAGTGGGGGAAATCCATCTCTTTTAGCATAAATGTGTGCAGTTTTACAGTGGTCCTGCTTCCGCATGAATTTCAGAATACATTTACTAGAAAATTCATTACATGAAACATTTATCCCATGAATAAATTAGAGACTCTGAATTACAGTGCAATAAAACTTTTGCTGCTAGAAAGATTTTTATGGGTGAAATAATGTGAAAATTAGTAACATTAAATATGATTCTTCTTAACCCAGAATAGTCACCACACAATTATTTTGACATGTTCTGGCATACATCATCATAGATCTAGTCAAATAGTGTTATAGAACAGATTTGGAACCCTTTTATAAACCATCAAGAAACACACAGAAAAGGGCAATGGAGAAGCAAGTTTTCAATCCTGAACTGCTGAAGAGAGCAATTTTTTTCCAATCCATTCCAGATAAGCAGGATGACTTTTTTTTTTTTCAAAAGGGTTTTGCTCAGTCCTTGAGTTCCACTTTAGTATCTGTTGTGTGTGTGTATGATGCTGTAGGATGGGGTAAATGCACTGAGGGCAAGCCTCCCATGGCATTAAACGGGAAGTCTGCTGTGCTGAGGCATCGGCTCACTTCTCTAATAAAAAATTCTAAACTTAATACATATACAGAGCTGCTTTGTGCCATTAGGTCGAGCACTGATAAACCCACTAATAAAGTGTCAGTGCTTAGCTTTTTGGGGGCCAGATCCCACCAACCTCCTTCTTGCAGAAAAGGTTTCTGCATGGTTGAAAGATGCTGCTACTTCCTGGGAATGAACTCAGCTAAAACTTTAAACCCTTCCTGGAAGGGGTAGTGCCAGGTCAGTGGACACTGAAATGTAGCCTGAAGCTACACTGACAGCACAGGGGAGATCTTTCCCCTGCACTCCTCACTCTGAGACAACCTAACCCCGGACAAAATGCTCAATATTTTAAGTCACTAAGAATCTGCTGGGTATGAAGGATATTGACGGAATTTAAATCTAACTTTAGAAAGCAGGATTTCCTCATCCCGTACTTTCCAAAGGCTGATGGAATTACCACATGTCACAGAGCTGCTACACTGTGCTCAGTTGCTTCCAAACACTCGTGCCAGGCCTGCAAGAGAGGTGTCCCTGCTCCAGAGTGCTTCTTTGTGAATGAAAACAGATTATTTTTGTTTTATTGTGGAAGGTATTTAAGGAGAAGAGAGATGGAATCAATGTATTTTCTTTGGGCATTTCCCTATTCATAGATTTTTTTTGTCTAGTTAGGTGGACCTTGGGTTTTGGCAGGTTCACAGCAGACTTTGTTTATTGCCTTTTCTCAAAAACAGCCATTTGTGTGGAGCTTTTCTGGAGGTTGGCCTTTCCAGACTCAAATGATTAAATAGATGTTTATGAGTATTAAAGAAAGTCTCTTTCTTAGGAGGGAAAAAACCACTGATGCAACAGAAATTGCAAGGCTGCAGAGCACTCCGTGCACACCAGCCACTCCAACCCAAGAGTGCAGGAGCATGACTGTATTCAAAGGAGGTAAATCAGACACCCTTGAATGTTTTATCTCCCTCTCTCTCTGTTTGGTTTCCCACAGCATAACTTTACACATTACCTCATGACATCTTTATAGTGGTGGAGAAAATGATTAGACTCCAGTCCTTGAAAAATCGCAAACACGGAGTCATTTGTAGCATTTGGCTGCTCTAATTAGCACATCACTGAGGGGTAATGAATAGAAGTCTGTGAAGAAACTTCAAAATTAGTACCACTAGCAATGTTAGAGTAAAAATCAGAACTGTGAGTAACAGTACTCAGAGGATTTGGGTAATTACTGGATACTCCCAATATAAGGTCTGTCACTTGATCCTAAGGGACTCCAAGGCTTTAACAAGCCTCAGAGGCCCAATATTCCACCCCAATAAATGAGGCTCACAAAGTTCACTCAGAGTTAAAAGACAGCATCACGAGCCTATTGTTCTTTTTTTCCTTTTCTTTTTTTAAAGGTGGTTCTTAAACGGCACGGAATTAGACAACCTTTTTTTTTTTTTGCATGTCAATCACTGGACCCCTCCATCTGTAATGAGATGTTATAGCTTCCATGTGTGTGCAAGCATGGAAATGACATCACCCCAATAACCAAATGTGCAAGGCCACATGGATTCCTAAAGCCCGACCAACAGCTGCAGCACTTGTGCTCAGGTTCTTTCAACATTTCAGTGGTCTCCAAGCAATTGAAAGGTGGGGAGGGAAATATTACTCTTCAGGGGACGGTGAAAAGACCTTGAGTATGTAAAAAAGGACAGTGCCTTCACCTGCTCCTACCTGAGCACTCAGAACACCCATTCCAGCAGCCCAAGGGCACAGAGGGGCAAACATGCTGCAAAGCAGGTGTGCTCCCCCCTCCCAAAAATGCATGACCACTGGCCAGGGCACACCAGCCCACACCAGGCAGTCTGGGGCAGCCTCCAGGAAAGACCAACTTGGCTCTTCCCAGCTCTGGGAAGTGATGCCAGCCTGGCACTCCAGAGAACCCTCCCTCAGCTAAACAAGGGCTTCCCCCTCCCCTGTGGGGGGAAGCTTTCAATTCTGACCCATCCTCAACCTGGTGTAAAGGGGCTCCAGCCTGTATTTTATAACATGTATTTTAAAAAAGCCCTGTAGGATCAACAACTTTTATTGCAACTTTCAGCTGCACTGTGCTCTTGTAAAGCCAGATTAAGCTGGGGTCTAAATGTCACGACCTCTTCCCCTCCCTCCCCTCCAACTTCCATCATCTTTTTGTTGGTTTCTCAGTGATTTCACTCAACATGAAGTAAAAAAAGAAAAAAAAAAGAAAAAAGAAAAAAGGAAAGAAAGAAAAAGAAAAGAAACAAGAAGCAAATTCTGTATATAAACAAAGGCAGCTTTCAGGCTTGCTTTTCATCCTGAACCGAATGGGCAAAGAGCATCCGTGCATTTGCAAGCTTTTCCAAGTGAGCCTAGAGGGGCCTGTTTACCAGAGATCAAATCTCTGGCAAACAGCTCATTGCAGCTCTTCAAACAAGCTGAAATTATGACCTTATGTTATTGTTTCTCGAAAACCCAAACCTTTGATGTAAACTAATGTTGACCTTTCCAGCATAAATTTGACATGAAGCCACTTTTGTTTCAAACGCCCTATGAAAATTCAGCTACAGTCCTATTGGACAAAGCCTTTTTGTGAGATAATAAATAATAGATAATAAAAAACTGGAGCCAATTTAGTCATTGAAGTATTTTCTTTTCCTGAGTGACTATCATAATGGAACTTTTCTACCTTGGCTTGTGCTGGGCTGTCTCACACCACACCGTGGGCCCACCCAACCTATGGCTACATCCTAGTGAAGTCAAAGGAAAAACCTCCCAAGAATTTCAGGTCCTCAGCCTCTGAGTGAAACCTAGATTAAACTAAATTAAACTTCATATCTCATGGATCTCTGTGGAGACATTCCCATTTTAGGATTAGGTGAGTGTCCAGGGTGAGCTGGTGTCTCCAGAAATGACCTCAATACAATTTGGGCAGAAAGGCTCCCAATTCAACCTCAGCAAGCGCTGGGTTGTGTCAGCCACAGGAAGCATGGAGAGGTGAATTCTGAATATAAACACCTCTGATGTATTGAACTGGTGACTCTGTTCACTCCTGTTCCACCATGCCCACCCCGGTGATCTGCACATCTTCCCACTCTGCCAGGAGTCACTGGTGTGTGCAGGTATCTGCACACTCTCTTCCAACTATTTCATTTCATTTGCCATGTCTAATCTCTATCCCTTATTGTTTTGCCTGTTAACGTTTAAAATAGTAAAAAGGGAATCAACAGACAAAAAGGAGGATAATTCTGTTAATTTTTCAAAGTACTGCTATTAATATTTAGTGCTCTCCTCACCAGCTTAGCAGTTTTAAAAACCAGAAATTTAGTTGGAGAATCCAGATAAAAAATGAGCAACCTTTATGTGGAGTCCATTAAGTAATCCTAAATTAAAGTGGCATTGAAATGGAACTAGAGGGATGTGCATAAAAAAGAACACGTGACGAGCACATGGATACCACATGAATCCATTATGATAAGTATTCTTCCAGTAAGAGCAAATGAATTCTTTCTGACCACACACTTAAAATGAAGCCAAACTTGTTGGGTTTTTTTAATAAATGTCAAAGTATCGTTTAGCTGTTAAACTAAGCTTATCTTTTCCTGGGCCAAAAGAGTCGCAAGGCAGTGCTTCAGAGCAAAATATCAGTGTGTGTACATATATATATCTATATCTATATATATATATATATATGCACACACACACTATATATCAATATAACTCACGGTACAATCACTACATATCAAATAGTAAGAGTCTCACTTTCTTCTTTTGCACTCCAAATTGGGGATTCAGCCCTTAGCCAAGCCTGTGACAGGAAATCTGCTTTGCTGTGTGACACGCGCCTGAAGCGTCTGAACTCTGCTCTGCAGAGAGTTTCTTGTGCTGTTTCCCTCCATACCTGAGTAAATACAAGCTGCAAAACAAAGGTGATGAACTCAGGCATTTCAGGATGGCTCCACTGGCAGCATCTCATTGCCTAGCCTTAATAACTACTTTCAGAGGTCACCTGAAATAACTTGCTCTTAATATTACAAACATTAAGCCTTGTGCTTACAGTCTAGTTTGGGGGCCAGACTAAGAGGCCATGCTTTTTTTTTTTGAGATGTGAGATCCGTGCAAATAAAACACACACTCGTGAATTTTGCTTGCTAATCATAAAGCAAGTTCCATGCAAATCACAGAGACGGCGATGACAAATTGAATGGGTTGGTCATGGCAAAAATAGCAGATTTCACAGCATGACACTGATTAAAAGACAGACAGGAAATTCACAAATAAAGACATTTAAGCTGCCAAGAAAATGATGTTTTTAAGTACTGAATTATTTCTTTATTAATACAGTCATCCTGGATGGATATTCTCCAAAGCAGCAAAACCGCCACTAAACAAATCCGTAACCCAAAAACACTCCCAGTTTTAGGAACTGTTCAGTCTTCCTGATTCTTAGTTTAGATACTGCTGAATAATGAAGTGGCCAAGAATCCAGGATGACACAACGAACTTGACAGAAGTGTATTTTCTGAGCACAGGCTTCCCTGAGCTGGGAGCTCCAGTCTTTGTGCCAACATCATAAAGGGTTGATTTTACCTCTCTCTGCACAAGGAGAAACCCCAAGGGAAGTAAAGTGTCAGATCCTAAGTATCAGATAAGGTCCCAGCTCTCCCTTATGGATTCAGGCTTCGTATTTATTTTTAGAAACACTGACTCATCAGTCACTGATGTCCATGTCCGACTGGTTGCCCAAAATGTATGAAAAATTCAAAGCCAAGACAGCTTTAGTGCTCAGGTCAGTGTAAAACCCCTCTGCCTCGGTGTGAGAATGGAGTTTTCATCTAACCTCAAGGCTGAACCCAGAAACAAAACATTACAGCTCAAGTCTCTGTTACAGTCCAGAGACTCTGGAGGAAAGCCAGACTTTGCACAAAGCCAGGTGGTGGTCTCCTGCCCCATCCTGCTCCTTCTGCACCCCCAAACTGCTTATCATGGCATTATTCTGTGCTCTGTGACTTGGTTAGGAACTAGAATTTGCACTCAGTGGAAAACTTTGCTTAAAAAAAGGTCAGAAAGGAAAAACCACAGCCAAGATCGAAATAAAAAATCTCAGGAAACCATTATAATGTCCATTACTATTATATATAAATTCACAAATACTCTGATATTATATTCCAGAAAAATATTTCAGAACTAGAAATATTTCTATCTGAGAATGAAATGTGTTTTACTTCAATTTGGAAAAAAAATAATATATTCCATTTCAGTGGTTTACTCAACCACATGTATTCCATTTCGGCTATTTACTCTATCAGTTCTTAAATTTTGGCCTTTCGGCCCCTCCAGCAGCTCTGTCTGAAAAGCAAAGAGGAATGGGCTGCCCAGTTCCTACAAGCACATCAAGGGGGCAAGCAGATCTCTCCTCAGCACCATCCCAGGAATGTGGGACCAGCAGGACATGGTCTCCTGTGAGAGCTCAGCCTTCCCCAGGACCATGAAGACAATGCAAAGAGAACTTTGTGAGGGGAGCTTCAGGGATCTTTCCACTTCCACATGGAAGGATCCATGTGGATCCTTTTAAAATAAACCTCTTATGGGGCATCTCTGAGCAAGGGAAACTTGGATGTCCTCCCTTCTCAGGAAAGTCCTCAGTTGAGGAATGTGAGTGCAGCATCTTCCGTAGAGAGAATTAACCTGAGGCTCTTGCCCAGAAAAGTACAGCACACAGGATGCTGGCTACTGTTTTTTTATACAAGTTCTTTTCAATAAATAGCGGCAAAAGCCAAAGAAAACTTCATAAACATGAATGGCTCTAGCACTTCCTGATGAAACGTAGCCAGTCCCTCATGCAGAAACAAAAAATTACCCCATCACTCATTTCTCAGAGGGAGGCAGCAATTTCACAAGGTAGTGGCCACGCAAGGGACAAAAAGTAAGATCATCTTCATTATTATCCACCTCCTAGTTCTGCTCATTTGCATCTGATCAGACAGCAAAAATACTCAAATTTATTTAGAATTTAAACCCCTGTTGAGGTTCAAGGCTGGACCAAGAGTGGAAAGCTGTGCCTGAGATGGTTTATGGTCAGGAGTGGGAATAAAAAACATACTCTTCTGGGGCTGAGTTTTCTCTGGCTTTTTACACAAGAACAAGGATTAATTATTATCTATTTCAAACTATTATTTCATCTGTCAGTCCAATGCTCTGCCTTTTTCCTACAATGGACATTGGCCTCTACCGAGGTGAATACAAAAACCACTTCCAAACACCAGCAGTAGACAATATGGCATGATGGACATTTTTAAGACCTGCTGCACCCCTACATTTTCCCTGATTGCTCAACACATTGGTAGTCATTACTGTGGCAACTTATTTCAAGCCAAGAGATATAAATGCCTGTCTGTGCTGACTGGCAGGGTGCTGTAAAACAACGCTGCCAGCCAATCAAACACACACTCTCTCTTCCTCCTTGGGGTGACAGGATATATTTTCAGTGCTAAAGCTGGGACTGATTGCCATCAATCAAGATCTGGATTCCCAGTCCATCTCCACAGCACACACATGCTGAGTGAAAGGCCAATCTAACTCGCTATCCTTTGGTAAAACTCCTGAAACTTTATTAGGTTAACGTTTTAGACAAAATAATAATCAGCTCATCAATGCAGGAAAAGAGCTCAAAAGTCTAAATGCTTCCAAAATTGGATCTTCTCTGCTTTTAAAGGTAAGCAGATGGAAAACATTTGATTCTTATTTATTACCAGTTAAATTTATGTTCCTTATTTCACCATAAACTACAAGAATTCACAAAAGTGTATCTTATTTCACTGATCTTTAATAACCTGAAAACCGGTAACAGAAACCTATAATGAAGCACCCCATATACTGTAAATTAAAAATAAATAAGAGACCTCAAAGAGGTTTTCTTCAAAAGCTGCTTCAGTTTAGTGTTTCATTTTATATATACACTAAGAGTGAGACATCTGTAAACATTTCTAAAGTATAATGCAAAGGAACTAGCTGTGCTATTATCTATTCCAAGCACATGGTTCAACATTTGTTTATGCAAACCATATAATTGGAAACTCTGTCCATTTTCTGCTTGTGCTAAATATTCTGTGTATAAATACTTTTCATAGTAGATAAATAAGGTTTTTATTTAGGTCTTATCACCTTCATATTACATATTCATTGATTTCTAAACTGCCTTAAACAGCTCTGTAGATGTGAAACATTATGAATTCAGTTTTGGCACCTTGGTATTAAATTTGCATATCAGGTCACGCACCGCTTGACATACATGCAAAATTGCACTGCGGCTATTTTATTACAACCCACAAAATATATTCAGAAACTGCATGCAGCATCAAAATAAATTAAAATGGATAAAAGACCCAATAGTGAGCCACATTTTTTTTATTGTTTAGTAGTGCCTAAAGCCATTTATATGTTCTAGTCAATAAACAAAAGTTAGACTAAAACAATTTTTAGTCTTTCTGTTATTATATTTTAATTGCAGGGGTAAATATATATATTTTTCCCCATACCAATTGTATCCTACTTAAGGCTTGAATTCTTTTAAATTGTATGCTATAAAAAGCAATGTATATGGATCACTGGCAAGCCTTCACGTTTCTCTGGGTATGTCAGAATGTATATAGACACCGTGTATCAAAAGTCAGACATACAAAGCAATATATTTGTCTAGTTGATTTTGTAGCTGAAATGTTTTTGTAACTTGCTGCGTATGCCAGGGCTGCATTTGCATGGAGACTGCATTTACACAAAGTTAAAAGTGCATCAGTCAATGCTGCTCAGCCATTATATATATACCAGCTAACTACCTTCAGTGCTTCATCTACAAATTGCCCTCTTTGTATTCAGTAAGCTGCAGCAAAGACATTAGAAAATTAAATAATAGGGGACACATTTTCCAATTGCCCCTCACCAGGGCTCCATTTCAAAGTCTGCAACACTTCAGGATAAATAATTTGGCATTTCTCTTGACTTGTTCCCAGGCCACGCTCACTTGGCTGCTCAGGTACCTCATCACGCCTGCAAATGGGGGCCTCAGGTGTGTCACAGACTCTCCAGGGGACAGGAGGGTGGCCACGGGGCAGCTGTGCCAGCCCAGGTGACCGTGGCCAGCCTGGCCCCTCTCCCAGCTCCGCTGCAGCCAAGCCATGGGCAGCGTGAGCAGCTCCTGTGCTGCTGGAGGGAGATCCCAAAAAACCAGCCAGGGCTTATGCTGGGAGCCTGCTCAGCACCAGGGCTGCCTTGGAGAAAACACAGCTCCCCTCTATGTAAAGCAGGCAGTGTAAGCATCCTCTTGGTCTGTGATGGGTAACAAGTGCCTGTGAGCACAGGGATGGATCTGTGCTCCTGGAAGTGATGCCTTGGGAGGGCTGACCTGGAACAGAGACTGGACAGAGCTGGAGAATAAAGCAGGTATTTATTCAAAGGCCTCTAGGATACACCTTGGGCAGGACAGGTGTGAATTGTAATATTTGTGCTGTCTTACCCTTCACATGGAACTGAAAATAGAAGAGAAGTCTTTAAAAAGCCTTTTAGGAGCTCTGTCCCTGGGTTAGAAAAAAGAGGTAATCTGACACCCCACGGCATCCCTGCTCCTCCCACGGATGCCAGGGCACCCATGACTTTTCCAATGCTCTCAGCCATTACTGACTCTTAACCTTGGGAGATCCATCAGAAAAAAAGCCTGGGGGTGGGTGTTTAGGAGATTCTAAATGGCATCCTCCATCAAATCAGGGCAACAGCATAAACGAGGGAAATCCTGTAATTAACACACAATTAAATTTAGAGTGCATTTTACTGAGTCTAGCTCACACTAACATGGAAATTACTTGACAGTGCAGCCCCATTAAGTCAGCAAACAACCTCTGGCCACACAAATGAAGCAGGTGACAACGGCTCCAGCCAGCATCTGCACTTGGGCCCTCAACCAAAACTCCTGGCTTCTAAATCTCCTCTGTTTCTTCTCAAAACACCACAAAAGAAACCTGAACATCTACATTCCACATGAAGAACTCTCACTGAACTCAGGGGAGAAGGATCAGAGCCTCATCTGTGGTAGCTGGTGGAGATAGACAGACCTCTTCACAAACCTGCATGACTGCACTGAAAATCTAAGCTCATCAGCACCACTATGTTTACAGCAAAAACCTTAAAAAATCGACATAATATAACAAATTGGTTCAAAGCATTGCTACAGACCACCGTGCTAAATTCCCACATCCTTAGCAGTTTGTAAAAATGTTTAATTTATGTTTATGTATTCTTATTCAAAATGTTAGTTAACAGCCTGTAGGGACCTGGTAATAGGATCCTTTTTTCTTTTTTATGTTTATTAGCTACATTAATGACTGTTTCTGCAATTCTGCTACAAAGACTTGCGTTAATGAACGCCAATTAATTCTGAAATGATTTTAAACAAAGGGTGATGAGAATAACCAATCAACCATGACAGTGTAAAGAGCAAGCAAGCTGCTGTGACCTAATTTTTCTGTGTTGATTCTTTGCTGTCAGAGAGCATCGTTATTCATCAAGAACACCTATAGATTTTGCACATACGTACCACAGCATTATAATTTTGGAAATGCTCTGTTCCTTTTCAACACGGAAAATGACTTCATTTAAAGTCTAGGTTTCAATTATATCAACTCACAAACTGCTGATACCTCAGAGGTCAGGCAGATCTTCAGCAGCAGTACAAGGACCCTACTAATCTCAGCTTCTTAAAATTTAAGACAAGAACTGGCTGGCTCAAACACTTGGAACATCAGTCAAAACCAACAAAGAATCATCTCCCTGTTTCAACCTGTTTAATTAGAGGTATTGTATGCATCAATCTGTTTATTGCCCACAATTAATTAGTCTTTTAGCCATTTAACACAATTCACAAGGACTTGAGTCTAAAAGAATTCCCTGAAAACAGCAACAGGTTGAGTGATTACACTCCTGAAATAACATATATATATATATATATGTGTCAAATCTGACCTAAAAAGTAAATAGACCATGCAGGCAGATGTGACTTACATACCTACTGTGTGGACAAACATCAAAAAAGCCATCCAAAACTGTCTTAAATTTAAACAAAACTGAAATTGAGAAATGTCATTTGCTTTTTCACCTGGTGCCCCCTTTGTGCTTCCACCACAAGAGCCTTGCTAATACCAAAAGACAGGTATTTTAAAGTTAAAATTTCTATAAATTGTGTACAAACAGATCAGATTCTACCACTTCATTTTGCAATGGACTTATGGCAGAGAAAGGACCTTCCTTGTGAACATTGATAAATGTCCTCTTTTGTCCAACATACCAAGTGACACAAAATTTAGCACACAGCAAAAAATTCATTTTTGTTGGTGGTTTTTCAACAGAAGGCAACGCCACTGCCTGATAAAGATGCAGAAAATCATGAAGCCTACAAACTGAGAAGGCCTCTACCAAAGAAATTACACGAGCAATCTCATGGGATCACACTACAGAACACAGAGGAATATGGCACAGGTTACAAAAGGTACTATTAAATGACAAGTAGACAGAAAAAATTCAGCAGTAAAAACATTTTTTTTTTTGAGTTTCCTAACTGGTGTCATGGACAGACTGTAAAACAGAATGAGTGGAGGTGCAGAAAGGGAGTTTCATCTTTTAAGGACAACATGAACTCTGGGATTACTGGCCGGTGGCTGTCTGTGGTACTAATTAACAAAGGCAGCATTTGTACCCTGCCTATCCCTGTGTCACTTGTGCCCTGTTCCAGGCAGGATGCACAGCCACCCCCTTTCTCCACTCCCCCTGTGCGGTCACATCTTTTGTGAGCTTGTGTTCACATCTCCAGCCACCCTGGCATGCCTCCAACAGGCACTCCTCCAAAGAGGGACCTCCAAAAGTCTAAATTCTGACCAAACCTAACTCAGTGCAAGTGTTTAAATTCATTAAGGACTTAAGCTTTGGTGCTGAAGCTGAGACAACTGGTTCTTCCACTCCTCATCTCAGGGAAAAGAGGAGGGAAATGTATATGAGCCTACACATGAGGTTCTGCTTTCGGATTTGAGAAGGACTGATCCTCACTTGAAGGATTCTTCATGTGTCCACTAACATATTGCAAATCCAAATCCTCAGCTCAGCATTCAGCCTTCTCTGTGCAACAGCAGATGCTCTCAGTTTACCATGGGGATGCCTTTTGTCCCTCAGAGAAGCGCAGCTGAAGTAACTTCCTTGTTAAAAAAAAAAAAGGCAGGAAAAGAATAAGACAAGAAGCTCTGACACACAGATCTTTTTGTTCACTTCTCTACATGCAATCCAGAGACTGCTATTCTCAGCACAGTATGAAAAACATTCTCCTGAAAGAGCACACAAAGGGCTGTATCAGTTTTACTGGGAAATACTCATTTTTATTGCAGTAGGCTTTCCTTGAATAAAGGCAGAGGGCTGGATCCCCGATGCCCGAGGCACAAAGTGAGATGGGTTTGGGGTTTGCCTGTGTGAAATACAGGCACAGAGTGGGGCTGCCTTTAGAGGACAGCAATGCATTCAGCCTCCAAACACAGCAGGGCCAGCCAGACCCAGCCTAAGGTGTTGCCTGATCCATGAGCAGCATTCCTCCCTCAACCAACCATCAATGTTCTCCACTTGTATCACCCCAGCAAACATTTTGGCAGCAAGACGTCAGGGCTTTGAGTGCCACAGTGCCACCTTTCAGCAAAACACGTTTCCCCACGTCCATTCACTGAAGTCACTCCATATTGTTGCTGACGGATTCGTATTTATAATGACAGAAGTTCTGCATTAACATCTAGCCCTCCACGAAGGGTTTATTACTGAAATGCCAATTCAACCATAGCTGTAATGACCCTATTTTATAAGGCACACATTTCAGGCACTTTTGCAAATGGTTTAAAAAAATGGAGCAGTTAAATTATGCTGCTAACGTTATATGAATGTGTCATCACACCCTATCAAGCAATTTCATATCAAACAAGGATGTGATATGGAATTTTGCTGTTACGAGGCAAAAGAAGGAACTTGGAGAAAAAAGTGCAGTATCAGAACAGTAACACCCTTCTCCACCTTGCACTCAGCAACCTGTAGTGTCTTTCAGTTACGAGACAGCCTAGGACAGCTGAAAGATAAAGTTGGACTGACCTCTTATTAGATTTTTGTTTGGTTGGTAAATATTAAATGGAGGGTCTCAAATTCACCACGTGATTTCTACCAGAAGAACTGTGTGACACGACAGATATCTCCACCCTAACGAAGCTGTATGTTCAAACTCTGAGTCTTCAGGCCTTTCATCATCATATTTCTGCATGCATTATACCACTAACGATGCAATACACAAAGAGGACAAAATGTCAGCCCTCGATGGAAATGAACTCCCCACCCTTCAACATTCAACACTCAGACCTTGCCTAATTTAAATCTGTTAGATCATCAGTCTATTATTCTTCCAGCTTCATATAATGATTTCCCACACTGGCCACACACTGTACACCTGGCTGGAAAATGTTTCTTTTTAAACAATGCAAGAACTAAGCAATATGTAAAGCCAATAATTAAATTACATTTAGCTGCTGGCCATTGTTATTCTGCACTCCTTTCCCACCGAGGGAGCTGTAGTGATCTGATTTAAACAGCAATCTAGCAGAACATTTTTCATTGCCCATGATTGTTGCGCAGAGTAAATTGGCTCACATCAGATTTGACTCTAATTTGGGTTTCAGAACAGTTAATTTGAACTTAAGCACTTATGGAAGGGCTGTTAACAAGAGGTGCCTGCGCTGGAATTCTTCTCATTGCAGCGCTGTTATAATCCAGATCCTTACAGATCAGATGTGTGTGCTTTCTAGCACTCCACTTGCAACGTTAGGCATGTCAGAAAACAACTTAGCAGATATTTAACAATGTCAAAGGAAAATAACACAGATGCACACAATAGATTCTTGCTGTAGGAATGGCAAACAGAAATAAATATGTTTCTTTTCAAACACGCAGCTACCTTGGGGCTTGATCATCCCAGGATTAAATCTACCTTAGTCCTTCACTGTGGTGTTTTGGGGTTTCAGCAAAGCAAACAGGGTCAAGTTCTGCTCATTCATAAATTACCAAGAGATCCATGGAAATACCTAAGGGCTGAATTTTATCTTCATTAGCTGTTACATTAATAGCACTAATGTCTTAAATCTTAATACTCTGGCTCATTAGCTTAGGTGAAAGACTATTAATATAAAAGGTGTATTTTAGCCAATCAACAGAATTTATAAAGGCTTTTGTTTTCTTTTATAACATTGTCTCTCTTGCAGTACTAGTGATTAGTACAGACATTAGATCACAATAATTCCACAATCAATAAGGAAAATATGATCTAATAAAATAAATACAAGCTCTACTATCACTTTAGCTCAGACAGAGCTTAACTTAATTTTACTTTACCATAAATCAAGTCTGTTATCCCTATCCATACCTAATTGGTTGATGATTATTTTTTCCCCAACAAAAGCACAACTCATTTAAAAGGGGCTGAAGGGAATCTGGGCCTTGGGTTTGGATTTGCCTGTTTTCCAGCATATATCAAGAGACAAATTATTCTAAGACAGGCTCAGAAATTGGTCTTTTTAGTGACAATGCTGCCTACAGAAAACAAAAGTGTGCAGAACATCTCATAACCACCAAGATGGTTCAGTGGGCAAAGGCAGACTCCTGATATTTTGGCTTCTCATTAGGAATCTCCTACTATCTCTGGAGCCTGAATGTGATCACAGACAAGCAGCACAGAGCAAACTTAACCAGAATTGATGCAAACAGACTGTCAGAACGGAGAGCCCTTCGTGACAGGTCTGGCTCATGGATACAAACCAGAGTCAGGGCCCACACTCTAAAACCAAATGTAAATTCTTTATGGGTACGCACAGAGAACACCACTGATTATGATGGGATTGAAATCCTGCAAAGGAGATTCTGATTACAAAGTCAAGCATCCTTAGAGCATCAGTTACTGCCTGGGTCCAAGTGCTGCTTCTGCAGTTTGAGGGGGTGTTTTCTGTTGTTCTGTTCAGAACAAAAAAACAAAATGTCCCCAGCACAAAGTTGTACTTGAGTGAGGGAGTGGAGAAATGCATTTAAGAAATACATACTTGATTTTGTTTGAGTATTATCCTTTTGCATCCTGCATGGAATTATGAACGGTATTTTTAAGTTCAGATGTAATTAAAATAATTAACAATAGCAACATCAACTATTTATTACACAATTAAGATACGTTCCACACTGTTCTTCATGTGTGCTTGTTCATTTCCTCCAGACATAAGTAATGTGTAGACAGATACATTGTTTATTTACGACCCCAGTGACAGTAAATGTGGCATATGTGCCTACAATGTTTGACAGATAAAATGAGTTATTTACAGAAGCTGGGTTTATTATGTATGAATACTGAAACAGCGATAGTGTTTGGAAACTTCTCCATTTATTTTCCCAAGAGCTTGTTTCAGTGGAAATTGTGTTTTGAAGTGCTACATAAAAGGACAGCACAAATAGTCCAGTCCACTCTGTAATGCAGCCATCACTGGTACCTGCTAATTTTAGAATGGTCCTTTCTGACTTTATTTTTACAGGTCTTGATTCAAACACTACAAGTTTCCTATAAGCAACTGTGGGTTTGGAATTCAGTCCTTATAAATAATATCTCTGCAGAAGGGTAGGTTCATTTCTGGGTCTCACTGTCTGGCATAATATGGAGAAGGTGTAGATGTATGAGAGGAGGGAAATGGAGAAAACTTTTGGTCTGTTAAGTTTAATTCTAAAGGGCTAAAAGTTGTTTCCAAAAATTGCTTCCATGAAGCCAAGAATAAAAATTATACTGACTGTGGCAGGAAAACAAATGGATCCTCCTGGAGAAAACGCACTGATTATTCCTTTTTGGTAAAACTAATAAGCTTAGACACCAGATTTTGAAAAAATTTACATCTATCTCTTTTACTTGTACAAGACTGGGGCATTTTTCTCCATTTTCCCCAGGAGTCTCCTTTACTCCATTTTCTGTCCTCAGCTTTGGAAGGGCTCAGAGCACTCTCACAGAACGCTGCAGCCAATGTCAGTGAGGACTGCCCTGGCTCTAAACCTGCTGCTGTGCAGCGCTGCTGGTTGTGCAAGTGTGTTATGCAAGATGCTGCAGTTGGAGAGCCCAGTGTCAAAGGTAATCCCCGTGGAGCCTTGCATAACAGCCACAGGCAAAACTACACTGCTGGCTTCTCATTGTTTCTCCACGTGGGTCGTTTTCTTTTTATGGTTTGTTGTTGTAGGTTGGGTTTTTGTCTTCTTAACTGAATTCTGCAATTTAACTTTTTTTTTTCCCCTCAAAATCTTGATAGAGCTGTGTGCACATTTTGCTTTATTTTCAAGTGCCTTTATACCCAGCATATATGGCACATATTTATATAGACACGAATTCTTGCCACAGCTACCCAGGCCTTGAAACTTTTGGAACCCTTTCAAGGAATATTTGTGCTGTCTATTGTGGGCAGACCTGAGTTATCTCAGTCTGTGTTTCAGGCTGGAAAAAATAAAGTGTGAGCCTGAGCTGAGGCTCTCAGCAGTTTAATAGCTCAAACACAAAGCTGTGGTAAATGCAGTCCTGTGGCTTTTTTTTTTTCCCCCCTTCCTCAGAGCAGAGAGAAAGCAATCATTCATGAAGGAAAACCGTTCCAAAATATATCTGTTATGTTCTTTGCCCGATGTGACACTCAATCCAAGGTGAGACTTTGCTACAAGGATGTAGGATTACAATAATCCACATGCAAAACCCAGCCTTCATGAGTGAAAAAATACACAAAAAATGGTGAGAGAACACATCTGAATACCTTCTCTCATGTACATAAATACAGAAGCTTTGGCTCGACACCTCTTACACATGTATTATAATCACCTCAGGGTTTAAGAGCAGCCTGTTCACTCAGAGCTCCCTACCAGAAGATATTGGATTGCTTCTCAGGTACAAAGCACTCAAAATGTTCAGACTTTTCTGTGACAACAGAGTACATGTTGTGCTGCTGTCACAACACCACAGCTATTTGCGACCTGCATCTGATGTTATATAAGAGGGAAAAAGGGGAAACAGATGTCCCAAGAGTCATGGGACATCAACATTGTGGGCCAAGTGGATCTTGCTTCATTTGGAAAGGGACTAAGTAGGAAAGTAGCTGTGGGAACAAAGAAGAATTTAAGAAGTAATTGTATGATCCCACTCAGTAAGAGACAGACAGACAGTTATGCCACTAAATTTTAGCACTGAACAGAACAGAAAGCATTTAGCTGAAAACTGATTCCCTTGGGTTTAATAATTGCCAGAAATGACAACTGTTAGGACCTGTGATAGTCATCTATTCAGGGCCAAAACCAGAAACCATGAAGATCTCCATGTAGCTCCATGTCACAGGAGACAAGGCAACAAAATCTGTAATTCCTTCCCACTTTGATCATGTGTGATCTATTGTGAAGCCACAGCAGTGTGCCAGGAAAAGCCTTTCCAGCCTCTGTGAGTGGGGATGTGGATCTGAGTGCTCACCTATCTACTGCTGATCTATAATTTTTGGATTTGTACAAATGCACAAACACAGAGAACACAAATTGGTGAAATCACTGCCAGAAAAATAATCAACTATGAAGTCCACAAAAGCTCCATTTAATGCAGTGTAGAAGTCAATTTCACTTCCAGTACTTTGAAACAGGGGCCCACAATCACATCCCTCCTCCCCATACAGTGCCCCATGTCAGCTAATAGGAAAACAAATGAAATGCAAGGCCTGCCCACAGCCAGGATCCCAAGTAAATTTGGCTTTTTTAAAGGACAGTCCTGCCAGTGGTTCATCTGGGAGCAGTATTTCCTATGGATTTGACACAAACAGTCAGAGCTGCTTGTCTTATCTCAGCCATTTGCTCTTGAACAAACGTATTTTTTGTGGTGAATGAAAGGGGAAATCCCTCTCTCTGTTCATGCCTCTGTTACCCTCTGCCCTTCAGTGATCTGCCTTGCCCTAGAAACTAAAATGACTGGAGCAGCCAAGAACATGGAGAATTGTCCTGAGTACCCATTTCTGAAACCCCGTCCAAGATTTGTTATGGAAAGTCTTCCATGCTCGGCTGTAAAGATCAGTTCCCTTTTAAGGTACTTGGTTATGAAAGCTGCCTCCAGCACTTAGAGAAGTTTTCCCTTCTCAAAGAGCTGGAGAGTGCAGCCCATGGTGAGGAGAAGGCAAGGACCTCTCCATTCCTGTCACCTGCTGACACAACCTAAAAAGCTTAACTTCACATATTTAGAAACCACACCTCAGTCAATCAAAAAACAGCAACTGGGGAAGCTCAGATTTCTTTCCAAAGTGTGCTCCTCAGAAAAACTAAAATGTTAACAGAGAGGCACTATTTTTCTTTCTAGTGCCTGGCTCTTGCAACCAAGCAAAGTCAATAGTAATATGATATTCCTGATTTAGTTAAATCATTTAACATCTGAAATCTGGTTGCTTATCTGAAGTCTTCATTATAGGCAAAACACTGGCTGTGAAAAAGGGGGATGAAAATTATAAATAGGCCATCTCTCACAAAATCTGATACTTGGGACTAGGGACTTACAGAATGTAGAATTCTAATAAAAGCAGGGGGAAAAAAGCCCATTATTATCAAAATAAATCAAATATATTCAATATATCAAAGTATATTAAAAACTGCAGCAAACAATTTTCTTGATGAAATGCAGGTGCAGTTACATCTTAATAAAACGTGTTTACAGAAACAGCATTTGCAAATTTTAATTTTTCTTCTCCTCTGAAGAGCAGTAATTCTCTACATCCTACTCTTGCTTCCCATCCTAAATAAATTTAATTCAGACTGACCATTTATGGCCCAATTTTGCTCCTTCTAATCAAACTTGGAAAGCCTTAGTCCTCACGGTGAAATTATTGGGATTACCTGCAGTAATACTATCACAAAAGGGCAGGAGAGGTCTAGCCTGGCTGTATTTTACCATGACCTCCACACCCCACAGAAAAGGGTCTGTTTCTCAGCCTGGTTTATTTTGTTTAGCTTTAGCACAGTGAATTGGGTATTTTATGGGTCAAGGAACTGGCATGAACAAGTTTATCGCTACATGGAGGGGAAAAAGCAAGAGCACTTGTATGTGAAATTTAGTGGGGTTCAAATGTACTGCTTTATCTCTGTACTTCTGTATTTAGTATGCAGAAACTTGGATAATGCAGCCCTGCCTCCATTCCATTCTACTCAGTTATTTTCTATCTAGTAGTGGAAGAAATAATTTATGACAATAAGAAATGTCAACCGTTGGCACAGGCAACGCACATCCCCTCACTGGACTTTTGTCACTCCACAGACCTCAGGAAGCTGTAATGGTCAAGGTTTGCTCTCAGAAACACCAGCAAAGCTCGAAATCCCAGATTTCCAAACTTTGGATCTGTAAACCATTTGTGTGGCCATAAACCCGTGTTAAAGGGTGACCTCTGTGATTTGCGGGACGAATGGTGCGGTTGCTAGGATAATTGCTTGGAATAAAAAATTCCCTCTTTAGTATTTCCCCGGCTGAATTTGTGCCATATTTCACATCAATGTGTAACTGCCTGTGTTGGCGGGAAGGAAAGATGTTACAATCTCTCTTTATTCCAATGCAAAATAAACTGTGAAGTTTTTCTTCACAAGGAAGTCGCTTCAGAAAAGCTACTCCTGGATGCAAGGAGAGGTTCAAAATTAACCATGTTCAAATGTAAGTAGCATATGCTAGTACCCAGTTATATTCTGGGGGGAAGTTTCAGGTTTTCTGATGACATGAAAAGTTAGGGTTTCATGACATCAAAAAGGATTAAACTGAGTTAAGGTTACCAGGATGTGAAGGAATCTTCATTCCGGATGAACTCCCAGGAATAAAATCCAAATCCTGACTCCCCCAGCCTGAGGATTCCTATGATTTTTTTAAGTTTACAAAGTATACATTAGAGTTTTATATTTAAGAAAGAACTAGCTCAATGTTTATATTTTAAATACTGGCAAATATAAATGGATTCCTGGGTATATGTACAAACAGAAGTATTTGCCAGCTTGTCTTGTGGATTTAAGCATTGCAGCTTGCAGTTCAGTGAAATATAACCCAACGAGTTTACACATCTGGGGGATATAACAATGGGAAATTATTCTGAGGACATGTGCAAGGGAAAGTAGCATGTATCAACTGAAATATGTTTAGACTGGCAGTATTAATTGAGAGTATTAATGGAGATTGAGGCTTACACCTATGACCATTGACTTCTCTCAGAGATCTTTGTGAATCCAAGCAAAATTTCCAGGTTCATTAGCCTGGAAAGTGACTGGATCTGTACTTATCTTGCCTCTTCCTCCCTCAGCTCCCTAAACTTTTTCTTTAAGCTCAGTGTTACAGGACAAACAGCTACATGAGCAGCACCCATAGAAAAAATGAAAACCACCACCTCCCTTTTTTAACTCTCCTGAAATGAGCGTACATAACATTATCCCCACTAATGTGATGGTGGGCAATCCAACCTAGAATGCAGCTCCAAGAAAGATCTTGGAGGTGGTTTCTATATGCTCTTTTGTCGTGAAAAAGAACAGTCATTCCCTCCCTAGGGAGAGAAATGGAAATTCTGTGGGCCAACCATGGCCTCTCATCCTCAGTTGGGAGTTTGGTATCTACAATGCTACCACGGGTATCTCTACCTGCCTTGTGTGGGTTAATTCAATGGTATGGATTAGTGTTTGTTCCCTTTACATGCTTACCTAAATTTTATGGTATTCTGCTGCTCTTAAGGTTCAGTATGAGAGAATTTTAATTTAAACAAAGGAATTTAAACAAACTTTGCAATGACCCAGCAGGAAGAGAAAGCCAAAAGCGAATTCCTCCACTCACAACAGGAGACCTGGTGTTGGTAGTTGCTACATCACATTGATTTTCAAAGGAGAGATTTAAAAACTTCCTTTGGCCTGACATGAAACTTAGAATTTTTAAACTGTTTTTCTCTCGTTTTATTATATGAGGGAACAATCCAGTGTTTCTTTTAAAATGGGAAATGGTATCACTCTGCCATAACAAAAGCCTGTTTTAGATTGGTTTATTGCCCAATTTTTAAATGTACATTGCCACCACATTTCAGAGGAGTGTATTTACATTTACCTTTATAAAACACACAGTCTATTATGTTGCAGTTAAAAACCCACAAACTCAATCTGATATTTCTTCACTAATTTATTCCCAAGCCAATATGTATTTTAATGTTCCAAACTGTTGCTAATTAACACATGGAAATATTTTAACATGGATTTTGATTAATTCCATTTAACAGTCTAACCAGTGCTAAAGCATATGTGGTGTGTCATTTCTTTCTTTTGAGGAAGACATTGGCATTAAATCTTTCAATCTTCCTGAGCACCAAATGCTAATTTCAGGAAGATTAAATAACAGACTGCAGCTACAGTTTCCTTTCTTTACTTCCCAGAAGGTGAAATGAACATATTTATGTGGGAGGAATTTCTTTACTGCACAAGCCAAAATACAGAAATTAGATTTTTTCCCCCAACATTGCTAATACACCAGCAATTGCCTGCCAACTAAATAACTTTAACCTATATCTGCAGTTCATGGAGCATTGCCAAGTTATATGTTCAACTTTCTTTCCCTGTGTTTTTTTTTTTTTTATTAAAGTATTCCCATATGATGTTTTCACTTGCAGCTCCTAAATGCTTTTCCATACTTGAATCAAAGACTACAGCTTATAGTGGGGTGGCTCTGGCCATAACACCAGAAATGCTCATATAAGGCCCCCTCTGATTTTCACATTCTGAAGGCATGTTATACACATGATTCATGTTGTGTTGGCTGCAATGGTTCTAAATCTGAGTGCAATTCTCATGTCAGCAAGCTGAAGGACAGAAAACACCCTGAGCACCTCACACCTGTGAGAATGCAGGAGCAAGAGCAGGAGAGGCTGCCTGGGCCAGGGTCAGAGACCTGAGCATCAACCCAGCCTTCCATGGGATGGAGTCTGTTCAGATTAAGAGCAGTTGAGCACTTCTGTTCTTGTGGTCTCCATCGGAAGGTGACCACACCTGAGCACTGCAGCTCCTCTTTCCCACGTGGTGGGTCCAGTTTTGCTGTGCTCACACCCACTGCCCATGGTCAGCACGGTCCCACTGGGAGCCAAAGCAGAGTGCACTGTTTGTTCACATCACCCCCACACCTCCTTCATGTCCTCCTCCCCTCTGCTGCCTAAGCAACCTTTTCTTCTAATTCTTTCCCTAAGTCTTATTTCACTTGTTGCAATATTCCCTGTAAATCTTCATTCAGCTTCTGATATATGGTGCTGTCTCTCCTCCTTTACCTTTCACTAGCTTTATTTCTGTCTTGACTGCTCATGTAACATCTGAAGAGTTTCATGTTTGATTTCCTGCTCTGTCTGCAATACCCAATCACATTCTGCACCATTCAGCTGTCCAGATTCCTGTTGTTCCTTACTGATCTACACCTACCAGGTACAGCAGCCTAATTTTCTACTTGACTACGGTTTTCATCAGGACTAAAGCTTTCTTCTCCAAGACTGCATTTACACCCCCTGATTTTCTTTATGCTTCTCTTTACACATTTAACAGGTGCATGTTGTATGCAATGTTTTAATCATATTCAGTAAATGAGCAGCACTGGGAGAAAGTAAATTATAGCTTCTAGGGAGAGTCCCTGCTGTCATTCAAGAAGCAGAGACTGTGCAGAGAAGCCCCAGGTTCAGTCCCAGTGATGACTCACAACAGCTGTCACTGCCCATGCAGCGACACTCTCCTGCCTGCTCTTGAAAAAAACATGTGACTTCTGCATTCTCAGACTATTTAAAACCTTAGTTTCTCCACAAAGAAGAAGGGTTATGGGAAAAAATATCTGAAAGTTGTGACAGGAATGAGCAGTGTAGGTAGGCTTTTTCAAACTAGTCGTGTTACTTTCGAGGCTGCATCAGCTAATATAAAATTTTACATAGCTGATGGGAAAGTTTGAAAATGGCCATTCATTGTAGGACAGAAGGCCAAATGCTGTTACCTGAGTATCTGCCCATCCTGCTGTCAGAAAGAAGCACGCATGCTATTCAGCACACATCTTGAAACATTCAAATGCAGGAAAATGGCCTTTTCCCATCTTTCCTTACACGAGCAGTGTTTAGTTCGCTGTTCAGAGAGAATTTTTTTATTAAAGCAGGTTATGTTCCAGTAGAGTATTAAAAAATAGGGCAAAGGCTTCAGCTTTGTTCCACCTGCTAGGCTGGTCCTAAAAGAATGCCTTTGTTAACTGATAACTAAGCAGACTACTAATCCTAAAATCCAAGGACATCCTTCCTTATACATTTGCATGCCGGATTGAGGGATACAAGGTGCAGAAAAATTAGCTCTACCAACACCTGATTATTATTCAAAAGGTACATTAACAGTCAACATTGAGATAACACAACACTTAATGCTGGTTTTACACAGCTCGTGATGTTTTCTATAAAAAAAAGTGATTGTTCCACAGTCATACACCAAATTTATTGCCAAAGTTAGGAATACACCCTACAGTCCCCCTGCAGGCTTTGAATAATGCCTTCATATCTTTGCTCAAGCCAAACAAATTCTTCTGCTGCTCTCCCCAAAGCCTTTGAGGTCATTTCACTTTGTGACATTTCATAAGACACCAAATGAGACAAGCAATTACTCTGGCACTGGGAATTTCAAAAAGGTTTAAAAAAAAAATAAATCGCTCCTCAAGACACCACAGGTCTGACTCTTCCCAGAGTTAACTCTAACTTCACTCAGACCTTTTTTCTTCCTCACAGCAAGTCAAAATTAGGAATAATCTACAAAACAAAAACCCACTAACAAATGAGCAACGGGAAAGAAGAAACCAAACCCTTCTTTCCCCAAACCAAACACACAGTCAGTTCTTTTAGCCACACTTACACAAGCGACTTTAAGTGCCCTGTTCTGAAATGTAGACTTCCCACTGGTCACAGTGGTTCAAGATCAGGCCCTAAATATGCTTATTTATGTTTGATGTAAAATAGACGAGCTGTGCTCTTGCTGTCCCTGCAGAACAGCTTTTCTAGCCATTGTCCAGGCCATTGGACAGTAGCCTCCAAAAGGCCACAGCAAGAGGTCTTCAGTCGAGTGCTGTCATATGGTCTTCATTTAGAAGTATCATAAGAACATTACTTCTCACAGTATTTACAAATTAAAAACATATGGCTGCAGCCTCTAATACTGCAAGAAATACTGCTCTTTGGGTTTGTTTTTATCCTCGGACTTTTGAAATATGAACCAAGCAAAGGGATTTCATCTTAATGCATGATTCAGTCCATTCTTCTTCCAAGCTCAAAGTCAGGGGGACAGCTAAAGCTGGCATTTGAAAAAAGTGATTTGCCCAGAACTATGGTAATGTACTACAGTTGGCAACTAGAGTAGCATGTATATCAAAAAGGGGTGGGGCTGGTTAAAGGCATCTACTTTCTATTAAATTAAATTTTAAAAAAAAGGTATTATGCTGACTTTGGTTCCTATAGAGAGTTTTATAAGTCATATATAAGCCTCCTGCATTTACTATTTAGGTTCAATCAATATGGTTATCTACCTGTCAATTTTTCTTGCTCTTTAATGCAGAAGGAGAACAGCCTTTTTTATAGCTAGCTCAGAAAGCACTAGGCAAATCAATACATGCAGCGATAACAGAATGATTTGAAACACGTAACAGAAGCTTATCACTTTGCAGTATACTGAACCCGTCAAAATATTTTCCTAGAAGTAAAGTGAAAATAGAAGTTCTCCATTTTTTTTATTCCTTAAGTGGGTGGTGACATAGATGTCGTAGGCCTTTTGGATTTGTTCCTAGCTTTGTATTTTTGGGAAAAAGTCGTACATGAGCATTTGCTGCTTTGCAGGAACACGAAGCCAATTCTGTAGTGAGATTTGAAAACTCTGCCTCGAGAATCAAAAATTATCTCAATCGCTCCTGATTCCCCGTCCCTAAACATTTATTGGAAATCCATGCTTTGTTCTGGGGAACTGGGCAGAAGGTTTTGCAGGAATGCAGCTTCTGATGTTCCCACAGTCCTTAAAACCCTCTGCTCTCCTCAGTGCTCTCAGTAATTTGTGTTTGAGCCCAATCTGAAAAGTACAGGCTTTCTTTCAGCTCCCACCTGCTGCGTTAGTCAATTTGAAGTAATTTGTAAGCATCTGATTCCTAGAGGTTTAAATATACATACATGTACTATGATTCTGGATTTTAAAGCAGCAGAGAGAAGATCAGCTGTTATTGTGGTCCCTAACATCTACTTTTTGGAAGGAATGCATGGGATTTAACTATGCAGCTCTCTTCGAGTGGTAAGTAACAATCATCTGCCATCATAGGATTTAAGTGGGTGGAATTCTGCATAATACAAAAGCACTTTGCAACATTCCTGGCTTGCTACAATTTATCAAATGTTAAATGCAAGCTCAAAATTAATATATACGTGTGTGTACGCAAGTATGCAAGTATGCAAGTATGCAAATACATACTAAAGAGACAAGAGTTAATAGGAAAGGAACAGGAAATAACGTTTACAGGTTGAGACTTTCTCTAATTTTCTCTCCCAGTTTTATCTCCAAGGTCATTGCTATCGACTCTGTATCATGAGATCTGGGGGATTTCTGCCCCAGGAACTCACATGATGGCCCTGTGTCCTCCCTGTGCTCATGAAGATCTGCTCCACAACTTCTGAACCTCAGGGGCTGCCAGGCCTGGGCACTACTGGTTACACTGGCTTTTGTTCAAGGCACCAAACCATAAAATGTTTTACCTTCACCCTTCGAAAACAATACTGATATGAAAAACAAAGCAAAAAGGTGAAAGAAATCAACAGGATCACAAAATCCCAAAGAAACCCTCCCATGACATAACGAAAAGTTTACAGAGGCTCTGCTACTTCTATTTCTCTACCAGATATGGCCACTCCTGTGCAGTCAGAGCTGAACTAGCTCTGTGTGGGCGAGCCAAGGCCGGGAAATCACACAGCAGCACCCACTCACAGGCAAGCATTAATCCACAGGTGTACTAAGAGCTGCCAAACTCTACCTCCTGACCCACCCCGGAGAGTCTCAGTGTGAACTCAGTGGGAATCTCTATGACCTTGGAAATCACTAACCCACGGAGCCACGCCAGCAGCGAGGCATTAACAATGCTGTCTGCTCCAGAGGAGCTGAAAGATGGATGGGCATCCCTGATGGCAGAATTGGGCCCAGCAAATGAGCAAAGATTCTTAGAGCAACACCTCAAGTGACACAAATTATGTTATAAAATTGATCACTTCCTTACACATGGCAGAACGCTTCCAGGGCACTCAACATCTTATTCCATTAAGCCATGATAAATGACACCATATTTCCACATCAGTCTGAGCACTTCTTTTAAATCTGCTTGTTCAAATATTTGGTTACTTATTCCCCTCTCTCTCTGTAAGATAGCAAGAACAGTCTTTTTCTTTTCCAACACTGCATGCCCTAATGGGTGCCATTATTGCAGGACTATCACCCAGGAATTTTATTTCTTTACAGATTTCCTCATCTTAAGAACAGGCAAAACTTTGAGAGAATCACAAAAAACCTTTTGGTGTGCATTCTACCTGCATACACTCAGCAACTCAAAAAAATGGACTCAGATCTACAGAAAAACCACAGAATTATGGAGAAATGGCCCCAAACAATAACTCTCTTTTTGCTAGCTTGAAGAAGATCACCACCAGCACCAGGAACAGTGTTAAGATGGAAACCTGTGGAGTAGGAACAAAATTGTTTCAAGCAGATCACTATGGCTCGAGGTGGCTTGGGAAGGTTCATAAATTGATAAGCACCACCAAAGGATCATAAGCCTCCACATCAATTGTATAAAGATTACAACAGAGCCACTCACTGCAGTCATTCTGAAAAGGTTATGGGTTTCACAGGTGTGCACTGTCAGTTCTGATTAAGCTTAAACTAAACCAGTTATCTAGAATGTTGGATTGGAAGGAGTTTTATAGCTGAACGCAAGCTAAATCAAATTCAGGATACACATCTGTGGAAAAACACAGAGGGCCAAAGTTCACAGTTCTGACACAGGCGAAAAAATCCAACCCTCCAAACTCAGGAGGAGATTTGCCTGTAAAAGATCCATCAGCCTGGCTATTGTCCTGCGTTCTGTCTCAGAAAGGAAAGTTATTTTGTCACAGCTTTGGGTTTTCTTTCCCTCTCCAACTTACTATTCACTCTCAAAATGCAGACTGCTTTAAGATTGTTATCTACTTTCATTTCTAAATTTCCCAGAGTTTAGCATTTATCTGAACATACATGAAATTAATTATGCACTTAAGTTTTTCACTACACAGGATATAAACTAAAGTAGCAACAATTCATAATGCAACTTTTCATTTTTGCAACTAGGAATGTTTCAAAAAAAAAAACCAAAACAAAAGCAGTTCACATCAGAGGTTCCCAGAGCTACGCAAGAAGAATGTGGGTGAAATTCTGCACCCAAAAACCATTGTTAACAACTCAATCGATTTCACAGTGCCAGGATTTCACTCAAAAAGTAAAGAAATTGAAAATGCACTCTTAGTAGTTGACACAGATCGCAAAAGGTAGATTTTATTTCAAAAAATACTTCGCATTAATGCTGCACTTTAAAGTGCCTCTATTGACTCATAGCGTTAATAGATGGCAAGAGTGAAAAAAAGTATCTGCTTTTGCAACATCATTATTCCCTTTGTAGGCAATTATTTACTTGCCAAACAATGCTAGCGACAAATCACAGCAGAGTCATCTACACCAGCAGATTTTTAACCCAAGGTAAAAATAAACAGAAACATCTGTAAAGTAATCTTGCAGAAAGCTACGTTTATTAACAAATACATTTTCTAATAAAACGCCATCTGCAAGCAACCCTCAGCTTCCACTTGATATAAATAGGCCTTTTACTGTTTTCAGATGCAGTTCCCAGAAAATTATTCCAAGCTCTACTGCAAAACACATCAGTCTTTGTTGCTGCCTGGAATGTTAATAAATAACATCAAGTTTTTAAATAGTCAAACAAATTATTGGCTTGAAACAATCATTCCAATAGAAAAAGCTGACCTTTTGCAATAAAGTGGTTTAAGAATGCATCGCTCCTCATTCCTAGGATAAAAATATTACCAAGCAGGGAAATATTTTTGGGGAAACAGAAAGCCATGTAAAACCCATCTTGCAATTCTGCTCATATGTACACTGTACACCTACCTTCCAAAGGTTACTGGTTTAGAGAAACTCAGACTAGGAGAAAAAAAATATAAATAGTTCAATCCATATCCTTATTATACATTTGTGCTTGGAACGGACACGAATATGAACCAACTAAAATGTTCCTCACAGGACTAACTGTTCTGACCAGCAATACAAAATTCAACAGCTTAAACTGCTGGTTGCAGAGATTGGGACTGAATCCCAGTATTAAGAGCTCTTCAAAATGCATAAAAGCTTCAATGGGACACATTTTCATAAGCATTATTCACAACTTAAGTCACATTAATTCCAATAAAAAGGAAAAAAAAGGAATTTAGCAAACTCTGCAAATAAACTCCTTACTGGCAGGACTGTTTAGTACCATTGAAATTTGAACACTGCCATTTTTCCTTAGAGTTTGAAACACTCATCTATCTATCGAACTACCTACTAGCTGAGAATTCAGGAGTGACAATTGCAGATGAACTGAGACATTAAGAGTTCTCTGTCCAGAACCAGTATAACTGGCATACATATATTACACCCAACAGAGATCTAGCCTTTTAATATTAATCATAAACAAGAAATGTTAGTATTCCAAACTGTGCTTTAAAAACTACATTAAATATTGCTACTGGGACTATCACAACAAACTGCACATTCTAGAAAAAGGAATGTTTTACACGGTGATCCCAGTAAACGCAACCGCATATTTCCAGAGAAAAATATTTAGTGAATGTAATACTCAAGCAGTACTAGAGAGAAGATATTTTTAAACCACTTACTTCACTAACAGGAGGAATGTTGAGCTTTGGTACTTTGTTCTTCGAACTAGGTGTGTTCACTTTCCCTTCCAGCAGCGTTCCAAAGGACTGGTTTCCATATCCACTCTCAATTTCTATTGGGGGTTTCAGTTCAGGTGAGTCATTGGGCACCTGGTCCTGACCATCCATGGGCCTGACATAAGCTGTGGGCTTTTGCTGGACCATGCTGTTTTTACAGTGAAGGCCTGGTGGGAAATTCTGAGTGGAAAGACCATTGTTTGCAGTTAACAAAGAAGTGGAAGGAAGCGGAGATCCAGGACCGTGGCCTACAAACTCAAGCTCTGTGGGTGACTTGGAGTGACTGTTTTCCTTGTAGGTGTGTTCTCCAGGTGCCGACTTTGCATGAGCGTGCCTCCTCGAGTGTGAAGATGTTGCCATAGCATTTCCTTCCTCAGTGCCCCCACTTTTATGCTGCTCACCCTGGCAGTTATAGAGATCTTCATACCTGCCCTGCGACTGGTCGTGAGAGGAGCTATGCTTTGTCCGACTCTGCTGACCACTGGATTGGCTTGGCTGGGCCCCACTGGAGTTGTGACCACTGCGTGACCAGTCTGTCCTTGACTTCCTGCTGCTCTGGTGGCTGTGCAGCAAAGTGGAATTGGATGACAACGAAGAAGGAGGAGGCATTGATGTTGATGAGTTGCCACTGATCTGATGAGATGGGATCATCCTGTTCCTCGGTTCTGGGAAAAAGTTCTGCTCATTTTTGTCAATGGGTGTCTGTGGGACAGAATTCTTTGGGATTCCTACAAGGTGGCTCTGGTTGGAGTGGTTGGTTAACAGATCCTTCATCTCATCATAATTTCCCAATGTGTTCTGGACACGGTTTGCAAGGGCGTCGCCTTTATTTGTCTAAAACATCAAAAAANAAAAAAAAAAAAAAAAAAAAAAAAGAAAGAAGAAAAGCGTGAGTAAATCCCTGATTTACAAGTTACTTCTCAGAATAGTTGTCTTAGAAGAAGGCAAATGTTAGCTGTTTAATGGTGTCATGCTGACATTTAATTAAATTTCAATTACATTTTGCATATGTTATGTAAGAAAAACCTATCAATAACCATGTTCAAAGAATGTCTTGAAACGGGCTTGCATCAGTAACACTTGCCTACTGCTTCCCATTTTCTTAAATGTGCTCTCAGAGAAGTGTTTAAATTGCATCAGTTATGGATGTTAGGCGCAAAATAAGCTGGGTTTATGTCGGAGACGTTGGGCTTGTACATTCCACATCGTGCAAAACACAAACGTACAATTACTGGCTACTGAGCATTTGAATTGTAATCACACAGTTGACATAAGTGTGTTATTGCTCCATCAGCCCCTTGACCCACAGTCCTGTCATAAATAGAAGCTGGGTAGTCTGTAATAGCACCAAACTCTTCACTCCAGTTTAACTTCAATTACTCTTCCATAGAAAGTACAGTTTGACCTGAAGTATCTTCCATCTGAATCCAGAGAAGAAAAAGCTTCTACCACATGGTATGGTAGGTTCAACTAGAAGATCATTCAGAAGTATTTTCTCACAGAACATAAACAGACATGATTGCCACATTCTGAAGCATTGGGATTCTTCCGCTGTCTGCAGGCTGGTTGTATTTCTTAATCCTGCTTTTCTGTGATTTCCAGTAATTATTAAATAAATACCAACTCATCTTTGTTTCACTGCTATTACACTTTTCCTTTTGAAGCATGAAATTCCTTTTTCCTTTTCCCCTTTCACTTGGAAAAAGCTGGACAAATAAGCTGGAAGCTATAATTAATACACAGCTGATTTCCTCTCTCTTCCTGCTCTAACTCACCCCACAGAGATGCAAAGCAGCAGCCTTCCCACTGACCTTTCTGTTCCACTGAAGTGACCAGCAGAGAAATAAAACATCTTATTCCCCACGCTCATGGCTTTACAAGACTCAAAGGATAAAAACCAAAGCTGAACTACAGTTCCTGTTCAAGCAGATGGTTCACTTCTAGAGTCTGGAATTAAATGACAAAGTTATGTCATGATACAGCCAAACTCTGCTTCTATTTTGAGGGTTTTTTTCACTCAATAAAACAAGTAGTGCCACAGTCCAATGGCCAGGCCGTAAAGATGGGGAAAATCAGCATTAGGAGCCAGTGCTTGGTTAGAGAGTGTCACAGTTCTTTGGTGAGGGATCCTACTACGCCCCTGATCCCATTTTCCTGAAGTATTAAAGAGAAGTTTGAGTGATGAAAAACATTCATGCGTGGATTTCTCCTGAAATATCTACTTCTATTAGCCACTGCTGAACTCGTCAGAGGATGAGAAGAGCACTGAACACGCCATAAAAAATGTTAAAAAAAGAAGATAATAAATGCAAATTTCCTTTTGCTCATTCTCAGGGATTGTAACATATATTAGCACTGCACTGAGGCAGTGATTTAAAAATTAACTGTTCAACGTTGTTCCTCTCTCTATACATTTTGCCAGTGCTCCTGACACAGTTAATAATCCCAGTTGTGGAGAACCACGAATCACTTTAATTCACTAACTAAGTCCCCAGGTTGGTCATTTTAGTGGCAAAAATTATATTCTAGCTAAGCCAAGAATAAGCTCTTTGTATATGAGCAGTCTCCTTCAACTGAGTTGCACAATGAGCTGTTTGGGCAGCAGCCAAAACCAGGCTTTCTCTGTTCAACCCCCAAATTTAAAACAAGGAGATTCCATTGTGCTTAAGGGCCCAGCAGGAATTATGATTCGAAGTCTAAACACTTACATACTTGTTCTGTTTCCTCCTTGCCCAAACACTTTAACTCCTTATGGGATAGAACATGGGAAATAACAGTGTCAAAAAAAAAAGCCTGACCACCAACCTTCACCTCTGTGGTTCAGCTACACTTCCAGGGAGCATTTAGCTTACTTTCCAGAAAGCACAAGGTTTTGTGTTTTTTTAAAAAAAAAACTAAAAAAACCAAGGTACTGACAACATATCATAAGTGTGACACTTCAACATCCCAGCACAAGAAATGGCTCTGGTCTAGATCCACACAGAGAAAATGTTTTAACTTGAAAGTAGATCTTTTCAATCATTTTATGCTGGAGGTACCTAATTCTCTCCATGTATTTTCTTTTACATGTCACATGATGATAAATATAACTTTGCTTGATATTAAGTCTATTTTATGCCTAATGTTCACATCCTGGGGATAAAAGACATTGTATAAATGTTAGGTATTATCACTATTATTCATAGCCTTTTACAGGGAACATTAATAAAAAATTATTTACTGAAAACCATGGAGATTAAATTATTTCCAACATCCTTAGTGTATTTTAAGTACACTAAAGCTCATATACAGTGGTTAGTGAAGTCAATGGAAGGATAATTACTCTCTTCAGTGGCCTTTGGACAAGACTGCAAAGCAAAAAACCCACTATTCATGGCAATTTGGCTTCGCTTAAATAAAATTAGAGCACACACAACTGAGATCAGACTTAGGCATCACATCGCAATCTGAACGAGCTCAGGAATGTGGTGCACTGCTCTATCTGCATTTAAGACATAAGGTATAAAATTAGTGTTTTACTTTATCTTCACAACAAATCCAGGGCTCTCACAAGAAGCACAGGACTCCTGACAAGCCCAGATACCAGCAAGAGAAACACAAAATCCAGTCGTAATTTCTGGTTCCTCTTTGTTACTTCCAGACTGGGGACAATTTCTACCTTCATATGCTGGATAATTGGCTGATTTCTTAAAGAAAACCACTGTACATCTTACTTTTTCAACAGCATGCTGCATCACAATTTTGCTGCTATCAAGGAAATGCTGCATTTTGAGTATTCCAAGACATAAATTATATGCCTGGTTTATGACTCATGGCTAGTAGCATTCCCCCTCATTCTAGGCTTCTGTTAATTTAGAAAATGCACATCTTCCTGCATTTGCTTCTATTTCTTTCAAAAGCTACCTGTAATAGAATCCTACTGGAATTTGCTAGCCAGCTATTGCATTATAGTTTTACAAAGAAAAGAAGTAATGCACTCAAACTTACAGGCCCCATTCACAAGTGTTTTGTGAAAATTTGTGTGAAACTTGAGGTTCCACAGTTCACTCACTTCCTTATTCCTCATGGTTAATCTAACCTCCATGGATGGGAAGTTGAGATCTTTTTTATGCTAAGCTTGAAAAGCATGGAGGGGCTTTACCTGAAAATGAGAAATGATTTAATGGAAATGCTGCCCACTGGGTTACCTTTCTCAAGCTGAACTCTTCCGAGGCAATTCCTTTGAAAAGTAACAAAAATACTCCTACTGTTTCCTTTTAAAATGCTCATCTCTGAGTGATTCAAAACATTATAAAGGTATCAACAATTCAGCAGCAAAATTACAGCCTCTCTCAGGAAAACTCCGACATCGCTTTTTCAAAGGTTTGTTGCTGTTCCACTGCAGGTCCTTCTCTGATCCCTTCTGCAAAATCAAGCAGGAGCAGGTTGCACCAGGGTTTGCAGGCAGGACCTGCAACCCACTTGCATCAAAGAGCAACACAACCCTTCCTGCCTGACCTTCCCAAAATAATGCTGGATGTCATCACATTGCCAAAGGTGTTGTTTTTCCCCATGAGACAGTGGAGCTTCAAAAGGAGACATTTATCTCTAAACAAGCATGGAAAAATGTATTTTATACACCCACAGAAATAAGGATCTCTTTTCACGTGAGTGCACACATACCTAAACTGCAAAGAATCAATGTAGAAACACACATTTGTCCAAAACTAATGAACACCTACGTTTTATTTGACAGAGGGGAAGAAAGAGGCTGTAACAGCCGGAGCAGAGAGATGATAGATGAAGGCAGATCCTCCACACATCTCATGATACACAATGGCAGAAGGCTCCCAGAGAAAATCTGAGCTCCTTTTCCTGTGCAACTTTTAATATCCTCAACTTCTCAGCCCAGTCTTAAAGCAGCTGCCAGTTGTTCAGTCTTTAAAGCTTCAGAAGCAGCAGTGGTGGTATTCCCTACCCCTGACAGTGCCTCCTCTGGATACTGCTGGAGCAAATGAGGGAGGAATGATAAACAAGGAAGGACACTTGGTCTGGGAACAAAAGAAAGAAAAAGAGGTGTTTCCTATGTCCTGAGACCTGCTATTCCCAAGGTTCTCTTTGTCACTGTAGTGTCCATGTTAGCTCCCAGATCTCTCAGATCTCTCAGAAATGTACCCTGAGCCAATGCTCATCAGCAGAGCCAGCCCAGTGGGGATGTGAACCTCGTGCCCATCAAGGCCACAACACTTTCCTGGGCACTGTTTTATCCCCCTCTGCTCCCACTGAGTGTGACCAGAAGAGACAAGTGCAGCTTCTTGTGTGCCTTGAGTCTCATGAACACACAAACATCTGGTCATCTCAAAACAGAGAAGGAATTCAAACTGCACGTGCAGGATATTTGTTCTCATGTCAGGGTCTGTTCATTTTGTTTTAGAATAAATGCAAACAACCCCCTGAATTTAATTTTGCACTTACTTAAGAATAAAAATCACCACATATCCACTAAGAGCTTTTATTAGTGCCTAGGAAACCCTACTGTGGCTGGGTCTTAGAACTGCAGAACTTAAAAAGGAAACAGTGGTCTATCACTTTATCCTTTTTTCTCCTAGTGTAAAGTGAAGGCAACACCTAGCTTTCCTATTTAGTTTTTCTTCTACCTGTTTTTTCAAATTTAAGACTTATTTAACTACTATTTAACTCCTTTTGCATGCAATTTCCTCTCAATTAAATGACATCCTGTCATCAAGACAGATGTCTTCACTTCAGCTCTGATATCTTGCTCTGTACCTTGGTTATCTTCCACTTCGGGGTTTCAGAACCACCTTCTGAAATATTTGTCAAGACACCTTCACTCCCTTGGACATGAGCCAGGGGGTTTCCAGCTGCCAGGTTCATGCCAAGGAAGAAAGGCCTGTTGCTCCTCAGCCAGCCTGAACCAAAGCACAGCCAGGAGTTGAGTGCATCCATCACAATTCCGTGGTCTATAATTATCAGACACCATCTGATAATAATGGCAGCCTTTTCTCCTCCTTTTGGGGTGATTTTCAAAGAGCCCTCATCCTCTCTTACAGCTGCTAACAATGTAAAATGGAAAGATGAAGTGGTGGCCTTTCAATGGATGGCACTGATTGGGAGGAGAAAGAGATATGGAAATTTACATTCTGATGAATTCTTTAGGGAATGTCTCGCTGAAAATCAAAGCAGCAGAAATCATAAAGGGGGACATCCCTTGGTGATGAAAATCTCAGGCAGCAAAGCTCCTCAGAGAGAATAAGACTTGTAACAAAAGTCCCTTTCATACCCCTGTTATTCTCCCCAAAGGTTCAATCTCCCAAAAGACTTCTTTGGATGGTTATGATTGCACAAGAAAGATTATGGACTCATTAAAAGAGTAATAAAATACTGGAATGGTCTGCCTGGGGAGGATGAGTCACCTGGTGGAGTCACCATCCCTGGATGTGTTTAAAGACTGGATGTGGCACTGGTGCCAGGGTTTAGTTGAGGTGTTAGGGCTGGGCTGGACTGGATGATCTTGAAGGTCTCTTCCAACCTACTGATTCTGTGATCCTGTGATTATTTATAGAGAGGATATTGGTTTTAACAGCTCAGATAGATTTTTTTTCTAAAAATGAAAGCGTTAGCTTTGTAGGTACAAACCCACCTGCAGAAATACCAGCTGCACATACTTCTACTGCAGGACTTTGCTGTATGGTAAGAGGAAGAAATCTTGAACTGGACTGAAACCAAAATTCCTGATTCTGCCAATGCAACCTGGACAGCACATTCAGCTTGCTCTGCTGCCATGTGCTGATTTGGATAATCAGTGTATTCAAGAGTGTACATACCAAGGCAGATGCAATACTACCCTTTCTCAGAGCTGATGATGAGCTCCATTTGTATTTGTGCAAGACATTCTGAAAACGCAAAACATAACAATGTCATTTACCTTGTAGGGTTCCCCAAAGAGGTTAAAACCTGAAGCAAAGAGATCTTCATCTTGCTGGACTTCCTGGTTTCTTCTCTCCCATTCCTTTCGCTTAAGTGCACTCCGGTCTTGCTCATAGTGACTGGAGAAAGACAAAAACGACAATGCATTACTTTCCCCATAATTTTGTTACACATTTATTACTATCAGCAATAGCAACGAAACATCGGAAACAATGCAACTCCTGAGGACAATTCTGAAAGAAACAGCCACTGAATAATTTTCCCAAATTTAAATCCGGAACCATAAAACTACGCAAAATTGGGCAGTAGGGCAGTCAGAGCAATTCTAAAACGGAAAGTGTTCCAGTGAAACAATGAAACTATTATTTGCGAATTAACAGAGCATTTTGAAGAAAAATAAAATACATCTTGACATCCTTGTACTAAGAGCCTGTAAACACATGTGCACCTGCACACGTGTGCCCACAGAGAATGGGTCTGTGCATGGAAAGCAAACGTGACGGCAAGGAAGCACAGCAACATCCACAAATCCATCCCACCAAACATCCATCCCAAGGCTCCAGTTCAGCCTCGTGTGATTTAGACCACCTAATTCTGTCCCACTTGTTGTTAAAATTTATGTATGGCTTCATTGTAGATGTCAAGGAAAGGTTAAGAAGTGTTTTGTAGCAGCAGGCTGCTGGCAGAGATTTTAGGATAGTTGATTCCAGTATCAGGTAATTCTCCACACAAACACAGGAAAGGATCTAGCACCTCGGTGTAGCAATGGTGAGTGGCACTTATCTGTGTGTCAGCTTGCTTTGTGCACCTGCCACCTCGATGACAGGCTGAGAGACCACATTCACTACTCCCCTGAATAACACTGAAGTACTTTGGTCTCTTGGCTCTGCAAACTACCTCCTGCTCCTCCGAGGGAAGAGATATAATTAAAACCCTGAAGGAGAGAGGGGGGAAAATAGCAAAGGAAAGAGGAGAGGAGAAGATGCATACTTCAACGTGCACTGACAACCTCTCGTGTGACAAGCATTAAGGGACACTTCTGTGCTTTCAACCCGCGTTTGATTTGTTAGGAGGCTTTTGGCTCTGCTTTGTGTCAGTTAATTAGCTCCCGAATTCCAGATGACAATTTGAATAGCAGATTCGGTGCATGCCCCGATGTTATCTGCAGCAAGCACAACCTCCCTGATAGACCCTGTGCATGCACACATGCACACGCAGCCTGCACACACAAACACACATATTCCAGCTGTAACAAAGAGCACTTAAATTCTCCTGTCTCTGCCGAGAATGAATTAAATCTCCACAGAGCTCCACTGCACTTGGAAGATAACCAAATATCTACAACTTTTGCCTTTTTAGCTCAGCATGGTGTTGTATTGAAAGCTTCACACCGAGAGATATAATGAGGAATGAACTGCACAGTGATGAGGCTTTAACAGTGTATAAAGTCACTGATTTCTGAGTGAAACCACAATTACTAATTTGAAGCACCAGCTAATTAAAACCACAGCTATGTATTTAGCCTCTTGTTATACCTACTGCAGTTTATAATTATGAGGACCTCTTTATCTACTCAATTAAAGTTCTTATGATTCAGGCAGGTTGTGTTTGAACCTGCAAGCCCTGTGGAGAGCACAGGAAAGCATATGTCTGTTGCCTGATGACTCCACGTAGCCTTACACTTATACACTTATTTTTGTACAGGAAAGGAAAAGAAAAAAATAAAAGAAAAACATGCCACAATGAGATTCCTAAATAAAAAAATATGAATTAATAATTGGTTTAAGCAATTCAAGACCACTCAGACTTGGATTGAATAAGGCTTGATTATGGCTTGTAAACTGAATGCAAAGCCACCTACATAGGCTGAGCTGAATCATATCCATCCACATTTTCCTTCTACAAATTAGAAGGCTGAAAATACGCCATGTTTTGTTGTATTTAAATTAATTGTTTATAACACCTCCTGACGTACTGACATCACTAACACCAAGAGCAAGCTCCAGAGCACTGTTATAATCAATGGTGTATTTTTGCAGAAGGCATAGCACTGCTTGCTGGTTTCCTGAGGGAGACTGAAGGGAAATTGTTGGAAGGACAGTCACTTTGCTATTCTACACATGACCACATTGCTAATGCAACACTGTAAATCACAAGCAACCTGCTCACTAAAAGGTGAATGGGGGAATATCCCTTCCTTTCATATCCTAAATCAAGATTAAAACCCACAAATATGGGAGTGAAAGCAAGCTGTTTCCCAAACTGGCACCCAAAGATGAGGCCAAGGCTGATTCCATCTCTCTCCACAGCTCTGCTGGAGTAGGGGTGGGGTTAACCCAGAAATAATCCAGCCCAGGAGCAGTAGGAACACACTGTATTTATCCCTCTCATGGGGGATCTTTCCAAAGATTTCTCTGGCAGTTTGACCCACAGACTGTGAGACTCTTCAGCAAGATCAGGTCATGGTGAAGTTACAGTCTCGCTGATCTAGCCTAAGCAAGGTTTTCTATCCTGCATAAGCAATGTTTGCTATGGAAGCACTCCCATCCCAGGACTGCCAGCACTCACTTCAGAAAGAATTATTCATGAAAGTTAGAGCTGCATTTTACAGCTTCCCAATGGTTTCCTCAGCCTGGGGTTTCAGGGTGAAATACTGGGCACATTCAAATCAAACAGTCTGGCCACCGAACACAGAGATCAGAGAGTGCAGCACACAACACATCTCACCCTTCATGTGAGGTTACAGCATTTTGTTATCTAAACGCCAGCTCAGGTCACGAGCATGCCAAGTATTTAGGAAACCAAGTGAGGCATTATGCCATATGCTATCTGAGAAAAAGCAGCAAAGACCCTAAGACTGCTAAGATATGCTTTATGACACATCACAAAACCACAAATTCAGAAACTATGAAAGCAGCACCGGCATAATTCAAAGTGGCATAATCACTTTAAAAGACATTAACTTAAGCTAACACAGTGTTTAGAACGTTAGCAGTAGAAGTTTGAAAACACAGTATTTTCCAACACAACACAGTGAAGTATTTCTCTTTTACTGTGCTGATGAAAGATTTCTATTTCAGGCACCCAAGAGGTGAGTACAAAGCCACACCTCCAGCCCCAGACCCCAACAATTTTTACCAACTACAAAACACTGAGAATCCATGTTACAACACAAGCAAAACCCTAAGTAAATTGTTACCTCTGCTTCAATCCAAATCTCACTCTCATATATTTTCTCCTGAGAACAACAACAAAAAAAAAAAGGGAATAAAATTAAAGCTGCATTTTGAACTTTCTACTGGCAGAGCCACAGGGCAGCCTTAAGTGTACAAAGTATTTATGCAAAAGGAAGTGGTTGTTCATCCTGTCAGGTCCATTGCTTGGTTTATTTCCCTGCAAATGTACTTTTGCTCTGAGAATTCTTGACACGGCGCTGATTGTGGCCACAGGAAGTCAAATATTGTAAGATCATACACAGATTAGGATAACAACTTATTTGGGTTCCGTGGAATTCAAAGGGATGCTGATTAGATCCTAGGGCTGCAGTGCACTGAGAACCTAATGGGATGCTCTCCAGAAATTCCTGATGTGGCCACAATGCAATCTCTGGGACTTATGTTTAATTTTTAGCTTAACTAATGTTCTGTGAAATACAGATATGTGATTAGTGGTGAAGGTGTCAGTGAAAACTATAGTCAGATACTGTGGGGAACATCAGAGTTCAGCCTGTCTCACTAGTGTGAGAAATACTTCATGACTCCTCTAAAACCAGGAGAGCAGGATATCACAATACAGACTTTCGTAAACATTTTACAAAAAAGAGATACAGAAGAAAACAGCTGTAGGCCACGATATCCACTACATCCGAGAGGGCAGTTCCCTGGACACAACACATGACAATGCAGTTCAAATATGAGAGCTCTATTGTTTTGTTACCACTTGTTAGATTAATAATTGAATTTGAACGGGGAAGCCTGCACATAAATCTGAGAAGATCAGAAATGGTGAGCACATGAGACCACCAACCTACAAATTGCCAGTGTGCTGGATGTGGCAGAAAGAACAGCAATTACAACTGTAATGTTGTTTTGCTATATTAACATTGGGGCAAGGCTGCAAATGCATTTTGAATAACAGCATATCGAAATATTTAATGCTTTGCAAGCAGAGCAGCACACGTCCATTTACCATTCTCCTCTGCTTATGGGCACCCTAAGAGACAGAGGTGAGCAGTCTTAAGCTGTGCCAAGGGGAATATAGGCTAGATATCAGGAAAAGGTTTTTTACAGAAAGGCTAATAAAGTATTGGAATGGTCTGCCTGGGGAGGTGGTGGATTCACCATCCCTGGATGTGTATAAGCAAAGACCAGATGTGGCACTTGGTGCCATGGTTTAGTTGAGGTTAGGATTGGGTTGGACTTGATGATCCTGGAGGTCTCTTCCAACCTAATGATTCTGATTCTGATTCCTGTGACATGATGCCCTGTGACCCCTTAGCCAGGTGCTCAGCCTGTGTGTGCCAAGGACGGCAGAGCTGCACCTTCACCCCCAGCGCAGCCCTCAGTGGGGACAATCCAGCCCAATCCCCGGAGAACAGAGAAGAGGAGGAGGTGGCTGAGGCAGAAGGAGGTTATATCAAGGCAAAAGATAACAGACAGGCACACATGGTTTTGGACTGGAAGCTAAAAATGTGGATCTGGCGGTAAGAGATGAAAGTCAGGTGAGCGCTGGCTACAAAAAGGAGAACTAGAAGGAGAATAAAATTTGGGGCACTGGAAAGTACAGTGCAGTCGTCTGTGGTGAAAGCGAGAGGATGGGGTGCAAAAGATCTGCAGGAAAAAGAAAAAACCTTTTAGGACAGACTGCAACAAAGTAAGAGGTTATAGGGAAGAGTTAAAGGAAAGCTGATGAAATGAGACCGACAGCTAAAGGCTGAGCCCTAGCGTTTGGGGTTTATTTTCAAAGTCGTGCTAACTAAAGCCACAGAAGTCTCCCAAAGCACAGAAGACTAGGAAAGAGCCTGAAAGACTGGAGAAGGAGCAGAAGAAAGAAGTCAGACCAGACAAGTTTGAAGGAGTAGTCTCTGTGATACTGAGAAAAAAGTAGAAGAGAGAAAAATGATCAAACACCTCATGTTGCAGACGAACCATGAATGAGAACAGAACACGGCTCTGTTGATTCAGTCAAAACAACAAGAGCCCAATAGGGAAAGAATCAATAAAAAAAGCTGGAGCAGAGAGGCTTTATAGCAGTGACAGATTACATCCACAAGAATAAATGAATGACATTCAAAAAAGCCAGCATTTATCCACAATTTAAGGAAGAAGTAGTTGCTGTTCTCAATAACATGTCTCAATTCACAGAAACGCACACTACATCAAATCAAACATTTCCCTGTACTAGTTCCACCCCCCCTTAAAATATCAGCTATGCCTAAATGATGAAAGATGTTCTCAGACTGAAATGTTTGCAATTTGTGGAAGGAAGAAATAAACACAAGCTTCTAAACTAAGACACAGTGGATATAAAATGATACGGATTTGAGAACTGGAAGTCCTTTCCCAAGGTTGTTGCTTCATAGTTTTCACTCTGCCCACAAGTACTCAGGAAGTGGGAGAAGTAAACTCGGAAACTGGGCTTCCTCAAAAGCTAACTCACACTCCTGCACAAGGTATTAAACATCCCAAATCAAAACCCACTCATGAGAATGTTTAATTTACAGGAGAAATCCAACTCAGGTCACTGAGGGTATCCCCCATGCTTCAAATACGTTCTTGCTTTTCCACACCCGTGCAATTCTTCTTCAATATGGTTTTAAAATGTAAGGCAAAAAGCATTTCACCTGGCAATCAGACTAGGTGAAAGACTACTTCTAATGAATACATTACAGTGGGGATTCACCTCTGCATAACTCCAGTTTTATCTCACCGTAACTCCACTGATTTCATGTAAAAGCAGAGTACCACAGCTCTGCACAAAGGAAGAAAAACTGCCTTCCTCCCTCTGTGCAGATTCTCCCAGTATAAACACTGGTAATTTAATGCATTTATTCCAAATGAAAAAAGAAAGGAAAAAAAGAAAAAGCAGCCTCGGGTCTTAAATTTCATCTCAGGTCATAAAATGTATTAAGTAAATGAGAGGAATTTCAAGATCTGATATTTAGGCAGAAATATGGCCAACTTAACATATCTTCCCTGCTGATCTGAAGTCTTTGTTTCACTAATGATAAACAATATAAGCACTACCACCCTTAAAATAGCAAAATTCTTCTTCCTCTGTTTATCACCACTGAGCTTACATCTTTGTCCTGGTAACTTTCCTACTTGACAGAGACAAATCAAGGCATAGCAAGAATAGCTTTACAAGTTCTTAGTATCTTTCATATTTAATGTTTACTTTAATGTTGTCTTCCTTTTCATAGCATGAATAGTTACTGAGAGTATCTAGCAGGGAACATATCTATCACTGCACTTCAAGATAAATGATTTATTTTAAAACATAGAATATTCTGTCTTTGATGTTCAACAGTTCTGCAGAGAAACACTTGAGATGGTCACTGGTTATCTATCCACGCGAGCTAAATCTCTTCACAATTTGCATTAAAAACAATGCCATTCCTGTAGCAGATTTAATGGAGAATACAGAAGATTAAAGCCTCCAAAGAAAATAACGCCCAAGAGACCCCTGGGTGAATTATGGAAGTGTAAGCTGAGGGTTTGGCTAGTATTTGTCATGTTCCTCATTTTTTTTTAGGCTATTCCCACACATACCAAGCACCTAGAAAAATGTTATTTTTACCTCGTGTTTTTAATACTATGCAGCCCCAAACCTTTCCCTGAACATGAAAATTTGGAAGGAACGATTCTGGGGGAATGGATGGCAGAGATAAGCCTCCTGAATAGTAAGCATATAAAGAATAGATGAGGTTTCAAAGGGGAGCATTTATTGTTTCCTGTATCATAGCACATTGTCTTTCAATATGATTAGTTATCAGTCTGAGTTATCAAAAACGGGGATGAAATAAAGCGCTTACGCAGTTATGCTTCATTGATGTCAGCTAGGGGAGCATGAAAATCTCCATGAAGTTGGGTAATTGATGTGTAAATCAGAGCTCAATCACTCTGTAATAGAAATGGTCCCACTGAAAGTATGGCTGTTGAACAGTATTGCAGAGGGGTGGGGAAAGAAAAGAGAAACAGAGTCAAGACTTATTTATTAAAAAATATAATAACTGGCAATTTACACAATTTTCTCTTCAAGGGAGAAGTGCTGTCAGAGACATTTAAATGCAAGCTGCAGATCACTATATTTGGGTGTCCTTGTTCGGCAATAATTAACTGTTTCTGTTTTATTAAAATGCTTGGGGACACTGTTATGGATATTTAAAAAGCAAATTAAATGAACATGTTCATCCTTTGAAAGGCAACACGTGTAAATGACATCAGCAATTGTAATTTGCTTAACAATGTGTGTTCAAGGTATGTTTTGGAGTCCTATTACAGCCTCCTTGTCAGTTCAAATTTGCAGTACGAGAAACAAAAGCAAAACTGAAAGAAAAGGGGGGGGGGAAGGAGCCTAAAGAGAAAAATGGTTATAACCACATCTTCAGGAGGACATAAAAGACAAACAGTCATTAGAACATCAGTCACATAAAACAGCTTTCCAACATGTGGTATTTCTAAGAGTAAACATCTGATTCATAAAGAAAAGAGCTAGCTAAGATAACATGATGGGGTTGTTTTTGCTGCATTTTTTTTCTTTAAATAAATAAATGCACATTGATACCAACCTCCCAGAAACAACTGGAGTCCAGTATTCTGGTTATGACTTGCAATAAACCACTGACAAACTCTAACAAACTTACATGAATGTGAAATTAAAGAGCATTTTTGGCATCAAATGAATTGCATTCATGACACTAGAGCTGGATTAGGAAGCTTTATTGGATGGATAATGTGCTGTGACTCTAAGGGGACCGATTACTATGAGGGGGTTGAATAGGAAAGGATGTTCAACCTTAACTCTCAATTTCATTGCCTGAGTTTAACAGAATATGTAACAGAATATACATATTTCTAAATGGGTTTTAGTTTGGGATTTGTTGTTGTTGGCTTTTGGGGGTTTGTTTGTTTTTGTTGGTTTTGTTTGTTTATTTGTGGGTTTTGTTTGGGTTTTGTTTGCTTGTTTGTTTGTTGGTTTTGGTTTTTTGTTTTTGCTTTTATTTGGCTTTTTTTAAAATTTTGATCTGTCCCGGGATGTGTCATTTCTACAAAACTCACTGAAGGCAAGGAAGCCATGAAGCCTTTTCCAAAGCATGTCCTGTGTTTCAGAGACACCTCTGAACAGCTTCCTTGCTGCCATCACATTTCACATGCCCATCAGCGCCAGCACTCTGTGTATTAATGCACTAAGGGTGAATATAAGTTGTGTTTAGTTGCATGCTGTGCATTATTCTTCACACACATTAATAGCAAATGTGGCATAGTACTGCTACAGAGAGTGTATTTTACATGTATTACTCCCAAGACATAACACTAATTTGAATCAATAAAAACCTTCTGACAGTGCTTGTTACAGTTTGGTTTTACTTCACCTGAACACCATTTATTTTTGTACATGTACCATTTTCAAAGATTAAAATGCATTTGAAAGTATAGAAACTCAAAATCTTTAACTTATTACCTAATGTGTACAGATTGGATTCTTACATCTGAGCCAAAAAACATTTTGGAACTCTAGTTTTGTCTTTATCTTTTCTCACGATTAGAATTTTTTTTTTTTAATACTGCCACTCAAAACTTCCTGGGAACCTGTAGGATGTTTCCTTAAAAATGGAGTCCACGTGTTTGTATTTGTTTGAAACTTTGGCAATGATCTGCAAGAGATGGCAGAATAGACAGAAAAAAATCTTGTCTTTTAAAAGAGTCACAGGGAAATCACTGATTAACACAACCTTTGGGTACAGGTGAATCAGCAGAATCAACTGCTTGGGCATTTTATTGCAGAAATGTTTCTGTGTGCTCCTGCAGCTCTAATAAATGCATTCATTTACTAACAGGCACCTCTGCTCCCTCGAGCATTTTCACATGCTGGGCAGCTCTGTAACCACATGTTCTTGAACTTAACACGTGCTGAAGAACACCACCACAGGAAAATTAAGGATTCAGTAGGATGAATATTTCATTCATCACTTTTAGACTGAGGGAGAAGTTCACTCAGGTCTCAGTGTGCAATGAACACATACAGGCTGATTCAGACCCCAGTGCACAAAAAATAGTACTGTAAGCCTAATATAATTTAATTACTTGTTATTTAAGACATTGTCTGGCTAAAGAAATTATCATTTACATAAATTGTTCTTCTCTCAATTGAAATCCCACATAATTGCCTCCATGGGTTTTGGTAGAACCAGAAGAAAGGACAGAGACGCAAATAAATAAATGCAAGGTGCTCTCAATTTAAATTCCAGTCCACCTGCATCCCCTTTTCAATGCTGGGGTGAAATATATTGCTCATCTTGGGCACTGCGAAGTTGCAGGAGATTCAATGATCTTGTAGCCTCATAAGACCTAGTGCTCATCAGGATGGAAAGGAGCTAGAACATTTCAAACTCTGAATTTTCAGCCTTCTTCCACCAGACCTTAAAAAGCCTCACAGAAAAAAGGTGCCTGTTGCATGCAGCTTAGAAGAGAATAATAATATTTTGTCCTTATTTTTCCTAACTATATTCAGAGTCAAAAGGTCAATGGATTATCATCATCCTTGGCTTCTAGTGAGGAAGATAATCTATAACAAATACTGTTCGTGCCTTCAGCAAACGTATAATGTTTATTCCTCATTTATAAACACAGCAAAAAGTATGACAAAATAATTTAACCAAACCAGCACTAAGTTCATCAGCATTGCTGAGGTTTACATCCTCTCTAAGGGCATAGTTCAACTTCAGCTGAGGTTACTGGCAATTTTCCCAGAGAATTCAAAGAGGGCTGGATGGGACCAAGCCATTTAATAATGACAAAAAAGCCAGGTCTCAAAACACAGCCAGCTCTAAGCCTCAGCAACTTCTCGGTCTAAACTAGATTTTCTGTTATATTCCTCATGCTAAACAGAGACTTTTTAACCAGTGTCAAGAGTTTAAAACTCCTAAGTACAAATCAGCACATACCAGAGCCACAGAACTTCTTTGGCCATTACTTAAAACTGATATTGACTGCAGAGATTTCCTGGTTGACAAAGGTAAATAAACAGAATGTACAAATGTCTTTAAAACAAACAAACAAAAAAAAACAACTAAAAACAAACAGAACTCAAGTGAAACACCAAATAAGTTTCCTAATCTACCCTGCAGACCATTATCACCTTTGGCTAAAGACCACTTACATGTACATATTTATTTTGTTTTAGTGGTGTCACAGATTGTACGCGTGAAACCTCAACCAGCTGACTGGGGAATAATCAAATTTGCCTCTACACCACAATAAACACTGACACAGACACACACACACATCAGGCAGCAGATCACAGACCCTGTCACAGCGAAAAAGCAAACCAAATGTAACATGCTCCCTGAAAAAAAGCAACACCCTTAAATTTAACTCGACAAGGGAATGCTGTGCAATTAGGGATGTGGCATGTAGGTGTTACAGAGGATTGAAATATGCTTCTGGGAGTTGAAAGCTAAAAATGAGCACTTAATATTGTAAAATACTTCTTCAGACAGAGTAAAATCATAACAAAAATGTTATTTAGACTGGCTAAAACTACAAACTCATGTCTGAAATTACTCGAATTTTTAAGGTGGGTGTGATGCAAATGATTATCCCAGTACTGCAGTTCCCCAGAGCCAAACAAAAAACTATATCCGTCTCTGCAATCACGTTTTGAATATGTTTGAAACCTCACATCTACAACAGACTTCATGAATGACTGAAACATCACAGTGAAGAAAACAAGGCTGCTTAAGGCCAGGCTCCCAGAAGGAAGTGAGACCACAGCTCTGTTTAACCCGTGCTGCCTCTGCCAACAGGCCCCAGGCCCAGTAAAGCCCCTGGGAACAGGGCAAAGCAGGCTCCAAAATACTGCCACTGCCCTCAGGAAATCTGAGTTAAGTACAAAAGAGCAGGTGTATTTATATTTAGCATCTCTAGAAGACTCTTCTCCAAAAAAACGCCCTCAAACAGAGTAGGCCGTGGCAAGGAGTGGCACAACTCATCTGAAAATCACTGTCTTAACTCAAAGGAGGTTTAGTGCTCACATCAACTCCAAAATCATCACTGGTTAAAGAAGTTTCTATTATACTGAACACTGAGAACTCAGGTATTTCTGAGGGGCTCTGACACTTTTTACAGGCAAACAGAGAGAAAGCTCCCGTGCCCTTTAGTCTCTGGAGAACCTCAGGTGTACATTCCACAGCACTAATGACACCCTGCACTTTCCAGACCAGACACACGGGTTACTGCATCCTGAACAACAGTTATTTGCACTCCAGAATCCTATTTCTGTCCCTTCTGCTGTCAGTCAGCAAATGAGTATCATTTGTTTTCACAACATGAGCACGATGTGATACTTAACAAAAGTGCATCCTTTTTTAATTCCCCACCATCAGCCATTTGTCTAATGGAAATATTATACTATGTAACATGCACAGATTAAAATGCAATGCAAGTTGAATCATATTCATTGGAGGCTGGCCAACTCCAGCACATTTTAGTATTTAATAATAAAATAGTCTAGTGTAAAAATATGTAAACTAGCTTCCATCCTGCTTTAATATTCACTTAACATGAGAAGAAAGGGAATGCAATTTTGTTTAAATATTAAACATTACATTTCTTCTTTTGATTATTAAAGTATTATTAAAGTTAAATGAAAATGTGTTTGCAACCTCCTTCCCCTGAAGTCTTACAGGTCACTGTTATCACTAATATTTTGTCCCTCTAGCTGGCTTCTTTGGGGATCTTAAAGCACTTTAGGAACCAGATCAAGCCATGCCCAATTACACCTCCGGGAGGGAGCAACTACTGTCAAGCAAAACAACTGAGGGAATGAAAGTTTAAGCGAGGTGATGACAGTCATTCAAGAAGAGATGGCTAAGGAAAGAAAACTGAGGAGTCCCAGCTCCCAGACATTAAACTTTACCCTAAGACCAGCTGTAACCTGCAACCCTTCATCCACCTCTGAGCTCTGAGATGAACAACCACCAAGCTGAAATTTAAGACTATCTAACACCACCACACAGCAAGGAGGAATTATCTTTATGTGCCTCTCCAGAACAGCGGGTCATACACGGTTAGACAAGTTTCCTCCTGCTGAATGTCACTGGGAGAGGTCGTAAAGGATGTTCTTATTACATTTGCTGGAAGGATGGAGTATATCAAATGATTTAATTTTGTGTAGTGCCCCACTTACTTTGACAAACTGATACTGCACAGGGCATAATGTCATTAGGTGATTAAAGTACAAGAGCACTCAGCTTCCCACCTTCTTTCATAACAGGAGCTGCTACAGCAGGCTCAGGACTGGCAAAAGTTGTGGTTGTGGGGGCAATGCTGGCCCAGGACCACACCAAACTCCTGCTCTCAGCAGGAACTCCCATGCTGGCAGTGACCAGAAATAAAATCTTTGTAGTTTCTCCTGAGAGATCCCACCTTGCAGCCCTGCCAAGAGCCCAAACCCACAGGTGAGCTTCCAGCATCCTGTGCCCAGCCCTCTGATCCCAGCAAGTTCAGCACAATGACATTATTCCACCATAAAGAATATGATGTACTTCACTTTTCAGCTGGTGTTGCCTTTGAACGTAACAAATGTTGAGTTCTCCTCATTATGCTGAATGTATTAAAACCTCAGAACCCACGGTAGGAAATGTGTGTTTTGTCACACACGCCCTTTAAATTTATGTTTTCCTTCATACAAATATCTAATGGGGTTTGAATAAAATAAAATCTGCACATTGCCATGTGGAAATTAATTTTAAAGAACTGTTTGTCAATTTAATTTCACTGATAGTAACAGACAGATTTATGAGGCAATTAACTAAATATTTGTTTTTTTCACATTTCAATTCATTATAGTAAATTAACAATTTTCCACTTGAAAGTCTTGCACTGCTACACTGAAAGCCTAAAAAAAGAAGTGTGTATTTCTGTTGGTCTAGGAAGGATTCTCTCATTTTCACAATGTGGATTATTCTCCTCACATTAACTTAACATACTGTAGATGTAATTCAACCCCTCTCATTTCTATATTACCACAGAACCTGTCATTCTTTAAAATGCCAGTTTCAAGCAACCAGACATAAATAAAGAATAATTACAGCTCTAAAGGCAGCCTAACTTCTGCTCAAGAAAACAATCCTACAGAGTGGATTTTACAGCCACACAACACCCACCTACAGTTCAGAAAATCCCAAGAGACAAAACCAAGGGTGCTGACAGATCCAGCCTGACCCTGAACCATGATTCCAACATCAGACCACGAGTCCTGACAGAGCCAAGGGGATGAGCAGAATGAACCCAGCCTAACGTGGCATTAAACACCGAGTAAAAAATTCACCCTTTCCTCTGAGGGATATGTATAGCCCCATTTCACATCTACCCTTACTTATTCTGATGATTTAAATATCTGAATTAATGACTTCAGCCTCAAGGAGGTCATCTGGCCACGGCTGTGTGGGTCTCTTTACCATTGCTGGCCAGATATTAAACACATTAAGGAGCAGTCACGAGACAGAACTACAGCTTTATGTTCTTTTAACTGGTATTGTACCAAATTAATATCAGGAGGAATATGCTCCATAAATATAAAAGCATCTGCTCATATGGCTCCTTGGATCCTGTGTCAGTATTTCATATCTTGGTCCCTCCATATCTCAGTTGCCCTCATGGAGAGCAGGATGTGGCAATTCTCACTGATCTCACGGGTTTCTGTCAGGTCAGCTCATCAAGGATAAACCCTCTCGAGGGAACTCTACCAACTGCATTCCTCAGTTCTGCACAGATTCTGGTTAAGTATTTCCCTGAATAAAACATAGCTTACATTTTAAAAATCATCCCGTTAATTCACTGGATTACAACACAATCACATCAGAGTATTAGTCTAAATAGGATTTTGTAGCCAGATCTGATCTAGAAGATTTAACATTTTACAGGCCTCCATCTCAAAATGCTGACAGAAATCACCAGGCAAAGGCAGAAATTGGGACTGCATGTCACACCAAACGATGGAAACCAACCCTGGAAACTATCAGATAAATCCCCCAGTTCTTTCCATTGTTAATATTTACAAATTTGGCAACAAAGGCTCTCCTGACAGCTACTAGTTCAAAGCAATATGCAAACACTAGTTAAGCAGTTAATTGCCATTAGCAACATGCATTTAGAAACCAAGGCAGGGAGAAATTAAAGGACTTGTTCATGGCCTTAGGATGCATCAATGGCAGCAACAGGACTGGAACCACTTCCCACTGCCCATGTTTTAGTCCTGGTACCCACAGCTCAATTAACCTCCCTTTTCAATATAAGGAGTTATTATTACAGCATCTCTATTTGCAATACCTGCCAGAAAACATACCCCCCCCCACTTTTCACGTTGCAAGGGATTAAGCATAAACTGAATGGTACCATAAATATTCTGTTTATAGTGGTTTTCACTTTTTAGTCGCGTTATCACTGACAGCAAAGTAACACTTCAATTTCAGCACTCAGGAGGCTAATAAATATCAAATTAATAAAATACTAACAAATGCAAAATACTCCAAGTGGCTAGTAGAGAGGCATTAACTCTTGATAAATGGTCCATACATTATTATGATTATTTGTCAAGTTTTTAAGCGCTGCTTAGTATGTCATCAATCTACCAGGTTAAAACAGATTAAATAAGTATCAGCACGGTATTTGAAGATCGTTAAAAACACAGACAACAAATTGGTAATGCTCTTTATCTTTTTCACTTAAAAAAACCCCAAACAATCAAAAATATTAAAAGGAAAAAAGATGAGTAAATCAGTGATCTGAGTACAGGGCGTTTTCTGGAGACTAATGATGGGCTGGGATAGATGGCCCTCGCTTCTACTTTAGGTTATCAACTCCTCCCACACAATCATTAATTCCCCAGGAAATGCCTTTTGCTCCAATAACTTTTGCTTAAACAGATCACCAGTGAGAGGAAAAAAAGTCATGCCACTAGAAATGAACTACTGTAAAGCCTCTGAGCTGCACCTGCCATCATTTGCACATAAAGATTTTACAGGTGACTTGGCAAAAGCCGTTTTAATTGTATTTCCAACTCCTCCTTTTTCACCCTTCGCATGATAATAAAAGCAGCCAGTGGGCAGATTTGTGATGCTGGCTGTAAGTTTGCTGAGAATGCCTGGAAATGTTAAGATGCTTTCGTTGAGCTCTCATCCATTAAAAAGTGCAGGACACTGAGCCTTAATTAAGAACTTCTTTCTAACAGTGGCTGTTTCTGATAGATGAAACAGCATTAGGGCCCTTAACTGGAAGGGAGGGGGAAGATGGGAGACAAAGAGAAAACAAGGTTTCAGCCCCTACTGGAATAGCAAAACAACTCCTAAAAGAGCATATGAACAACTCCTTAATCTGTTTGCAAGACACGTTTAATACCAGGATGCTGTGGAGAGGCCCAGCATCACTCAAGTTTCATTATCATTACAAAATACAGCAGAATGCCCTTACTCACAAGTTTATTATCATAAATAATTAAAACAAAACTATCCTTATGGTACGAAATAAATGAACAAAGTACATTATAGGGTGCATTTGTTTCGTGCTTTATAGCTGCTCGCTGGCTCCCTACATCAGAAAATTCTCGAATTTGCAATCACTCTCCTGCTCATTAGTCCAAATCAGGAAAATATTACTGCAGCTGGCTCAAATGACTTGTTCTGTCAAAACCAGGACCATAAGTGCTCTTTACTAGTTGCACACACAACATACTTTTTTTGTGATAAATCAGAGTATGTGACATGCAGAACGTTAAAAGAAAATCAAAGCACAGGATTGATTGCTGAGAAAAAGAAAGAAAAGAAAGAGAAAAAAATTCTACCTCTAAAATTGACTGTCTGATTTCTAATTACAAAAATGTGCTAAGGTACAGATGAAATTATTAAATCCCTGAAATACTTATGCTAACAGTTTGTCCTCATAAGCTTGAAAGTGTTGGGCACACTCGTGGCCTTTGAAGTTTTGCTTTGTTCCTTTGACTTATTTTACGCAGGTCAAAGATCACCGTGGCTGCACATATCTGTCACTGAAGGATAATAACACTACAACTCAGTTTGGAATCAGGCTAGGCTGGCATGTTAAACCAGCAACAGACACATCAATCTTGCTGCTCCTAAAGCCTGCGAGTTCAGAGCAGGGAGAACCCCAGCTAATGATGGTTACTGGTTTCTGCCTCTCGATGCACCAGGTTAATTCTCTCTTCTTCTGAGCAGTCTGTCCTTATGGACAAGCAAAACATGCCAGGAAAGCAAATTATCCTGCTAATCCAGCAAACGCTGACAGAATCCTACTGGAGAGCAGCAGGATTGCAGGGAAGCACGCAGAGACCCATGGCAGCAAAAAAAGAGCTTTCCAGGGAAGACTGAGAAAACAGAACAGTCACCTGCAGTTGGGTAATAATCATAATTTGTGAGAACTGGAAATGGTATTATTATTTGTGCAGTGGCATACAACATGAAATACTGGAGCTTCCCTGCTGTCTGCCAAGTAACTGATCAGCACCAGCCAACGGGCAGGTCAGAATATAATCCCTCACTCATCAACTAAAGTAAATTTTCTAATCTATTACTTGACCATGATAAAGAGCAGAATAGTTTTTATTTTTACCTAAGAAATCGGCACGTGATATGAATATATAATGCATCCACCTGCCAGTCCTTTGCATACAGCAAGTCCAATTAAAAAAATCCAAGGGGATTTGGTACCTGATGAAATTCCAGTCTCTGTTTTACACTTATAAATAAATGAGATCAGTGCGTGCCTGTAACAAAAAGCAGCCATAATCTCACCCCACAATGAAACTCACCTGCCATGCCAAACAGAAGAATTTTATATATTGAGACAATGGCACTTCTTAGTGCCAAAAGCAAGGGGAGGAGAGGAGATGTTTGTGTTCAGTGTTCATACCTTCACTAGTCAACACAAGACTTGGTGTAAAACACCAAAGAGGATGTCTTTGCTGAGGGTTTTTTGGTTCAACTGAGCCACGTTTCTGAGCAGAAAGCACATGTGTAGATGTGTTTACACTGCACCAGCTCCTTGAGAGCCCTCACACTTCCCACCACAAGGGCTACCAGAGGGGGACATTTAGAAGAAGCATACCACGTGAAGATCATACATGCAAGTGCTTGAGAAACCCAGGAGGCAAACAGGGATTTGTACTGGGACTGGTATGACATTTTAAAGCAAGGAGAGGAAAAGTGGCTCAAGGTTCAAGCAATGAGTATAATGGGCTACAACTTTCTCACGCAACACAGGAACTGAAACACAAAAATGGCAAGAATATATTTGTTTCCAGTTCCATCGGGTCGTCATCTCCCCCACGTGCCTAGAGGTGAGCACCACAATTCCAATGTGCAGCTTCTATTCTTTCTGCCTCAAGCACAACAGTCTCGTGGATCAACTATCCCTCTTGGTGCATCGGGGCCAAACCCCTCAAAAACAAAGTGGGAGCTCTCTGTTGACCTCAGCAAACACTAAATCAGGCCTTCCTGCAGCTGAAGGATGGCTTTATTTTGCAAAGAGACAGTACTTAGCAAAATCACATCAAAAAACATACTGTAACACAGAAGAATAAATGATTTTTTATCAAACATAACGAGTTATGTATTACTTTCTTCACACAGATATTTCCACTGCATCACTGTTGAGAAGGGAGGTGGGGGGAATCTCTTTGTCCTCAAAACTCCCATGTACTACTATTCCCTTGGGAAATTCTGCACAGAGAAGTACTCTAGGGAGCTAACTACAGCTGTGTAACAGAAGAGAAACAGCTAGCACTGCTTCCTATTTACCATAAAAAAAATTTTGCACTTAAAATGCGGAACTAGTAAGAGAGAAAAACATGATTAATACATGTAAGGTTTTTTTTTTAATGGGAAACTCTGAGCAGAGTCATTGCGAGATACTCTGTTACCACAGCACATAACAGCTGAAATTGTTACTGATGCTGCAGAAACTTAGAAAAAAAAAAATTACAAATTGAGAAATAACACTGAAATTATTAAAGCCAGTTTGATGCCACTAACAGAGCTGACCTCAGAATCGAACAAGCTGCTGGTGTGTTGGGGCAGAAGATGAAATACCCTTCAGGAGTTTAAATTCCAATCTTAGCTCAAGAGTTTCTCTTAATATCAAAGTAGCTTCTTAGGAAAGCAAATGAAGTACATTACCTCTGGTAATGGTAACCATTTACTCCTTGAAAAGCCTTGAGAGAGCTCTCACGCAGGATAGCCTATGTTTTATTAAATCCTTTTGCATAGTTTTATTTTCAGGTCATATAATCTGAAGGACAAAGTATTCGCTTAAACTTTTTAAAGTATTCTGTTTTTATCAAAGATTAGTTGTTCTGATTCTTCAATAATTCAAGCTTCATCCTAACTATGTACCATGTTTAAATGTGAGCAGCATTAAATCAGAACGCCATCACACCGTATTTCCACTGAATCCCAAATGTTCTGCACAAACAAACTGCCGGCAAGACAATCAACATTAAGACCTGGCTAAGATCTTCAATTATTCACATTTGTTATTTACACTGATGAAATGTTATATGATAAAAGGATTATTAAAAATTATTTAATTGTATGGCACGAGGATATGGCCACATTTGCCTACAGGCAGTTATTTTTCAATTTAGAAAGTGTGAACCCAAAAGAGGGAGTTGGATATTACCTCAACCAACTGCTTTACAGGTATATCAAATAATATATTATTATTTGGTACAACACTTGTGCCCTAAAGTTGTACATAAAGCCCTACTAATAAACCAGCTAAGCTGTGCATAAAGATTCCTTATTTTGCAAAAACAGATAAGGCATCTATTACACGTATTTAAAATAACAATTAGTATATATTATTTGAAAATAAACCTTAAAAGAATTTAAATCATAGAATCATCAAGATGCTTTTACTGGGAACCTCTCACCATCACTTTAATGTTAATTTTGGCATTATACAAAGCACAGAAACTTGACCCCAGACATCAGAGGACATCAGACCTGATCCACACCGTTCAAAACTGGAGCATGATGGCAAAAATGTATGACTGAGGCACCAAGAAAGAGAGGAAACTACAGTTCAGCTTGGATTTCTGCTAATGACTGAGGAGACAGGGCTGCTTAGAAAAGTGATGCTTGACAGAGAGCCACGGATCCCCCTCCATTTGCCAGATGAAACACGCTGCTTTGTTTTCCTCCTTCGTCATGATGTACCTCTCAATCTCCTCAATAGGACCGAACAATTCCTTATTCCAAGCTGCTCAATCACACAAAAGTGGGCCTCCCCTGCTTAGCTGGTTTATTTCCCCACCTCCTCTAACACTTGGAAAGGATTCAGACAAGAGCTACAAGAGCGATTAGAGCTCCTGGAAAAAACTTGCCTTACAAGGAGAGACTACAGCTCGGTCTGTGTGGTTCATAAAGGAGAAGGTTAAGAGGCAACCTGATCACAGACTATGAATACTTACACAGGAGAGAGATTGCAGAGAGCAGATGGGTATTTAATCTAGCAGAAAAGGGTGTAACGAGATCCAGTGCTTGGAAGCTGAAGCCAGTCAAATTCAAACTAGTTTATGCAGCATCCATTTTCAATGATAACAAAATAATGACCATTTTAACAACTTCACTAAAAAGCAGGGGATTCACTGCCATGTGCAGTTTTTAAACAGGCATTGGAAATCTTTCTTTAAAGGCACAGAGGGCTTGGCACAGGCCCTGGTAGAAGGGATGAAATGAAACCTCAAGCCAAGCAGCCCCAAGGACACCCTCCTGGCCTGAGCTGCAGAGAACATGGACCTGTTTATAAATGGCGCCACTCAGCTCCTTCACACACAGCACAGGAACACAACAAAACCACAGGACCACAAGATTCCAGCATGCCTTCACGCTGACATTCACAAACCTGTGCACAGGAAAATGCTGAAGTTCTAAGCCATGATACAGAAAGAAATTTGGAAAGGATCTTAGATTTAAAAAAACAGAAAACAACACACACAAAACAGACTAACAGATACTAAAGATGCAAAGTGTTGCACTTGAATCTACCACTGTCATATTAATCCACATGACAGTAGTTCTTCACCTAAGGATAATATAATCCACCAAAATACTGATTGGGCCATTCCACTCCCCCCAGGCAGCCCCTTCTGCAAAAGCAGCAGCATCTGCAACTGGTCCACAGTGCTGGTACACGAGGCCCTGCGGAAAAGCTTTGCACATCACCACATCTTCTTCAGCAAGGCCTGGAATGACTTGTTTCAGGCAGCAAAGCAAGAGTTAAATATTACTGAGCTGCTAGGAAAAAATACCATCAAGCCAGTTTATATCTCACCATATTTCCGCTCCGTTCAAGCTGTATTATGCTGCATACCATTTCATCACTTCACAATGCCACAAACTACCTTTTAATGCAAAACAAAGCTTTTCAATGTAAAGCCCCCATATTGTAATCCAGAAGAACTTTCCTTATCTATTTCGACAGCAAATCTTTAGTGGCAACCACATGTTATTGTGTTTTAGGGATTGAGACTTTTGTATGAACATGCTGATTGTCTCCTTGAGACATATATAATCAGCATTTTGTGCCAAGAAACACTTAAGCCAACAGAGACTTATACCATTCAGAAATGCTGTTGGAATTGAAAATGTATATTTTGGCTTATTTCCTTAAGCCTGCGACAGCAGGAATTTCTTAGGGGTGTTTTATGATTTTATTTTAACTTCACTCTCTTCTCAAACTCTGGGAGATTGAACAGAAAGTCAAAACACATGTTCTGAAAGGAAGGAGCTATGCCAGGAAAATAATTTGCTCTGATAAACCAGCGCTACCTAACACAGACCCCTCCTGGCACAGGGACATCTACCTTGGAAACTCTTTGCTCACCTCTGCCTCTGTCCATGGTTGAAGAGCTTTGCCTATATTCACTCACAGGCAGCTGTGAAAGTGGAGAGGAATCTTTTTTAGGTAAGTGAGTGGGTATGAATCTTATCCAGAAAGAGAGCAAACAGCAAAGCAAACAAGTGTCTATTTGTGTGTTTGAGCAGCTCCCCAATGTCAGCTCAGAGGAGCTGTGTGTTCAGTATTCTGAGAGCATCCACCACATTTGCTGCAACAGATATTTTTAACTCCCGTTTGCTCCATATGTAGAATGTGCAAATACACAAAAGAATGTCTTAATTGGTCCTGCTTTATATAAATGAATAATGGGCTAAATGGGTTGAAGTGAATGTCATATTTATCTCTCCACTGAGGAAAGACATGATGATTCAGAAACAGTGAAGCCAAGAGGATTCAGAGCTGTGCTCACAAGTGGAATATATATCTCCTGTCAATACATTATGTATTCCATTTCTACTACAGCCCCCTAAAGGCACAAATAGAAAAAGAGAAGCAAAATCTAAATGTTTCATTTCTGCTCAACATACATTCATGGATGTGGGAGGTTTTTTATACTTGCTTTCAGGACTTAGGAATCAAATCTCTGGAGCTCTTTATTTTACTGAGTTTTTGTAAATACTAAACTCTCCAGTGTTAGTTTCACCATTAGATATTACCATTGCCAAAAGACATTTCATATTCCTAGGAAGCAGAGGCACAAGTAACAAAAAGGAGACCTGAACCTGCCCTGGCTCACTTGTGCAATCCCACCCAAGCTAACAGCTCTAGTCTGCAGCTGCAGCACCTTTCCAGTCAAGCAGAGACACTTCCTACCAGGCACTGGAAAGCAAGTCAGGAAAAACAAAAATCCTTAAAGGTTTGGGGTTTTTTTTCCTGCTTACAAATTTCCACATACAACTACTGATTAAAAATCTATGTAAAGAGCATATGCATTTTATATCCTCCTCTTAAAAATACAAGCATCACCAAAGAGCTCCAAGAAAAATAAAAAGCACGGCGTGCAAGACCAGGCTGATATTTTGATTCTGATGATTCTGGAAACTGATATTTTCAAGTGCTTGCTGCTCTGGTTGGATTTAATAATTACACTGAACAGAAAGCAAGTCTCCTCTGCACTCACCCCGCCAAGCAGGGAATCACTTCTAGGGCTGCTGGAAAAGTGGAACACCTCATTTCCATTAATCTGGCTCATAGCTTCACATTCATACATGGCATTAGCAGAGCACCACTTTCAGCCAGAGTGGAGGTTCAGCCTTGTGTTTAACTCTGCATTAACTTGAGCATGACAGAGTGAAAATGCAGGAAAGATGGAAGAAGAAGAAAAAAAAAATCATCCGGCCATATTTTTTCTGCAGAAGAAAAAGCCTTACAAAATGTATAGGTTCAGTTATTCCCAAAGCAGTGTTTTGTTAGGAGCACAGTTGTGCATACAGTGCCATGGCTGGAGGATCTGCCTTGCCCACGGCAAGTAAGGTAAAGCCTCAGGCACATGTAATTTGAAATTCATTTTTACTCCAGCAGACAGCTTCAGACCAGCACCTATGTTTATTTTATAAATACAGCACTCTCAATTTGCATTCCTGTAGTCCCTAGGAGCCAGCACCAAAACCATCCTATGTTTGAGATGTGTTTTAGAAAACAATGCACAATTGTGTCTTTAAAATCCATCAGCACAGGTTGCAAAGGATCCCTCCGAGTTCCCACACCAGCCCAAACCCTCAATAATTTCCTTCTGGACACACCCATTAGGAAGTGACATTGCTGGCAGAAGGTATTTGTCAGATTGTCCCCAAGCCAAAAAAACACACATCCCTCACACTATTGATTTTAAATATCGTTTCTCAATTAAAAGAACCTGCAAACTTCAGTAATTCTTGTCTCATCCCTTACTAAAGGTGAACTGAGGTGTGGTATCTGGGACTGCCCCATAAAAATGGTGGGCAAATACCTTATTGTTGCATTTCCCTCTTTCTGCTCCATTTCATAATCCCAGTACACATATTATCCAATATTTAAAAACAGATTAACTGTCAGCAATGACTGCTGTTGGCAAAGTCAACTGTTTCTTTTAGGAATTAAATTCAGATGGATGGTTATCAAGCTGACTCTTATCTTACTCTTGCTGCCCTCAGTCACCTATGGGCATGTGCTGCCCTAACAAAGGACTGCCAAGTATAACCATGTAACAGAATTTTGGCCTAATTACTATCATCCTGATTAAGTGATTAGTTCATTTTGTACATGACATTATTCAAATACAGCTGGAGGTCCTCAAATCCTACCAACTTCCCCATAAAGACAATTAGATGTTTTACCTCACTGTGACTTAATTTACTGAAGAACTCTAAGTTGCTCCTTACAGTAAGTAACTGTAAGAAGCAAAGAAATAGTCAACTAATGAACTGCTTATTTAATTCAGTGTAATATCAGTCATGAATAGTTTTGTTGACATTTCAATATTCCTCTTTCTTTTTAAAATATAAATCTCGGACAAAAAGATGCAGCAGTGTCACCTATTGATTTCTATATAACAGGTTAATAAGTAAACAGAGTTAGTCAGCATAGAAGGCACCATTATCCAAACACCATTTACAAATGACTCTTGATTTCTAAATGAGAAGAAATGCCTGGCACGCCACAGTTACCTGCACTATCCACCAGACCTCCCAGGTTGGGTTCTTAGCCATAAATAGTCGGATAGCACGAACAAAGGTCAATGAGTGAATTTACTGCTGGATGACTCCATAAATTGCTAATTCAGAACACCTAAAGCCCAAACTATACCTGCAGGCATTTGAGAAAAACAGTATCAGTGTCTCAATAACAAGGGAAGACAAGTGAAACCTCGTCTGCTTGAGTGTTTGACACAGATGCTTCATTTTTTGAAACCTTAAAGTATAAATACGATTGCAGAATGAAAATTTGCAGCTACTGCCTCAGGGATTGACTAATAAAAAATATTTTGCTAACTATTGCAGAACTGTTTAGAACAATTAGTCACAGGTAAACACCTCAAAGAGCTCAAAAATTAATTTGGGTTTTCATCTGAACAGATGCTCTTAAAAACTATGAATTGCTATTTCAGGGAGTAAACTCATACATCTAACATGTACTAAAAGCTGGCTTGCTGTACGAAGGAAAATAATATAAATGAAAAGGACAGGGCATCAAATAAGTTATTGTGTCTCAAGGACTTGGACATGACAGTGAAGATTTGGGTAAGTCCCTAATTGGTTTATTCAACCATAGCTCAGGTACTGAACAGTTTCAACTCCACTTCATATGCTCAGCTCTGTGGCTCCTGTTCCTACCAAGACGCACGAGCCTGAGAGGTCTTTGACACCCAAAAAATCCTGGATATTAACCCAAGACCAGGAGTGCTCAGTATCCAACAATTACAAGGACTTAAAAGCATCTTTCTTTTTTTCTTTCTCTCTTTGTACAGCTATGTATTTGCTGAAGGTGAGGCAACAGTTTATCAGTTTTAATCCATTTTAACTCCCCTGCCTCCATGAAAGCTGAGGCTGAATTCCCAGGGTATCAGACAAACTGCCTTACTTCTGAAGAACATGGCAAGAAAGCTCAGACTGAAAGAGGAAGCCAAAAAGAGGAACCAGGAGATACAAGATTCAGCCAAGGGTGGTGTACAGCAAAGAAACTATTCAAATTCCCAGAATAATATTTGGTTATTAACTGTAGTTATAAGGAAAGCCATTACATATGCTGATGGGACTTAAGATCCCTTATAATCCCTTGGAAAAGCAACTCTCTCCAGTTCTGCATTTGGCAAGAAAGAAACATATAAGCAATAGATAGGATATATATATTGCTATAATTTATATAGCAATAGGCTATATTAGGATAGGATATAGGATAAGCCTGGCTCATGCTCTAGCACTCTGTCCAATATTTGCTTCCACTGTTCCATCAGCAATTAACAGTGCCTTCAATTCCATTACTTCATTAGAAATACATTCAAGAAATGAAGTGGCAGCAGTGTACACAAAACATACAGAATTCCCCTGCACCGAACAACAAAGGGGGGACCCCAAAGGTGAATCATTTCAGCCTGAAATGCACCTAATTGCCTATATTCTTCCATGGAGAGAGTCCACAGAATCAGACAACATATATTCAGCAAGAGGAGCCATGCCCTAAGCCTAAGGAGCAATTTACTCAAAGACATGGAATAAAATGCACATTTTGGAATATTTTCCTGTAAATAGCTCTCTATGTCCATAAACACCTGCAGGTCCCTGTGTGGTGTGACAAATTACCAGACCAGCCGTTTGTTTCAGCAGTTGGTGAAATCAAAGGTTTTAAACCACTCAAAATGCAAACAGACAATGACACCCTCAATTTCTATCTCTCATTGTGTGAAAGTCAGGCATTTGTCTCGTTCTCAGCTCTGGCTTCATCGTGCCATGTTTTTGTGTCTGCTCCAAAGGAAAGGTTTTTCCTGAGCAGCACTGGCTCTCCATGAATTGATTCCCACCCTGGGAAGTGGAGCTGCAGGTCTGTTTCAAACAGAACGACATTTGCAGCGGAGTCCAGCTGCCGCAATCTACCCCGTGCAGATGGACTAATACATTCCTTCATGGGTATTATCTGAGCTGCAGGGCCAGGGAGCAGGGGAATGTGTAACAGACTGAGCTCTTGCCACATTGTGAGAAAAGGTAAATTGTCAACAAACATTTCCTACATCTGATATCTTTTGTATGGAGAGCTACGCTTTTAATAAAGAAGCAGCTGCCACTGCTGAACGATTAATCAATACTGGTAAGCTGACATCTTAAGAACTTGCTGAACTAAAGCTTTTCTTTTCCTCCTGCATTTACAAATAAAGTGCTCACTATTTGACTAAAGCCTGTCTACTTGACTGGAAAATATCAGAGTCCTATTTAAATGACATTTGCAGAGAATGAGATTTTATCCTGGTCGCTGCTCCTTATCGCTAATAATAACATCAGATTAGTGGATTTAGGCCAGCCGAGTAGCAATGCCTTTTCTGATCCCTTCTTAAAGCAGCTCTTTCCATCTGTCTAGCCAAGCTTTCTTCTGCTTGTATGGGCCAACGATTAAGTCTTAAATGGAGCTTCAATTGATACCATGTGGGATATCTATACAGAGGTTCATTGTGTTGCTAAATTCCAGCCAAGACATTTATCAACTCTGACTACTGCTTACTTCAAAAGGGCAAAACACCTGGATATTTACAGGTACAAATATTCCTACACTGCGTTTCCTTCTCGAGTAGGTGCAATAATTAGACAATCCAATTTCAAAAACGCACAATTTACTGTAAGATCTTCCAGACGAGATACAGGATCAGACACCAAGCTCATTTCAGAGAGCGTGACTCAACTGAGTAGTGCAGAGGACCGGCTGCACGACTTTCTGCACATTCAGAATCCATCCCACAACCTATCAATTAATGGGTGACCTACACTGAAGCACAGTATGGCTTGCCAGCAACAGTGGTTTTCAATCAGGGCTTATGAGGTCATGGCTGAGCAATTTGGACACTGACAGAAAATAAACTGCACACACACACACCCCCCATGTACATTCACAGCACAGTACAGCTTTTTTTAAGAACTATTACTGGCTTTGTCATCATTGCTTTTAATAGTAGCCGAGTTTAATTGCGTAAGCAAGATGTAATATCCAAACGCCAAACACTCTCAATAAAAATCACTAAAGCCAATTAGAAAGTAAAGCTGTTTTATTTTCCCTCCTCTTTTCTGCGATTTTTAGTTTAAAGGTCAGTTTGTATTCCTAGTGAGGCCACTTCCAGTATGTTAATAACTGACATTTCCTCTTCCAACATACAATGCAGGCCTGACAACTGCTGTGCACTAAAGGTAAGATGTGAAACCAATAGTTCTCATAAGAAACTAGTGTTTCTAGATCATGCAAATCTCCTAACTCCAGTGCTTGTTTAGTTTTTAACAAGGTCTTGCTCATTCCTAACCTTGATCAAAAAAGTGTTTCCACATGGCAGTCAGACTCATGCCAAGTATAGCTACACACAGAAAGTTGCCTGACTTAATCAAGCAATGCTGGAGACATGAAATGAATATTTAGCAAGGTCAAAGTCAGACTGCTCTTTGAGAAGCAGCAATTGCTGACAGTTGAATGAGCAGCACACAAATCTGGGATCCTATTTTAATACCTACATATTTTCACTATTTGTCATCCTGTTAACAAAACTGCATTAAAGCACAATATTAGAAATCTAAGAACATTTTTATGGAAAGGATAAAATCTACTGTATATTTATGCATGTCATAAAGCCCATAATGTATCTTGCATGAAACCATTTATCTTCATTTCATAGGGTCACAACAAGTACACACTACTTTTCCTTCAGGAAGCCTGTGGCATGTTGAGCCAGGCATCAGTCATAATAAGAAAGACAAACTTATTTCATTAAAAAATGGTGCATGAAGTAAAATGGAAAATCCCAAATTTTTTAATTAACGGGATTGTGAGCATCGCTTATCTGCGAAAACAGCAAATTGGAATTAATCACATTTCAAGACCGAGTTAATATTCTCTCTCTCTTCTACAAAACGACTGTGATTGATCTAAATCTAGTTATTTCATGCAGAACTAGGTTAAATACTGCGGATCTTTATGACCACACAGAAAGCATTACCATGACAGGCCGTGCTATTGTATTTCAGCCGCTGGCTAAGCCGCGGTGAGTCCAACCGCGAGCGATCCAAATGGGGGAAAACCTCCAAGCCCTGAGAACAAAATGTTTGCCCAGTAACTTTCCTACAGGAACAAATTACTGACTTGCCTGGGCATCCAGGCCCAGTAAGAATGTCATCCATCACATCCCCTTCTCTCCTTGGAGCACATGAGGGCACAGCAGCCAAGGACAACCCATCCACACCACAGCACAGACATTCACAGGCTGCTCCTACGCCTGACTGCTGTGTAGCCACCCAGAGAGGGTCACTGAGGCACTGGGGGCTCCTACCATCCCCTTTTCCTTGGGGAGAGAGCAATAGCAGACCCCCTCACCTGCTCCAGGTATGGCCAGAGTCAGTAGGCACCTTTTTCCATGAGAAGAGATGCTGATCTTTAGGAGGTACTTTAGGGAGGCACCTGAAGCCTCCAAGTCTGGGCAACTCTGCTCATGTGCACAGAACTGACAGAAATGATTCTATTTTATCTGTCTATAGCTATTTTTTTGTTTTGGTTTTTTTTGAACACACATACATACATAAAATTTATTTACTATCCGTCAATTGCCACGTACTGAAACGTGCTGGTATCTCAGTATTGCTATAAACCATCCTAGCTCTGTGACCACGCAAAACACTGTTAACATCTCAGTAACTGGGGATAACGAGGAGCAATAACATCATAAGAAATGATGACAAACATAATTGCGAATCTTTTTTTGATTTTTTGTTATTTTGTGCACACACACATAAAAAAGCTCCTTTATAGCTTATCTACCAATATGTAACATCACAGTTCAATAGCCTGATTTCAGGGTTTATCAACTGTCAGAAGCCAATGTGAACAAAGGCCAGATTTGTTTGCACATCAAAAAAGAGCAATGTACTGTCAAAAGAGAGATCTATACAACATCCAAAGAACAGGCATTAAAAGCTGGTTTTACTGAGAGAACTGTGTATTTCTAAGATGTAAATGACTTCTTATCTGGTGAGCCTTCCAGTTAGATGCTGAGAGTGCAGCTCACCATTTCTCTCCTCAGACTATTTCCAACCCCTCCAATTCAGTTTTGTAAAAAACCTTACAGAACTTCCTGCTAGAAAGAAGGCAGTCGCAGGGATGTGGCTGTATGAAGATAATCAGATTCCTGAGGGAGCAAAGGTCCTCATTTATTTTTTTTTTTAAATCCTCAGGGGAGTGATTTTCTCCTAACACACACAGCCCCCTACCCTATTGTGTCTTGCTGCTTAATTAGCTACCGGATGAGATGTAGTTCTGTTTGCACCAACTTTATGTCTACTGTAATTGCCCTGAGTTGCAGTTCCAAGAAGAAAAAATTGATCAAATAACTACATATTTTGTTTGATTAATAATGAAAAAAATCATTAAGGGATTAAAGCGAAACCATTTCACTCCTGTTGATCATGTTCAGCAATTTGAAATTATTTTATGATCCTGATCAATGTAATTAATGAGAATGGCTGGTAATTAGTTACACTAGCAGGTGGGCCACGTAAAACGTATTCTCTTAATGCCATAGAATATCATGCAATTAGAATTCGGGTTAATTCTGTAGCATTCCCGGATTAAGAGTTTAAAAAGCTGCACAGTCTTTGAATTTTCTGCACACACACCACACATACACACGAGCACACTCAGCCACGCAAAATGACTGTCATAAAGGCACCACAGACACACACTTGTTTGGAGATTTAGGACCATAATCAAACATTCTTCTTCTTGCAACTGTCATCTTTTATGATAAGTCCCTACACTCTCTCACAGCAAACCCTCCTCCTGGTACAGGAACAAACCAGGTTTCAGTGTAACTTGGAGCTTCACTCTCAGCATCTTGTTAATTCAGTCACTCTCATCTGGTCCTTTCTGGGCTCCCCCTAAGGAGAGGGCTTTTTTTCAGGAGAAATAACCTCTTGGGTGTGAACTGAGACAGACAATAAAAGTGTTAACTGCTTAGCAGTGCTATGTAGCTAATTAGCAGCATTACGAGTTTAAGGGTGGTTTTGATAATCACAGGGCCTGTGAGGGTTCCCCATCTCCTAGGAACACAGGCAGATTAATATTTTTTCCTTCTTTGAGGGGAAAAAAGAAAAGCAACAAACTGAATTGTGGAAAAATGCCCATATTTATATAGTGGGATAGAGTTCAGGTTTGCATTTCCTGTAGGACCAGAGCAGGCAGTATATTACCCAAACTGAGGGACCAGCACAGCTCCTAGAATTCCTCTCCAGCCAATTTATGGATTGGGTCTAAACACTGCAGTATCTGGAGAGAACACGCAGTCTCACAAAGGCAGAAGCCATTTCTGAAGCATACTGGTGTATTGACAAGGCAGGTCAGAGAAAGGGAGGTCTGGGCACATGGACAGACTGGGGCAGGACAAGGGCAACAGGAGGGGATCCACCAGAGCTGACCACAAAACTTCTGCCCCCCTTTTTCCCAGAAGAACTTGGTGAGAGTCAGTGATAACCCTCCTCGCTCTGTAGCCTGGTTTGTTTGACATCTGCAAAGGTTTTTCCCCCTTTTTTCTCTCTTGTGCTACACTTTACTCATAATATCTACATGAGCCTGTGTATAGAATCTCAACATGACACCCATTTGGCTACACCTTGTAGTCACACACAACCACACTGCTGCACTAAGACATAACTACATCTGATAACCATTAAACTTCAAATATTCCTTTAAAAAACATATGGCCTTGCGGTTAAAAAAATAACCACAGTCAATCAAACCATCACAAGTCATCCTTAAATACCAAAATGACAAGTGCACTAGAAATAAAAATTTGAACTTACTCTTTGCATATTAAGAATATCCAAGATTAGAGACTCCAAAGGCAGAAGTGATTAACAGCCACACAACTAAATATGTGGCCAAGCTGTGTTTGCTGTTGGTAGGGGAAACTCCAGGTGAGCTTGAGCTCCTGATGAATCCCTGACATGTTGGGTCAGTCCATGGCTCTGAACTACACTGTTTGCAGAAGGCTTTTTGCACTGTTATCATCAGAAAGAAGGTAAGAGCTGTCTCCCTTTGAAAAAGGCTGACATATCAGTGAAGGAGGAGACAGCAGAGCAAAACTACTGCGATAAACCTGAGGGACAAAGCAATCCCACAAGAACCTGGTTCTAGCAGGACTCAAGTTTAACAAGCTCTTCAATGGTTGACCCCTCATTACCAGGGACACTGGGTGTAAGAGGAAGGGCTGTGTTTTAGAGAAGGTGCTCCCCAACAAAAAGAACCATTTCCCATTTACAAAAGAGTAAAAAAAAAATAAATTACAAAGCAAACATCACCATTATTTCTATAAGGTCTTCATGGTAATCTCGATGGACTGGACCCAGATTCTGAGGAATCAGCCTCAGTCTTTACCTGCTGGTTCCTACACTAAATATTACACGTACATAACTGTCGGCCTGAGCCAGTGTATACTGGCCCCTTCAGATGAAAGAAAATTGGTGTCAGCAGCCTCCTGAGCACATTTTAATAATCAGCCTGATCATGGGTGCATGGCAGCTGCTCGATTGATGGTGTTAGACAGCGAATAAAGAAAGATGCCAGCAGTGCCCTCAGATCTGACATAACGAGGGAAACATCAGTCATTTGGCTAAAAGGCTCATAAAGGCTCCATCAGCTGTGACACAGGAGTCTGTCTTATGCAAAGCTAATGAGGAAATGTGGCAGCGTTAGCATTCTCTTTAGACAGTAACAAGTTGCGAGTGGAGCTGCATTTTAGATGAAAAATTCAGTGGAAAACAGGGCAGTTTTCATGATCTTTGCCTAGATAATATCCTGATGTCTGGGACAGACTGTTAGAAATTAGAAAGATTTTTGAAAGGGTTTTAGGACAGGCACTGCCAGTCCCAGTAGCCTGTGTATTGATTCCCAATTACTACTGTGTACATAAGGATTAGCTCTTCAGACTGGATTTTGATCAGCCTCGTATTTCCCTTAAACTATCATTTAACAAAGGAATTTTACAATACCACTGATCCCCAAACTTTGGTCTTTGGTTGGTTGACAGGAAAGGTTGCATTGCTGAAGGCAAACAAAATAAGATACAAACATGACACGTGATTTAACTTTGTGCTTTTTCTTTGGCTATTTTTTGATTTAGGGCACTTTCTTTTTCACTCCTAATTTCCAAGCAAATCTTTTAGCACGTTCCTTTTTGTTTTTCCCAGATTTGTTCTGGAACCAGCCAAATATAAGGCACTAAATCATTTTGTTTGCATTCAACTCCGCAAATTTGAATCTCTTTTGATCCTCTCAAAAATCCCCTTCTGCATTCCTCCCCAAGAATAGCAAGATGGGGGCTATTTTCTTCTTCGTGGCCAACTGCAGCTAAAAATTTGACGGGTTTGTAATTTGTTTGGGATTCTAAATCACAACACGATGTGATCCACCGTGGATCTCAGACTCCCTTTAATGCTGGGAACCTCTGGGTGTCCATTGGGTCCCCAGTGAGCAAGGACTGGGCACACACAGGGCTCTCCAATGGATTGATGCAGACCTGGATGGGAAGCAGTGAATTCACAGCTGCACGGTCCAGCCCTGGTCGCTTTGTGCCCCTCAGGGCTTGGGAAGCAGCGGTTTGGAGTCATTTGAGAAGGCTGCCCGTGTCTCCCGTGTGAATATTTTAAAGCAGTCGCTCTTCAGGAGGGTACAAACAGCTCACCCTGCCCGTGGATTGGGTTGCAGATCCAGCCTGTGAGAACAGCACAGCCTGGAGCTGTCAGAGGGGTTGCTTTGGAGGGTAAGGTAACAGTAGGGAAATGGGGAAGAAGAGACTCACAGATGAACTTTCGCTTTCAGTCAAATTTCCATTTCTAACAACTTCTCCCATTTCAGTTTCCCAGCATGTTGATATATTACACTAATTATAAGAACGACCTTCTCCCCTTCTACATTTTTTTCCTCCTTCCACTGCTCCAGTCAATAGATTTACAGTCTAATGTTATTTCTGTGTATGTCATGAGAGCCATTCCAACAGCAACAGGGCTTTATGAAAAAAGCAGTCAAAAGGTAATTAGAAATCTTGCTGAAATGTTATGTTTGTTACGTGAGGATTACAATGAATGATTCAATGAGCCTCAAAGTTCATCCTTAACATTGATAAGTGGGTTTCTGCCAAGAAATGCACAGCTGGTGACAGCAGGGATTCAGGGTTTGGGAGGGACACACACTTCTAAGGTGAAATTGGAGACAGGGATTAGAATCGGAGAAAACAAAGGAGGTCTTTATTCCTGGAAATGTTAAAGTCATTTTTCAGTGGCAAAGGAAATGCCATTTTTATAGCACATACCTAATCTTTCCCCTAGTTTTGATAGCAGATGTGTAGTTACATAGGTACAAAGTGGGATTCCAGAGATAGAGAAAAAAAAAATGGCCATCGGGTTTTCTGACTTTGTTCCTCATCCACAACGGTACCACATCACTTTGTGCCTTGTATGTGCCACGCTGCCTACCTGTACCTCTAGCTCCACATTAACTAGGCATCTAGAAAAATAAAATACTGATTTAAGTTGTCAAAAAAGAGATCCCAGCACCCTGGAACTGCAGATGTGCAGAAGTTACCCACAGGTTCTAACATTCTATTCCAGACTGTTCCTGCCCAAAGCTGCAATGCTAATTGCCACAGGAATATTCAGTGTAGCCTGCCTGAAAAGGCAGTCTGCTGAAATAACTCCTATCAGGTTGTTTCCAAGCACTCTCGATTGCTCTAAGTAATGTTTCTTTTTCTCTTAACGGTCCATCTCCAATCTGCATTTTTTCCGTCCTCTGAATGACCATTTACAACAAGTTTCAAACTAATACCCACAGATTGCAGCTGCTATTAAAGGTAATTAAATAATGTTTCTGAAGACTGTTGAGGTTCTTGAATGAAAAGCTACACATTGTATACCGGTGCTTCACTGATATTAGAGGAGACAAAAAATACACATTTTTCTTATGAAAATTAATTCTCTGACCTTTTTTTAGACCTCTGTACTGTAAACTAACTTTGTCTAAGCTGCTTTCTATATAGTAATGACTTACAGACCGTAATACCTTTCCTGGGAAGAGACTTCAAAACTGCACCAGCACTTTGGAACACCCTGTCAGCATCAGAGTTACACTGCAAACGGTTTAAGCACGCAGTTTTTTAACAATAGGGCTTTATTTCTGCTGAAAGTTAACATCACTGAGGTATTTCACTATTATCTAACTCCATTTGCACTTACATTTGCTTGATAATGTGGCTTTGCCAAGTTACACTAATATAAATTATAGATTATTGTTTTGGGATAAACTCTTTTTTTTTCCAGCTGTATTTTAGAGCTGCACAATTTGTACGTGGTATTCTTTGCAGCTTACTTTCTACAACCACATTGCCATTTAGTATAATGTATTAGGTTAAGGGCACATACTGCCTAGTTTGTGAGAAGCCAGAGAAATTTTCCTGAGAAATAAATGCATGCCCTAAAGCCATTTCTGCAAAATACTAAATGGTAAACAATTACAATGCTTATGCTAAGCTCTGTGTTAACAGCTGCATGTATTACAGACTGACACACCGAACATTGATACAGCAGGGGCTGCGCAGAACGTATTTAAAACCATATTTCAAAACTTGTAACATGCCAACATGCAAATTAATAAATTTTTCTTCCCGAATGTCACCGGCGTGGTGATTTCCTGCCAGCCTGAGCGTCATTCTCCTGGAGCAGTGAAAGTAACACAGTCAATCTCTTCTGAATCCTATCTCCCCTGCTTCCTGCAGGGTCCCTGGGAGTTTATGATTCATATTCCAAAAGCTGTATGCAGTAGCCCTTTGGGGATATATATTAATGAAGAAATTTTCTCACGCCAGAGCTGCCTCTTTATTGGAGTACGAAGGGTACAGTCTGTTCTGAGCGGCTTTTTAATTTCTCATAATTAACCCTGCCAGAATTAACATCGGTGGCATCACTGACAGCAAATTAAAGAAGCCACATCAGCAAAGTTAAAGCTTTTCCTGCCTTCCCCTCTCCCTCCTCCCCTTCTCAGCCCCCCCATTTTCTGTGTGTTTAAAGAAGAAAGTTCTCAAAGTCTGACAAGACGATCATCCTGTCATTGCACTAAGAGCCCTGCTGGGAGAGGTATGATTAGAGCATTTCCAGACTTCCCTGCCGTTAATACCAACCTATTTCAGCTCTTAGCTGGCCTCGTGCCATGTAGATTTGTGGCAAAGAACCATGGTTTCAGTTTCTTTTGCTCTAGGAGGTGCAGTGCTCACCTGATCTCCTCTGTGAGCTGATGGAACCAAGATCTAAAGCCCTCTGCAGCTTTCAGACAGCTTCTTCTACTGACAATGTATTAAAAGCCAGATCAGCTGTGCTTTCAGTCTCTTTAATCTACCTTCATATCAGCCCCTTTTACACAATTCTGGGCAGAAGATGAAAACATTCTAGGAACACCAAGATACCCAAACAAACACATTTTTTTCTTCTGTTAAGCCAGAAATAAATGTGTTACGTTTCGATATTCCTGCAGCCACAGCCACTTAAATGTAGAATTTCAGAGAAAGAGAAAAGGGATCGACTATCAGTGTCCCACCTGATTTTCTCCACTGCATGTCTAAGAGGAGAGAGAGATCCTGGAGAAAGCCCAAGGTGGTGAATGCCATTTATAAGAATTACAGTTCAAGCTCTCCTGTCCCGTTTGAGCCCTCTGAGCATCAAAGCCCTAGAGGTCAAAACTAGATTGGCTTCTATAAATATTTACCCCATTGTTTGATCTTTTGTTGAAAACTGATGAATTATGAAGCTGAAAGGTATGGCAAAGGCAAGGTATGATGAGATTGCTGCTGTTACAGTCACACAGGAAGCAACAGTGGATGAACCAAAAAAACAGTGCTCTTCCTTCATCTACCTACTGATTTCCATGGAAATCATATTTACTGATCCTATTATTCCCTCTCTATAATCACAGCATTTCCTTAGCAATGAACAGAACTTGTGACCATGGTCACTTTGCTTTCTGCAGGGGAGAACCTAAGGCATGTTCATCTTTGCACATGACCACACTAGGGGTTGGTCATTTTAAAGCCACAAGGAGAATTTTCAGTCCTACCCTGCTACTCTGCACTTGCCTTATTTCATACTGTCCTCTTCCCATGACCCTGACATTGCATCCCACTTAGAATTTCCAAGTGTTAAAACATTTGCCTGGACTTCAAAACGTCTGTGTAAATATAGGATGAAAATTCTGCATAATACTGTGTGTGAAGCATCTTCCATTACCTGCTATGATGCTATTGTAAACATCAACCTAAAAACCCCAAATCCACGAAGCCAATAATATTTTCAGAGATCTGATGGCTCAAGACCAAGAACAGGGATTTCCATCAGCAGAGGGTAGAAGTCAGGGAGAACACAATGGGTCTGAGCAAGCATGTGACAGCTGACAGAGGTGCAGCACACACTTTCCTCAACAAACCACAGTCTGCACTGTAGAACACTGCAGTTGGTACAGCACTGGGAACGTGCCAGTGCAACCAGAACGAGGATATGCTTCCTGCACTGTCACCTCACTTGGTAGGCACTATTGGAACACAATCTGTGAGCAATTCAGTGTGCCACGGAGCCCACCAGAGGGGAAGGATCTGATTTACATTCGGCGGTCTGAAAGGTCGCAGCAATGATGGTGCTGCAGATTACTTGCACACATGACAGCAGCATCAATTTCTTGAGACTATAATATTAAGTGTTTGTGCGTGTCTCTGTACATAAAAATATATGTATAGTTCAGCAAGGAGGAAGCTAAATTGCTAAATAACTTTCTGCATTAAAACCGGGGGACAACTGGACTTTTCCAAAAGCTGTCATTATCTTGGACTTTTTCTATGATTGGGGAAGCAAAACAACCCTGAGAAGGAAAGAGTTTAGGACAGTACTGGTTCCATGAATGTCAGTTCACAATGGAAGAGGGATGATACGTAGCACCAAAGTAACTGGACACCCACCTGAAAGGCAGCAAAAAATGAGAGTTCTGAAGACATGCAACTTCATGTAACTCCAGGTGAGATTTTTATGGGAATGTCAGTTTTAGTCATCAGTAAATTGTCCTGCATGCAGCTACAGACCTGAACCATATTCTTGTCCACCTTTAACTTCTCTGATTTATCTAAAACCCTCAGCATTTTAATTAACTCCCTGTGACTCTTCCCAACAAACACTACAGCTGAGATTATCAACTGCAGGGAATTTCTGGGGTTGAGTCTCGATGGTCCTGAGGGAATTACGAGAGGTTTCCAATAGCTGATATTCACACACCCTTCTGAGTTGGTCCTCTTGATTTTTTGATTATTTCCATTTTTAAAGGTCTACAGATGGATAACTTAGCTGGGAGTGCTGTAGCATAATAAGCCAGGAAAGAGGGAATACACATGAAAAAAAACAATTTGAAAAGAAACAAATTGAAAATAAACAATACACATGAAAAGAAGGCAAAGAGTGCTCAGAGCAACTGGGAAGGTATTTAGAGCTTAAGAGTAGAAATATCTCTGAAGCCATTTCTTCTGTGTATGGCTGCAGTAAAAGAAACAGCAACAAGGACACAGAGATGCACCAACCAAGGGCTGCAATACAAATCATAGGAAGCAAGGTGATTTCTCTAATAACTACTTCACGACTGGAATTCTGTCCACAATTTTAAGCATCGCACAGATAAGTTAATTTTACTGTAGAGGGCGTGCAACTTCAGAAACCTTGACTAACCTTGGGCACTTAAAGATCTCATGTCAAGACAGGCCAAAGTGATTGAATTTATTCTGGCTAGGAAAGAGATAACTTTGAAATGACTCAACGGAAATATTTCATTGCAGATTAGGAAAAATTTTCATATAGCACCGAGATGTGCGAGATGGGGAGAACCTGTTCATTACCAGTTAAAATAAAATAAAGCCAAAACTGTGGCCATCATTTCACATTTGGAAATAAAGAGCCAGTATCTGCTATCAGTGACAGCTATAAAAGTCTCATTGATTTCAATGAAAGCTGCGAGCGTGCATCTAATTGAAGAATCTAGATCACAAAATGTAAAGAAAAATCATTTTGCTTAGAGAGTAATGAATATGCCATATTACGCTGCCAAGTAATATTATTGCCACCAAGTCTCAATGAGTTTATGAAACAGATTGATATTTTTATTAGTAGAGAGTAGATTGAAAGAGAGCGACAAAACAAAATGAGGATGAAAAAAGGTAAAAGAAAGCAGGCTTACTGGGCCAAATGGCTTTTTCATGTCCATAAATTGCTAAGTGTATTTCTAATTAATTTCCCAATTCAAACAGCCAGAAATAAAAAACAGGCTTTTGAGTGTGCTGTGAACTCAGGAGAGACTCTGTAGACTTGGGAAAATAATAGTATAAAATGGTTTATGAAACCAGAGGGTTTATGGTCTATAAATAACTTCCATGTATTTTTATTCTTTACACGTACAATATTACTGAGGACTGGATGATAGCTTTTCACTGCTGCCTGGTTGACTTCTTCCACACACACACCCAAGGTAATGACGATATTGATCCTGAAGAGACATTTTTTGAGACAGATAAAAAAGCCACACAACTGAACTAATAGAAAGGGCCTAGCAAGTTCAGTGGTAAAGCTGTGGTCCTTTAAGTGAACAGCAATTGGCCATACAGTTTAAAACCTACATCCTAATAACTTCAGGGGTCTAGGATGAAAAAAAAAAAAAAAAAAAGAAGAAGGAAAAAAAGAGTAAGCCATCTAAAGGATGACTTATGGCAGTTAGTGCCTTTAACAGCCCTTTAGATAGCTAACATATAAATTTTTAGGAATCCGAGTATTATTTAAATGAAAAAAAAATACATAAGATGCATGTATTTGTCAGTGTAAACAAGAGACTCACTAAGAAAATGCTTCTGATCTTTAGATTTACAGCATGCTCTTTTTTGGCTAAATGTGCAATTCAAAACGTGCCTAATTCCTAAAATCCATATATGTGACACTGCCTGGGTTTCCATGACTACTGCTCTGAAAACCATATTAATTATTCAAGAGGTCCATGCCATTCTCCCTGTGTTCCATAAGGAATGCTGGGAAGCACTGTCTGCCTTTATAGAGCAATACAGATATTTAAAAGGACTGCATCACTGGCTCTAAATACCACAGATATTTTCTTACAGCACTATGACATCTGCATGATAGGTCCCATAAATATTATCCAAACACTCCAGTGCAGCAGCACAGAAAGAAAAATGAAAAAAAAACCAAAACAAAAACAAAACCTCCAAACCAGAAAAACTCTCCTCTTTGCTTTTTTTTCTTCCCTCTTTCAGCAATCTTCAAAAAGGTGCTTTAATTCCAGTCCCTGTTTATCACCCTGATATAATCCTATTTTAAACAAAGTCAACTAGCTTGCACGCAGGAGGGATTAATCGCCCGTGTTTTTCTAGAGGATATCGTTTCAAACGGCGAGACTCACATTAAATCAAATTCCTCACATCAGCTGTGACTAAGCAGCTGTTTCGCCGTATCTGTTGATCTCTGTGTGTTTTAATAACCAGTAATCAGCGCAGAGAACATTCTTTGCAGATAACACTATCAAAACACGCCGTAACAAAGTGAGGAATGTCAGGGCCGGAGCAGCGCGCGCCGTCCTGTCACGGCGGAGCCAGCGGTGCCAATCGCACCAACGGCAGCACTGGAGCATTCCAGGGACAATTACCCAAAGGCAGGGAGAGGAGAGGAGAGGAAAGTGGGGCAGATCCTCCTCTGGTGGGAGCAGAACAATGGAGTCATCCCAGATTTATACCTGCGTGGCTGAAAGGGTAATCTGGCCCAGCATCAATCTTGCCGGGAGTCGCTCGGGATCTGGGATTGGCACGTGTGTAACACTCAGGCAGCCCTTATGGAAGGAGGCCATAGGATGAGAGAGAAAACGAGGGTTTTTCTGCAGAATTTTTTAAGTCAAACCACTACAGAGATCGCCACTGCCAAGATATACTCTAGATCTCAATTAAACACTCTCTATTCCTTCCATATTTTAGCTGCAAAAATAATATTTTTTTAAAGACTACATGCGTAGGGAATATTTTTCTGCTAAAGAAAATGTATTTATTTTTTTCTTTCCAGAATCTCAAAGTTCAGCTCTATTACATTCTCCAGCAGCATCTACAGCATATCTGCTGCACATGCTGCTGCTCTTTTACCTAAAGTGGGGATTTAACTGGTAGGGTGGATCGGAATTTCCCCAAAGCAAGGATACAGCCCTGTCACCACATAAAAAAGTGAACAACAGGGAAAACAGAGCTCCAGCCTCAAAGCCTATCAAAATCACAACACCATGAACACATTCCTGACTGACACTCCCTGAGCATGATCAAATGCACAACAATAAACAAACCAAAAAGTGCAGGAATATTTTCCAAGTCTCGGAACCACAGGAACACCCACCATACCTGAGCCTACCTCTCCCCACGTCCCGTCTCTTTACAGTTCATCCTTACAGCACATCCCATTGTCCAGGCTGGTCAGCATCCTGCCACAGCACAGGGGAGGTGCAGGAGCAGGGCCCAAGAGTGAGATGGCAGTTTTGTCTGAGGTCTCCCACATCCTCCAGCACGGACTCAGCCCCTCTCCACGTCTGATCTCCGCCCCTCAGGCCGTGTATGGCACCAAGCACAATCCTCATCCTCCTCCAGACCAGCTCTGGCATCAAGGCATCGTGATGACACAGCCAATCCATTGCTACACACAACCACCATTTCCACTCGCCTGTTTTCAGGGGTTTGTTTTTTTTAACCTTCCTCCCAAACACATTTCACTAACAGGGCACCATCATTACTATTATTATTTACTATTCAGATTGCAGCTCTAGCGCCCACAGTGAGCTTGCTTTATTACTCCCAAGTTCTCACTTGCCATATAAAGTGCTCCGTCGAAATACAGATAAAAAGTAATTTCCTCAAGAGCAAGGTGTGAACTGAGCATACTTAATTGTGCACTGTTATATCAACTGTATAATGTTGCAATAAAATTCCAAAACAATGTGATTAAAAATTATACCGAATGAGGATACCTAGGTGCCATAGCCAGTCAAAGCACATTTATCCAATCTAAATTATATGCTAAGCAAATAAAATAAACATGCAATTTGCTAATTAAAGTGCACTCTCATGTATCCTGTAACCACCATAAATTATACAGCAACATTTAATTTTTTGACTGTTTAGCAATGTTTATGACTGCTTTACTAAATTCAACACAGAATGAAGGGGGCAAATGAGTAGGAAAGCGGTGCTTTTACCCATTTCCTTTCAGATTTATTTTATCCATAGTTCTGTTGTTCTGGTTTTTAATAACCACCACACCTTCCTGTAACAGCATGTTAATTTTACTGTGGATTTTCCTCATTTTTACTTCCAAAGTTCTACTGTATTCAATGCTAGCTAGTTGCCTTTGCAAATTCTCTCCAGTATGGAAGCCAGCTTACCTTATTTCAACAATCCCTTCATAAAAACTCCATGTCAAAGTCCCTATGTTTGGCCAATGACAATGATGGGTTTTCCCCCTCAAAGAAGATGACAATATTTCAATCCTTTCATTTCACCCAAAACCTACTGCCCAAATCACAATGACTGGGCTCCAGTCAAGGCTGTGAGCCTTCCATCCTCTGGAGTCAAATGCTGAAGGCATTCCTGGACTCCACTCGAGGGGAACTGTGAACAGTTGGGGTTTGTTTTCTTTCCAAATCTAAGGAAACTCTCAGACTCTGTTTGTCTGGCAACCAGGTCAGCTGTGTTTTAGACTTCTGACAAACCAGGTTTTTATCCCAGAACATGGTCAGGTAAAGAGAAGGAGGAATGGGGGACACAAGCCATTGTTCAATCCTTTTCTGCAACAGAAATAGTTAAGGGATCTGACTCTTGTCCCAGTTTCTTGCTTCCCCACTTACCACCCCTCTTCTTCCCTTGGCACTCATATGGAAGGCAAAACATCGAGAATTCCTAACTATGGATGCAAAGCGGCTCACTTCTAAATTCATACCCAACACCCAAATATCAAACTTCCTCAAACTTTTCTACCTACCTGAACTTCAGAGACCATTCGTGACTAACGTGCTCTTGTAGGTTAAAATGAAAATATCAGACCACAGGACAACCTTTGCAGCTGGCCATTAGCTCGAGCAACAGAAGATTACCAACCCAGTGGTTTTAGCACTGGAGCTGATGTTCTCCACCCAAGAGTTACCTGCAGGCTCCCCCAACCCCTACACCCCACTGGCACACTAATTCCCCTGGAAACGTGCAGTTGCTCACACACAGTCTGGCCTTCCTGCGTAGCAGTGCCCCTGAGACAGTTTGGTGGATTCTGATGCATTCAGAAATGCAATTCCAAACCAACACGCAATTGCCAATACACTTCTAAAGAGTTTTATGCGATCTTAAAAATGATTAAGGGCAAGAAAATCTTTCAGCTGAAGCCAAGGATGACTCCAGGAAGCCCCGGATGGCTGTATCCAAAAGGGGTACAGAAACTGCTGCTGAGAAAACCTCCTCACGGAGGTCAAAGTGCTTTGCTGGAAATGCACAGTGTTAACACCCTAATGTCAGTAAATTCATCCAAAAGGTAGAATCTTTGCTGAGCCCTTTTTTCCTGGAATATCCTAGACCTGAATGCTACCAGAAATTGGTCAGCACATACTCTGCACAGAGTAGGGCTTCTAACAACAAAGCAACCAAGAAACACTTTCTCTACCTTTTAGTTGCACTTGAGAATAATAATATTGTTTCTTACATGTCTTCCTTTCACAGCAACTGAGATGAGTGAATTTGTACTTTGTTCTTTACAGATGCCTTTTTAATTGGTATTACTTTGCTGGGAGGATCAATGAGTTACCTCAGTGCTGCCCAATTTGCAGTTTTGCTGCAAGACCTTTTCCCTTAGAAATACTCTTAAATTCCTGTCTTCAATGAAAACTGCCTCTCACTAGAACAAGGAAATAATTTTGCTATCTAATCTGCCTCCTGAAACCTTGCCTAAAGACAGCTCCTGCCTCATAGGTAATTTATTTTTTGGGAAATGGGAGGAAAATGCACTTCTTTTTGTCTTTCAGGCCATCCTTTTTCTAATTTTTTCCTGCCGACTGGCATTTAATAATATTGCTTCTGCAATGAACAGAAAGCACCAGATTCTCTTGAAAACAAAATGTTGCAATTTAGGGAAAAAAAAAAAAAAGAAAGTCAATTTCTTCTTCTTAAACATCCACAGAGATATGTTAGCTAGAAAATATCCATTATGCCTTGCCCATGGGGGGGTATGACACCATCTCTCAAACCTCTGCTTATGCCATGTGATGTAAAATAATTTTGAGTATTAGACAGGAACAGTCCCCACAACCCTGCAGGTTTAAGGATGAATCATTGTTTCTGCTCTCTGAATTACATCTCTTCGCAAAATCTGCTTTGATTCGGGGGACTGGAACTCGATCTTGGACAAAGAAAGTTGATGCCAACAGCTCGTGAAGCCAGTGCCCACGAAAGAGATGTGCTGGCTTTAAACTGAACAGCCCATGTCAGTAAACATTGTGAGGCTGAACACTCCAGTGCAGGGACACCAGATGTGAATTGAAAGGAATCAGAAAATACCAAATTCAGGGGTTGGAAAATGGATTTACTTAGCATTAGTGAGGTTCTAGACTCAGTAATATCTGGCCTAGGCGTTTATCAGACCTAGCACATTTACATATGACCTTCCTCAACCCCTCCTCCCCTCCCGCCAGCTGAGAAAAATCAATAGTGCTTTGTTGTAGGGTTGTGAGAAATTCCAGAAGTGCAAGATAAGCTACTCTCTGGGTTCAACCCTAATAGCCAATGGAGCTCAAGGGAACTCACAATTACCAGGGCTTTGGCTCACTCTTTCTGTGGTATAATGCCTTAAGAATATTTTAATGCTGGAAAAAAAATAGTTGCCATCATTTCCAAATTTCTTTCTGCAAGATAGTTACATATGATGTCCTGGGAAGCCTTCATATGAGGCCTGAACTTTTGGACAACTGAAATCAAAAGGTCTCTCACCTCCTTCTTCTCCCAACATAAAAGAGCAAATTTATTTTAAAGTAGAAAACAGTGCTGGAAAGCATTTTTAATTAACTCCCAAATTACTTAGAAGAGCCCATTTTATAGGAATAAAAAAGCAACTGAGTTACAAAAGAATTCAAGCATCCTATTTGTGGAGCAGGATTCATCTCTGCTTTACCACTGTGAAGCCAAAGGAACACCACAGGGCTGAATTGTATTAGACCAGACTTCCCAAAAATAAAGATCACAGCCCTGCCTGTTGACCTCTGCGGGATTTTTGCCTAAGTGACGACTGCAAGATAAAGCCTTTCGACATAAAGAGGAATGAAACCGAATTTTAAAAGAAAAATGGGTAACAGAAAATGCAAGGCAATTATCTGATTACTAATAGGAAGAGGTACAGAGCCACAAAGTATAATGTTCAAGGGATTATCCAGCTTTGAACAATGCTTGCTTAACAGCTGCTACTGAACTGTGGTTTGTGTACTTGGCAGAGAGTTTCATTAATGATAATCTACAGTGTTTACAGCCCATAGGCCTCTAAATATGTTAAGAACCTTTTTTATTTGTATTTTATAATCCTTTTCCCTTATGTTTTATGTTTTTCTTGATATTTTTTGAGATCTGAGGGGGTTTATGTTTCAAAATGATTCATTCTGCTCTGACAACTGCGGAGCAAGATTGCAGTAAATGTTCCCTTGTTATCAAGACTATGTATTTATAAACAGAAAGGAAAACCATCTAAATTCATACCAGGATTTGGATCACCACCAGCTAATACATTCAGATGCCAATATACAGTGCTTCATTGTTTACATGCTAAAGTAAATGTCAAACAGAGGTGTCTTTGCCAGTTACTAGATATTCCTCAGTCACTCCTTGGATCTGTCAGGTTGCAGCAAATTGAAACTGCCTTATTTTTGACATTGCATGCGACCTGAACTTCATTTGGAGGAATCCTGCAATTATTTTAAAGGTACAGTATTGATTAAGACCCAGATTTGCTTTAAAATTTGCTTTTCAAATGCTTCCCTGATCTGTTCTCTATGGCAACACTTAGGTAACATCAGGAAAACAGAACATAATTAAGAACATAATTTTGTTGTGGAGGGCATTATGTATTATGCAGTGCAGTAGGAAGATCATCACGATTCAAACACCAAGTCGCCCAGTCCTGGCTGCAATGCTTTGAGCACAGGCTATTTCAGTGGCCACATTCTGTCACGACTAAACCAAAGGAGATCATTACCTCGAGGCAATTAGCATAGCTAATTCTGACACAGGGCAACACTCTTTTTCAGTCTTTCCCCTTCTTTCGTGCTCTGCCCCTGGCTGGGGTGGGATTTGTGGGATTTGGTGGCTCTGAGCCTCCTGCCAGGCTGTGCCCCCCGGGGATGTGGCACTGCCAATCTCCCTTTGTCACCCACTGGGTGACAGCCAGGGCTCCCAGGGATGTGTGATCCCCGTTCCAGCTGCTGCCACAGGCCACGGGGGACATCACATCCCACCCCACGGGAGCTCTGGGGTTTTCACACTGGCCCTTGCCGAGCTGCAGAGCCAGCCTCACTAAAATGTACACTTGAAAGAAATCCTCTCCCCTCCTGATCACTATTGGTTTCTATAGAAACAAGAAGGAACCTCTGTTCTTCTCTAAATTTTTCCCCTAATGCTTTCTGCAGACTGTGTGAAACCAATTTTTTTCCAAGGTTTTTTTTTTATATTTTATTTTTTAGACTCCACAGCCCTTCATTTCTAACCTAATTCATCCAATTAAAGAACAATAGGTTAGATAAAAAATGGACAGGGGGTTTAAATTTTAAGCAACTCAATCCTATGCATTAACTATCTGTGGTCAATCCATCTCTCCTGGGTCATTTTATGACTCAAGCATTTCAGAGTAAATAGTTTAAAACAACAATACATCACAAGAGTTAAAAGGGGTCAAGAGGATATTTACTTAACCACTAGTTGACTTTTTAACTTAGAAATATTTCGGCAGTTACTGTATTTAAATGAAATCCATCTCCTCAGCATCCCCATAAATTATTCTAAAACTCCAGGGCTCCCATCCACGTTGTGAGTCACCACCCCAATGCCTGAAACTTATTTAGAGAACTGTGATGTTTGCTTGGTTTGTTACTGTGCCCTTCTCTGGAGACTGCATTTGCACAGGAATTGCTACGGCTTGTAAATATTCTATCTGCCTTGTTGTAATCATTACACAAATATACTCGCAGTTAGTCATATTAAAAAAAAAAGAAAAAAAGGGGGCTGTTGAGCCATGAAAAATTGCTCTAACACAGGTCTGACTTGAAAAAATTAGGGAAGAAAATCTTTACAACAAACAGGCAACAGTAGCCAGAAGTGAAAGGAGTAATGCAAAGATGTTATTTGGGATCTGCCGTTCTCTCCTATCACCAAATAAAGGAAGCAATAATCATTATTCACACCACGATGATGCAATTTAACGCTGTTTTATAAAAACAACAATGAACACTCCATTTCAGCACGCACATATAACTTCCCTTTATTGTCGATTCATATTTACTCACACGTTTACTTGGGAGGTTTAATATTCATGCACATACAAATCACTCGCTGTAGGTAGCGAGTTGAGCTAAACAGAATAGAGGTTGATTATATCAGGTGATTGCAGATGGGACCAAATTGATTCCTGATGTCGAGCTAACACAGTAAAGTGACACACAGGACAGCTTCTGCCCACAGGCCTGAAGGAAAAATTCAGAACAAACACTGGCTTTGCTACTGTTGCCACCACACCAGATTATCAGCAAAGATAAGGACGGGACAATCGTGGAGCTGCAATCTCTGAAGTATTATTTGTTTTGTAATCCTACATTAGCCTTTTTTTTTTCTTTTTGGCTTTAAATTAAAATCCTTCCGCAGGTGCTAAGGATATTACGACAGTTGTAAACTGAACAAAGTGCTGTGTCAGATTCCTCCCCACTTAAACTCCAAGTCAGCACACAGTTCTCGTGGCACTATATATAATGTTATGACTTTCAGCACCAGCTTTGAGGGCCCAGCACAACGTGCAGGGCTGAAGTCACCTCAAAGCCCTTGGTGGGTCTCGTTAAGGCCATTACTCAAAAATACATTTTTTCTCAAGGAAAAAAGGAAAAAAAAATGCACTCATTTTATTGTTTCTTTCAGTAAATAACTTGTCTCATGTTTTTTAATCTATTTTTTTCTTGCTAGATTCAACATGGCAGCTACAAATGCAAAACTAATTCAGCACAGAAGTAATGAATAAAAAAACATGCCAATGGTAGATTTTTTGCAAAAGTCTATCATAGAAACAGCTGTTCAATATTAATTGTTTCACATTGCCAGAGAGAACTTGTCCCATAACTAACATATTTTCAATTTCTTGGAAAAACAATTACGAAGTGTTTGCTCCATAGGCATTAATCACACTAGAAGTCATAAATTTGCAGAGGTTTTGTTCCATTTCACCATAAAAAAAAAAGATTCCGGGTCTATAAAGAACCGTTTTCAGCAATCATTCCACTTTGTAATAATTACAACAAAAAAAACCCCAAAAAAAACCCAGAAGAGATAAGAAACAAGGCCAATAATCAAACAAAAAACCCAACAGTTCCAGCACAGACTGGCACTCCTCAAAGGTTAACATGAGAAAAGATGTGTATGAATGGCTTATTCCAGCACTCAGCAGTCCACCAATGATACACTGATATTAATAAGGATAGAAATATCGAATGCTTGGTAATCTGTCAAAAAATTGTATGGTACCTACTATGCACTTTCTCCTCCTGTCTCTCCAGGGAGAAACAGCTCTCTAGAGCTTAATGCACAGAAAGTTATTTTAAGGGATATTTTGGTCCAAGGGGAGGGGGGAGGAGGAAAATTTCATGCCAAAAGCCAGAAGAAACACGTGTGCCACAGCTAACTATTGCTGTCATACCTGGAAAGAATTTAATATATGCTAAACTCAAAGTGAACAGATATATACGATGTAGAAGAGTGCAAGACTTATTAATTAACTGTTAGTTCAGAAATCTCTGTGAAAGTGCAAGAACTCTCTTTGTCAACATCAGACTATAGTGATGTCCCTAATACGGCAGAGGGGGAAGAAAACCCACCTTACTGAAATTATACAACTTCTAGAAGTTGGGAAAAAAAAAATCAACATTAAAAAAACCCCAAAAATTTTAGAAACAGATGCAGTGATAGACTTTGTTTTGGGAACATGCCTTCATTCTCTATCTTACTCCTGGTTTACCCTACATACAACTCAGGGCCACCTCCAGCTCTCGTGACACAGCCAACAGAACCCTCTGCCTGTTTGCTGTGCCTGCTATTACAAGATTATGTAGCAAAACAAGAATATCCAGTTGTTGGTCATTGATTTATCTATAAAACAGTAACTGTAAAAATGATAGAAGAGGCTCTGCACTAGACAGTCTTGTGAAACAGTTTATTACTTAAGCATTAATGACCCGTTTAGAGGTCTTTACTGGTCAGGTAATGACCAGCTAAAGGAGTTAAGGGCCCGAGGCAAAGCACTCCAATAAAACCCTGCATACAGCATGTGTTTGGTTCCTCCAAATTCTATTAGGAAAGAGAAGCGTAAAGGGTAATGAAAGACATGTCCAAGAGGCACTCGTATCAGCCCTCTCATTTTATATTTGGCATAACACACATGGCCTGATTCCAGCAGCACAAATCATTCCTTGTTTACACTACCACCTATCATGGAGAAGAGCAGTGACTGCAGCCGAAAATGGCCAGCCATGATGTTAAAGACCCCGTTGCTCTGGGCAAATAAACCTTCCTCCAGCTGACAGAACCCATCCTGCTGCTGGAACCCCCACTGCCCCTTGCACCTACAGAGCAGGCTCCAAAGTAGAAGGGAGCCAATATATGCTGCCAGGCATCTCAGCCAGCCCTGCCAGTCCTAAATCCTACTCTAGTAGCATTATGGGTGGAGGGATTAAGTGCTTTCTGTATTCCTGTGCAATTTCTGCTTGAATACGAATGTCCACTGGCATTTTACTGTTTGCATTATGAGAAAAGGCATATTAAAACAGGAGTTTAATATTGATATCTTCAATCTAAGACCGAGACAGAACAGCTGTATATATATACTTGCCAGTAAATTAGAAGCCAAGGGTTGGAACACTACCCAGAGCCTCACTCTTGGCTTCGGAGGCAGGTAAAACACTCAGGCCCACACAACCACATCTCGCTATTACAACCCCACAGCAGCATTGATTTTGGTCCTGATTTACAGCATCATTTGTTCTTGATAAGAGCCACTTGCCAGCACTACTCAGAAAAAAGTAAAATACAATCTTGGAGTGGAAATTAGAAACAAGAGAGGATAAGAGGCTAAGAACTGCTGAAAAAAAAAAAGGGGGTCAGGATTCCTGTATTTGCAGGACAACGTGTTCTAGGTACAAGCAAGTTTATTTGTTCAGCGTTTATTACTGTCTTCTCAACAGCAGATGAGGATAAAGAGCATTCTGATGACTTAGTCAAAAAGTTACTTAATTTCACTGTCACTTCTTTGCCTATAGTATATTTCAGTGTTTATTTTGAAAACCACTCTGCAGTGTTTACATAACTAATTGTAATGGCTTCTGTGGAGTATTTCTAATTTTTTGTGTGTAAACAGCCTTTTAAGCCATGCTCAAGGCTTATTTCAGACTTTAACAATCCTTCAGAGCTATTGCAGCTAATCATATAAACACACATTAAGCCAAATTTAACTCATCTACTGAGTAGCAAAATGGTGGCTTAACACTTGCACCTTCCAGCTTTCAAGGTTAAATATCTCAGTGCCTTATTTCAGACTATCTGAAGTGATCATAGCAGCCTAGGCCTTCACTAAAATTAAGTTCTCCATCAGAAGCGGGCAGGGCAGCAAATATATACCATGTTAAATAGAAATTATTATTTTTACAGCCACATACTTTGGAGAGCTAAAGATACAAAAATAAAATTCAGGCCTTAACTAGAAGCTGATTCAGTGCATACAGCACCGTACTCGAACCAGAGGAATTCTTCATGTTTTAGAGCCAAATTACAAGTTTTTGCAGCAGAGGGTTAACGGCAAAAGTGCTGACACAACACAGAGTGCATAGTGGCGCCTGCAAGCAGCTCTATAATTAATCTAAGTGTACTGTCATTACACTAAACACTGCTTCTGCAGGATCATTCCAAATCATGAGGCTCTTTCTCTGTTCCTCAGATAACACGCAGTTTATTTCTAATCATGCGCGTTCCCAGTCGTGGCATGATTTGCTAAAGTTACATTAGGTCTTGAAGCAATATCTTAATCAAATCAGGATCCTCTGTAAAACAAATCTCTGGCTCTTGGAGAATTAGTAACATCTAATGCCTTAGGATAGAGATGTGAAACTGTGAGCTGAAAAATGCACTGCTGGAGACCATACTCAGCCTCCTTGCTTCCAGCCATTTACAAGTTCATCTATCCAGCCTCCTACCTACACACCTCCACTTTATATGGTCATAAAGCACCAATGCAATATCTAAATTATACCCTGAAAACTCCAGGCTTGAAACGCCTTGTATGAAAATTCACCTCATGCGGTTTATTCATTTCTGTAAGAATACGAGGCTCTGATTCCTTTTGGATGGAATTCATTTAAACAAAGCCCAACAGCAAACACCCATAAATTAAAGCATTATTGGTATTTATGAAGAGACACAGGTAAACTGAGTGAATTTTGTGCAAAAGGCTTAAAAAAGGGAAAGAAGTGGAATCTTGCATATAAAACACTAATTGCATTCACAAAGTTACTAAGTACTTTGTGAATTAATACTTTGAAATACGCATTACAGGGAAAGAAATAAAAATGCATCCTGTCTGGAAATCTGTTTACTCACATGCATTTCAGATTTCTCTCCTAATGCCTCCCACACCCACTGAAGTTATAATGTCTTAATAAACTAAGAAAATATGGGAACAGACGGAATTTAAGTATTTCACAATATCTGTCTGAAGCTAGTAATTTATAATGGATATAAATTCATCCAGAATATATTCACTTTACTTCAACAAAAGCTATATTTGATGCAATTGTCTGCTTCAGTGAGCAAGCTATTGTGATTATGTTTACCAAATTAAAAAATATATACTGGAATTATTTATTCTTTACCTTTTATATGCAGGTCACTGATAAAAGACCAAGCAGAATTCTACAGCAGGATTTCTATAGTTGTGACTTTAACAGGGAACTGGTATGATAAATTCACGTACATGGCTTTGGAGAACTCTTAGACTCCTCAGTGTAGAGCTGGGTAAATTTATTTACAGAAACTGAAGAAAACACACAGTAAAAGTCAATGGCCAGAGGAGCAGCCATGGCCACTGGGCCAGCACTGGCCATGAGGTTGTTCTGCACCTTCACCCTTTGCAGAGTTGCAACAGTGAGAATCAAATAAAACATCTTCAGAAGCACCTGTGTTTAAAAGACACAAACACCACCAAGCAATCGTTCATGCTAAAGGCTGACGTGCTGCAAAGTCAAGTCGTATTTTTCCACCAGTAAATGTATTTCATCCAGGAAACAAAGAGGCCTGCAGTACATGCACACACATACATACTCAGAGAAGCCACGAAATATGCCTGGTAACTATTCTACATTTCAAGAGTGAATAATGATCGCAGGCATATGGTCTTAGACCACAGTGTGTCAAAACCTGGAGCAAAGTAATATTAACAAAATAATCATACTTATTCTTTTATATCTAAAGATGGCAGTCCAGAAACATTTTAATTTAGCAGCAATTTTGCTCCCCTCCTTGTGTTGGCAGTGGCATTCATGCAACTGCACAGGCAGATAGACCAGGAAATTAATCTGGCTGCAAAGCAATTTCCCTCCCTCCCATTCCCACCCCCACAAAAGAGAATAAGCAGGACCATTCAGCTGATCTGATTCACAACACGACATCCTAAAGCCAGCAGCAGCACAAGGCAGACAGAACAAATGCATGGCTGGGGTAACACTGGAAGGCAGGACAGCATTTGTCATGGATGTGTCAGGTGGAAAGTCAATGAACAAACACACCTAAAAGTGACAGTGTCCAGGCTGGGATATTTGAATGACGCTCACATGAATACCCAAGGTTCATTATTCCCTTTGTCTTTTCAAGCTTTCCAACTCTCACCTTTGGAAATCCAAACTACCTCTGGCTCAGACAACCACACATGAAACATATCACTGTGACAGCTGCCAACCTGAGCACATCCTCTGTGCCAGGCAACAGCAGCACATCAGGCTACTGCTATTGAACTGCAATGGCCAAACGCTGCCAGCCCTGTTACAGACTGGAGACACACCTTTTCAGGGAAAATTCAATTGAACATCCACAGCACAGACACAGAGTCCACCAATTTGCTTGGTAGGGTGATCCTCTGAAGTACAGAGACCACCAGAAAGCTGCTGAGAAAGAACCTCCTAGGCCAATGCCCTAAAACATTCAGAAAGGGGAGACCAAGGGTGTACTGTCCCCTGTTGACTGAAGACAACAGCAGCACGAGACAAGGTGGTTAAATTGTGTGATATTCCATCTCTAGCCACACCTGGTTAACCTCCAAACCACCAGGTCACAAGTGTGCCAGAGAGGACGGGTGAGCACAGCAGGCTTTGGGAGCCAGAGACAGGTCCTCAGCTAATGCCTCCACATCTACTTAGTCCGCTTCACACTTTTAACATTCTTTCCTCAGCAGCATGAAAGATGTGCTAAAACCAAGAGCAGCCAATGACAACGGGAAACAAGGAGTGCTTGGGACTCCAAGCACCCCACCATGGTGTGGAAGCCACGGTCACCCAGGTTCTGCTGCCCCTCAAAGGCAACGTGTTCACCCCACGGCACAGCTCACAGCTGGCAGCCAAGACCAGAAGCAGGAATCCTGCTAATTCTGTCCCATTCCTACCAGCCAGAAAACACAAATATTTCCAACCAAAGACCCAACCACCCTCCCCAGGTGAATTCCCAGGCCACAAAGCTACAGGATCAGACTTACTTCTGGTGCTGCGACTGCTGCATTTTTGGTTGTGTTGTAACTCATCTTCAGGCAGGTGCATAGAGGCCGGTTCCTCCAGGATACCCTCTTGCTGGGGAGAGCAGCAGCCCCCGTGCTCTCAGGGTGCTGAGAGTCCCAAAGTCATGCTTTCTCTGCCACCAGGTTATTACAGTAAAGCCACAAACTGCTGTTATGGCAGCAATGCTTTTTTGAGGGTTTTGCTGCCTTCAAGGAGACAAGATGGGCTCAGATTCCTCACATCAGGAGAGGGCTGGAGGCACCAGATCATTAGTGGGCAGATACAACCCTGAGTCAGAGCCGTGTGCCAGCCCTAAAAGGCAGGAGCTCAGACATCATCGTGTATCCTGCATTTGCTAGTGGCTAAATCTAGTGATTAGTCAGCACTGAGAGCTGCTGAATCACTCTTCAAAGGCACCTATCTCCCTGCTGACATCAGCGAGGCAGCCACGCACTCCACTGAAATAGCCCGGGCTGCACTGAGCCTGCACAAGGCCTGAACCGTGGCTCAGAAACCTGATCCCTGACCTGCCACAAACGCGCTTGCTAATAAAATAACAACATTCACATGCAGAGCAGAAAAGATGCACGCAGTCAGGTGTCAGTTGTTCATTTCTGATAGCCTAATTTGAGATGTAATGCAATGTTTACATTCAGTCTTTAAAAATCGTTAATGTATTTCAAAGTCTTTTAAAGTTCTTTTCAATTCAGATTCTATCTCTCACTATTAATTGTTTGGGTATTAATTATTTTAGATTTAATGAATGTAGGCATTGATATTCATAGAAGACAAATGACATACTAAGCAGATGAGACAATTAGCATGAATTACTTCAGTCAGCTTGAAGACCCCAAAATCTCTTTTTTATTAAATAAAAAAATTTCACAAGATTAATATCTTATTTTATTACAGTGATTCTTTAACGTTTTACTGGCCATGGCAGACTTCACCTGGTTAAATCTGAATTCTGTCAACCCTCATAGTAACAAAACCCAGTCTTAGAGATAAGGTGCTCTCCACAGGGGCCAAACAAAAGCTAATCAATATTTTCTAGCTAAAGGACAATCTTTGAGTCAAGATCTGTGCAAGGAAAATCTTTAGCCAATTCTTAGAGGAAACCAACTACTTAGAAATACATAATAAGCAATTAAACTTATTGCTTCAGAATTTAACAGGAGCTCTAAAGACTGGCAATTATTTTCCCAGGCTAGAGGATGAAAATAAGTGTAAACAGCACTTAAAAATGATGCATGAGACAGAAAATACTTGTGACATAAATCGGAAAAACTAATAAAGTAAAACTCCTGCTCCTCAACGATAAAACTGAACAAAAGGCATGTTGGTGTACAGAGGCTTTGTTCCTGACAGAATTTTGGTATTGTTCTAACATCTACATTGATAAAAAATGGCTGTTAAGCCCTGTGTAAAGAATATATTTAAATTTTTTCTCTTTTTCTGTTTCTTTTTTATATCTGAAATCAATTAAACAATAATTAAGAATTGATTTTGGAATGCTTAATCCTGTACATTTGCGCAGGGTTGGTTGTTTTTGTTTTTTTATTTTTTAAGCGGGGTTTTGTTCCTTCTGGGGAGACTAAAATATCATTGAACAAAATCCTGAGGACTTTTCTTACCAAACGGTGGGATTTATAACAGAGAGGCAAATCCTCCTCTCGTTTGTTTTGTTTTTTTTTTTAGAGGAGTGCTCCTGTCAAAGTCAACGACACTGCAGCATCCTTGAAAAGCAACAGAGCTCACACTGTATCACCCACTGGAGTCAACAGGAGGATGATAAAGGGAGCTGTGCTTCAGGAGCACTTTAACACTGAAACAGAGACAAATTAGAAACACTTAGGGGAGGTGTGCACGCGAGAGGTTAATACAATTCCATGGAATGTCGCAGCTCGCTTCACATCTCCAATCTGTCCACTCACCGTGTGGCAAAAAGTCAATATATGTATTTCAAGAACCATCAGTAACGTCCCCACTAAATCCTGGTTGTGCTATGAGCATGGGAGGCTTCCAGAAGATGCAAGTTACATAAAATAGACACATCGAATATGTCTGTGCTTGAAGACTGTGGGAAGGGCCCCCTCTGACCACGAGAGGGAGAATTGAATCATACACATTGTTTATTCACACACATCTCCATCTCAAACCAAGCTCACGAGGAGGGCAGTTTATGACTTCAGTGTAGTCAGGGGACTCCAGGCACGGCACTGAGATCCCTGCTTGGATGTGCTGAAGGGAAGAGGGAAGAAAACCCAACCCCAGAACCTTCCTTCTATCAAGGGATGTCGAAGCACTGTCAGGTCAACAAGGAAACACCATTTGAAGACATAGAGGGTATGAGCTTTCCTATGGATCTTAGCAAAAATTCAGGAAAACAGTCACTGTTTTATTTTTTTCAGATGCAGCCATGCTTTGTGGCTTCCACCTCAAAACAGATACTGGTGTTTCTCTCCTGGGACCAGCTACTTCTGAAGTGCCAGTGATGCTCCAAAGTCTGTATGGGTGGCTGGCTGATTTTGATACAGGCTTCTAGACACTGGGTTTAGCTCCTAACACTTCTGTTTGTTTGGGTTTTGTTAGTCCTGTTCCTCATTTGGAAGACAGCAACAACTATGACGACAGTCCCCCCAAAACTTCAGAGATCCTGTTGACAGTATTTTCAACGGAGAATGTGGACACTGAAACCTGATCTTTTCCTCAAATCTGCACACCCAGAGTTTGCTGATAACCCCCTTCCAGGCCCACTGCAAAGTTCATCTATTTTCTGGCTGCTGGAGAAGTCACAAATTGAGGGATGTATTAGGCTGTCGTGAGAGGTTTATGTTTACTACATTTATTGCTGCTGATAGCAATAACTAAGAACAGTCCCCACTGCACAGGACTTTGCAGATCTGCAATAAGTTCTTGCGTTCTGGTCGAGTTTCAGTGCTTGGAGAAGTGCAGAGTAATGGATGTAAATAAATAAATTACAACATGTGGGTTTTTTCACCCAGCTTCAAAACACACTCCTATTCGTCATTTCTCAGGATCAACCATTCCTCACACTCGCTCCTGAGGATTTGCTTTATTTACAGAAGAACTCATAACCGTATGAAAGCGTCTCTCAAAGCTTTCCAGGGTTATTTGTGACCTCGAAATGAGATGGGAAGAAAGCTCTGTTCAAGCAAAGCACACCACAGCAGATGTGACTGTGTCCCAAACCTTACATGTCAGCAGACAGATCTGGAAACCTCATCCCAAGCCAAAAGCAGTTTTTTAATCCACTGATGTTTAATGAACATCTACTTACCTTCAAAACAAAAATACATGATTTACATTCTCCTGCCTTGGAGGCATGTAGCTAATTTTTCTCCATTAGATTTCATCATTTTTTTTTTCTTAGAACACAGCAAAAATCTCATTCTACTCACAAAAGCCATGCATCTGACATGCAACAGCAATATGGGAACACCTGAGCCACATTTCCTATGCCACTGCAGCTGCAACAAAATTAATCAGCTGACCTACCTCAGAAGGCAGTGAAAACAAACTTTTTTCTGCACAATAGCAAAAGCTTTGCTCAGAAATAGGTCTCCTTACATTATTCCATGTTACAGAGTTATATACACGTAAGCACAGGAGAGGGCATTTTGAAATCCAAGACAGAGAAGCAACTGCTGCTAAATGACTAAGCCATGGCTGTACTGAAGCTGGGGAAAGCACAGACCACCAGCCCATTTTCCAGTTGTGTGGAGAAACCAGCTGCAATTCCATCATCCCGTGTGATGTCTGAAAGCATCATCTAAAGAACATACAGACGTTGTGTCCAGGGATGATACGATGCATGTGTGTCGCCCTGAATTTTCTGCCTTCTGTCTTTGTTGCTGCAGTTTCTCACGCAGCTTCATCTAAACAATGTGCATTTTTAGAATGTTTACATATTTCTCCTCTGAGAGAAGAATTGATTGATGGTGGTGTCCACCATCCAGGTTAGAGAGGAGGCAACCTGAAGTAGCCAATCTCTTGACCTTTGTACAAAGGTATATAAATGGAGTCAGATTTTGAATTAAAAGTTGTTCTCTTGAACTGCTGCGGTGTAGAGCCTCACCTTTCTGTCCCTGAGGTGGGACACTCCCAGCCTCGGCAAGCCACACATGTATACACAGATTATATGACAATCCACCTGCCCTATGCCATGCATGTGTATAGATAATGCATATATGGGCATTATCACACAGCACACAAATAATTCCAGCAGCTCCAAAGGTGTGTGCACACATTTCCAGAGCTGCAGACGAGACCTCTGAAGCCAGAGAAGCCTCCCCAGCACACACTCAAGGCCTGTTTATGGACAGTGTATCCCAGACAAAAGTGCAGCACGTCCCCAGAGCCATGGGGCAGGCACATGCATCCCATGTCCCTGAGGCAGGGCAGGCAGGACAGGGCTGGAGGGCACAGCCACCGATCCACCTCCCTGATCAAAGCCTTCCTCCACAGGCAGAGAGGGGAGAGGTCCTGCCCCCAGGAACTGCCGGCAGCACTGACACAGCAGAATCAGTTTATTTAGGTGGGTACTTTCTGGAAGCTCAAGAATCTGCTAAAGAAGTTTTAATGAGTTTTGCAAGTCCTGCTGAAAGCAGAGGTTCTCAATGGACCAGTAAAGCTGGCCAGTGATACCAGAAAATACCAAAGCCAGCACTTCTGATAAGCAGGTTAGCCTGCAATGCTTCAGCTGCTATCCTTGGTGTCACTAACCGCTTCATCCTGAGTGTAATTGACTCCAGGGGAAAACGAAAGAGGGGATTTTGTTTTGTTTTGACAAATCCACTGCAAGGCACCACACTAAGGTGCCAAAGGCTACTTTGTATTTACAATGCTGATGATAGGCACAACTCAGAAGTTTCCTGACCTCAAGTACAAACACAACATGAAAGGTGATATATCAAACTGACACTATCACAACTAGGGAAAAAAAAAACAAAAAAGAAAAGAAAAACACCTCAGATTTATACCAGGCTTGCCTGCCTAGCATAAATACTAACATCAAGCTTGCAGGCTTTGTTCTATCACTGCTTAAAAGTTGTGTGATACAGCACAAGGGCAAAACAGTACAAAACCAAATGGAAAGTGTTTCCAAACATAAACATAGAGGAAGAAGAGGAAGGAATTTGCTGAGCCTGGAAAGGAACTCCAAGTTCACAGAAGTAACAGCACATTCAGGCCTCCACTGCCTTCCCTTTGTCTTCATCCCTCAACTCACCTCCAACCTGCATCCCTGTTTATTGCTCCCACACTTGTTTTTCCACCATACCCTGGGGCATGTGTGACTCCCAGCCCTGCAACAAAGGGGTTCAAGCCCTTAAAAACACACACCTCCCAGAAAGCCTCTGCACCTCAGGCTTCTTTACACTGAGGCATTAATAAAACCACTACTAGAAAGCCCAAAACGAAACAGGATTACCCCATCCCCCCTCAAAAAAAAAACCCCAAAAAAGTTCTTGTTGGTTATCTGGAATCAAATGGAGTGATCCCATACTCAGACTGGCACTCACTCCCTCCCATTTTGGGGCATTTAAATTTTTAAGGAAGAGCACTCCTGGATTTTGAGCTGTCTCTCAGTCAGGTCCAACAGCACAGGCCAGAAGCTGCTCACTGTGCTCCAGGACATTCCACTACAACTGAGGCAAAAGGGAACTTTTTTTTTTTAATAATAAAGTAGGGACAGATAAAAATAGCACTACACAGTGTCTAAATGAAAGTAATAACGAACAGAAAAATTTGCAGTTGTAATTGTATTTAATGTCTAAATGACCCATTTGGAGAGAGACATTAAAATCAGTCACTCACTTTATAAAAGATAAAATAAAAGCATTGATCATAAGTGCGAACATAGTAAAAGCAGACATTTATAAAATAAAATTTTTTAGTGCTTTCTATAACCTTTCATACAGTCCAGACTAATTGTGGATATTTTGAAAATATTAATGTTAATAACACAGAGATGGTATTGCATTTCCTCCAAAGAACATACATTTGAATGACAATATTTTTAATACGAGCTCTGTATTGTAATTTAATTTAACCATGAAACCAATTTCTCCCTTCAACATTTTATGTTTTACAGTATGAAACAGAACATTATTTGCTGTAATGTAGTTTATTTAACCTTAACCTGATGTGGTGCAACAGTGAATACAGATACACTCAAAATGTTAATAATATGACACACTGAGCTGATTAAAATTTCAATTGTGTTTCCTCCATCTCCTTTGGAAAGTTAATGAATTAATGAATCTTTAAAGGACAGTCAGGGAGGCCTTAAAAAGAAGATGCCTTTTTGAGTAAGGAGAGAAAGTGGCAGATTACAACTTAATGGCTTCAGAATAATGGTAATTTCCCTATTTTCTTCACTTGCCTTAGCTCAGCTAATGGCTTCATTAGTGTCCACACTCTCAAACGAATAATAGAGGACCATGTCACATCCATCTTAGTCACATCACAATAAAACCGTTAAATACAATTCAGCTACCTGCCTTCTGCCAGTCTGGGCTGCAAGGCAGAATTAGCAGCACAATCAATACGGACTCCTGTTATTAGATTCTTTTTCCTTTAAAAAAGAAGTATATCATCAGGTATAATCACGCGGCGCTATTTAACTGCGGCGCACATTTTATGCTGATTGGATAACTAGAATTACTCCAAATGGACATAAAATGAAGGGGGGGAAAAAAATTCTGCTTACTTTACACCTATACATCAAAAAAAACCCCCCAAAATTCTGCCTCTTTATTTGATAAAACTGATGGGTTACCTCAAAGTCACCACAGATGTATCAAGTTTTTCATGACATCTCCTCTACCAAATCATTTCACAAACCAAGCTAATTAAGCAGCAAAAAACCTCCTTGGCTTTAGCTACCTCTATCTTGGGAGAAGAGATTTCATTCAACCAATTAAAATTTTTGGAAAAAATTCAGTGTATCTGAATATAGCTCCATCAAAAGATATCAAGCCTGATGCAACAAGTCCACAAACTGACCTTAGCACTGTAAAAACAAACGGGAATTATGATTTTTTTTTAAATACGTTAAAGGGTTTTAATTTTCAAAGCAGTTGAACTTAAATTATTTTGTGATCATTAGTTTTAAACTGGATTTAAGCAGCACTGTGCTTTTTTTTTTTTTACTCATTATACGGTTTGGCTACTCCGTGCAACGTGAAATCTCTTTTCAAGCATATTTTTCTCATTATATACATATTTTATACGACAAATTATACGCAGGCTCTTTAACAACAGTGGTTGAAACACGCACACTTGGCAAAATCTAACGCGCAAGCACTATTATTCTCGACTTTTTTTTTTATCTGTGGAACCCAAAGGAGCAAGCTCCAACTTCTACCTCGCTGAGCTGCAGGAAAATGGCCTGTCTAACACATCAGGAAAATCTCAAATGCTCCAGGCAAGATTCTGTTCTCAGATCCACACCACAGATCCTGACTCCAGCGCTCTGCCCCTCCTTGACCCCGGTATCTGACGCTACCAAAAAACTGCCAGGGACGTGTAGAGGCAGAGCTTTATTGGATCACACCAATCTAAGGCAGGATTTTGCACTAAAGGATTCCTGGACTGATTTCCCCAGTTCTCTACATAACCCTGCCATAACCACACGTAACTGAAGTCCAGGAAGGAACTGCTTTGTAAATATCAGCACACACGAGGAGCCGGGCACCCGCACTTGTCAGCGGAGTAAATTTTTCTGACAACATAAATCTGATCCCACCGAGAAACCTTTTTAAAAATACATTATTGACTGAAAATATTTATATGCACCGCTTTTTCCTGTGTAGCAAAGGTAATATATTAACCGCTTTGCCATTACTGCAAGTAACTGTAGGGTAAGAGAAAATATTTCTGCATGCACGCGATATATCCATTCCAATTAAAACACGATGCCAATATTATCCTAAATCACAACAGAAGTCTCAGTCCTAAACAGATCTTGAGTGACGCCTGCATTCTAATTTTTTTTAGGAGCAGTTTGGCAATGATGAGATTTTAATGAGAAGTACTGCTTTCAAAAATATGTAGCTATGGGTAAACATGAAATATCCTCTATTTGTCATTTCAGTTCTTAGTTGTTATTTGGCAAAGAATTAACTGAATTCCGACAGACAGGTAGAAGGGGCACTGAAGATCACCTACCTCTTATGTACCTTAGGACACTAAAGCCTTACATATAGAAACCAGCTCATAAAATAACCACAACCCAAAACCTCTCAGAGTCAGCACCACTGCGTTTCTCAGATCAGTTCACAGCTCACCAGGGAAGGATTTACTCCCACTGTCCAAGTGTGCCACCTTGGCCTAAGCCAATTCCCATCAGAATAAAGGAGAAAAACTCCAAAAATACATTCGCCAGTCAGACCTCAGAATTTACTTCACTACATCACAGAACGGGGCAAAACTGATGGGTATTAACTCCAGACGCTGTTCTAGCATCAGCATTATAGCACTACCAGGCCCAGACACTCCAGATATCACAGTCAGTCATTATCTAACATCAAACAGACACAGAGTTGCCTATCCTTTAAAAAAAAATAAAACTGAACACATAATTGATACAGAATATTCAAAATATGCAACAGTAATTTTAACATTTATTTTTACAGGCATCTTTAAGAGTTCCAAGTGAACTTCTTCCTGCTCGCTGCCCCTTTAAGATTTCTGCATCACTCCCTCTTTCATTTAATTGCCTGTAGGAAGAATATTTATTGCAGTTAAAAGATGCAGGAGGGAGATTACAATTTGTAGGTAAGTTAGGCAAGGAAGATGCATTTACAACTTTCCTGTTTAAACTGCCACAGAAACCAGTTTTACACAGAGTAAAGGTCCCCTCAGAGTAAGCTTGCTTAGCATGCAAGTACACTATCTGCCTAAACTCTGCTTTTCTGATTAAAGTTTTGTATTTAATTAAAATTGTCTTTAATTAAAATGCAAATATTCTAGGACTTTAACAATAAATTGTTTACACTAGACTGAGAAACAGCCCTCAAAGGCTTTGGGAAAAAAATAGTTTCAATTGCAAGCTGTATATTCAAACTTCACTGCTCAGTGAAAATGGGTAAAGATCCTTTTTTTCTCCTATTGGCTTAATCTTTTTCAAACAAATGGAAAGATATCCCAATTTGTATCTAGAATTCACACAGAAAACAATTCCCAAAGTTATTGGCTGTTGAGTAAGTAATTAGGCCAGTTCAAAACATCCATTGTGCTCGAAACAATTCCTTTAGCCAATTTTGCTGGGGAATGATAGTGACACCACAAAAGAATTGCCAGTGAAATGAACGACAGCACAGCCCCTTCCCTGAGTGATAAACACGGAGGGCGCCTGTGTGCAGCAAGGATCCATCTGCATTATCCCTCCACCAGAAACATCCTGCTCGGGGTTCAAAAATAGCCATTGTGTTTACAAAAGAGCACGGTTTAGATACAGCAGATATATGGGCCTGCTCATTTCTTCCTTTAAACAAACACAGAAAGGCTCTGCACCCCAGGTTTGGATTTAGCACAAGGCGGACTGTGCGCTCTGCGCCATCGGCAGTCCTCTTCTATATTCACACAGGTGAATTATCCTTATGACCACTTCATACCCATCCTCCACTAAGAATAAAATCGAGCCTTTGTGTTTTATCTGACTCAATATCTTAATTTTTGTCCAGAGAAACTTGAAACTGAGCTCCTAGCACTCTAGTGCAGCAACAAAAACTACACTTATGCACGGCTTGGAAAGAAGTTTACCCAATCCCAAACCTTCCACACAAAAAAAGTCAACAGTGCTTGGAAGGTTTTATGGTTCATTAGCAAAATACTGCATTATGCTCATCACCATATCCCTGTTCAAACACTGAAGAACAGTGATATAAGTTAAATGAGGTAGGAACATTTAAAGTTTGAAAAATCCACTTCTAGAAGCCAGTGGAACAAATCATACATGGGAACTTTCTAACTGGAAGTAGTAGCTAGAATAATGGTATGAATATGACCTCTATGGAAGTAACATAAAGTATCCTCATTCTTGCAGAGAAATTCTTACAAAGACCCACTTGCTATAAATCTGAATTTCCTAAATTCATTGCAGATCTGAGAAACCAAAATGAAATAAATTACCACAGTTTGACACCGTCTCCTTCATCACAGTAATTCCAGATTTCAGTATAAAAGCCATTACTTAACTTGCACGCCATAATTTACACACTCTTTTACACAATAATTTTTGATCCGAGAAAAGATTCATTTTCCTTTTATAATTATCTCGTGTCAAAGTCTTTAACCTTTTCATCTGAAAAGCCAAGAGCTGGATTCCTTCTGGAAACATATGCCCCGAGTTCAGTGCTCCTCTCTTCGTGCCACTGCAAGAAGAGGCTGGACATCAGCAGAGAGCAGACCAAGGAGAGCAGCCAGGGGCATGGGCGGCAAACCTGGGCACCTAAACCCAACTACCAACAATTGCTCCTTCCAAACACTCTAAGCAAGCAAGGTTTTCCAAGCAAAACCATTTATTGCAGTGAATAAAACCTGTGTCAGCCCAACGTGAAGTTGTAAGTACAGCACCAGAGCCACCTAAACCACAGCGGGTGCGCTGCCGCTGATTTGCATAATTTATACAAATTAATGTAGATTCGACAATTAGCATTTCAAGAGGGTTTCCTGATGCCCAGGGAAAGTTGGTGCGAGCCTGGGCAGCCTCACCTGACATTGGTGCCCGTGCCGTGGGGTCTGTCCACACGCAGGCACCCAAATCACGTCTTTCCCACAGGATGGGGTGGAGATTCTTTTTTCTGGTGCTTCTCCAATGTTATGATAAAGCTAGAGCAATGTTCTGTGTTCCTAAAATTCAGACAACAGGATCCATACACACTTGCCTTTTCAAAAANCACACTCGCCTTTTCAAAAAAACACTTTACAGTCACAGGCAGGAAGCCTGGGCTGGCTCCAGCAACAGTGGGCTCACTTCAGAGTAAAGCAGCAGAATAGCCCCAAAAACGCAGGTTTCCTGAAAAAAGAGCTGCTCCATCTCCACCCACACTTGGCTTTCCAATGGACTCCTGTCCCAGCAAGGCATCCTCATCATCATTCTTCATCACACACCCCTGCTGTACCTGCATTTGGGGAACACACCTCTCTGCACCAAGGGCAAGAGGCCACTGTATACGACCACACAGTCTGTGTGCACTTGCTTCCACCTGAAATCGTCCAGTAAAAGGAAAAAAAAAATAATAATTATTTTAAGTGATACAGCAATGATGTTCCCCATTCCTAAAAAGCACACCATTCTGTTACAGGGCCAGCAATTAGCTCTTACTTCAGGCGCCTCTGCTGCCTCAGGAACAGACTGCTGATTCTCAGCCTGTTTCCAATTTACCCTCTGGCAGAGGTGCGCAAGAAGTCTCCAGCAATGAAGTTGCAAACCCCCGTCAGTATAAATTTCTTTTTTGAGAAGTTTCAGTCTTGTTTTAGAGACCAGCGCCTGTGCTGAGGAAAGTCTATAATGATTTCTCTTTTCCAGGCTTATTCTAGAATTGCATCTATTTTGGGGTTTTGTTTAGATCTGTCGCAGCTTTCGTACTGTTGATCATGTTGTTTTTCTAACCCGCCCTGAACATCTGTTGGCTCTTTCTGAGGCTGCATAATCCTGGGTTGTTTTTTTTCTTTCTCTTATGTATTCCACTGCTATCAGCTGGCTGTTATTCTTGTTTTTTATTTTTCAGTGTACATTCTATTTATTTTAGTTTGGGGGAAAAAATACTATTTTAAAAGCACTGATTCTTTCTGGCCTCATCTTATCCTGCACAACAAATTCATATCTGCCACAGCTTTTGTTTTCTTCTGCTGGTTTGGGGGTTTTTTTGTTGTTTTGTTTCTGCTTGTTTTCCTTTTCTTAAAAAAACGCATCAATATAAAGAAAAAAAATCAGGTTGCAGCAGACCTAAAGGTGGAGTGAGAAGACGACGAAGGATCTTGTTTTCATAATGATAAAAATCAGCACTTATAAAAGATACAGGGCTGGCAGCCCTGCAGAAAACAGAGCGAACACCGTTTAACCACAAACCAGACACACACACACTCTCAGCAGGACCACTGCAAGCACTGAAAGGGGAAACAACAGTCAAGCCTTGGCCTCCTCACCGGGGCGGCCAGCGAGGGCAATAATTAGTGCCAAGCGTGGGGGTGGGTTTTCCTTGACACTGGGAACTGTTTGGAGACCACAATTATTTTGCATAGCCTAACAAACAGTTATCAGATGGCAGCAGCTTCTGGTCACTACCAGGCTGGACTGCATTCAAACCTAAGGGAGACACGTATCTCCCCAGCCAGCAAGTCTCCCTACCCAGTGATTGCAAAACAAGTAAGATTTGGAGGTTGACAAGAGACCCTTTTAGCAGCATTTGGATTATAAAATTGCTCTGACTCACTGCAGCGTATTGCTCCCTCTTAATTAACAGAGCTGAACTTTGTACATGTCTAGACTTCCTCCTGCAGAATGGCAGATTTTGGCCTTCACGAATATCATTTGAAGTCATATTATTTACAGAGCCTTTATTCATTTCAGTCATTTGTTTCAAACATATTTTCCACAGAAAGAAAAAAACGCACCAACTGCTGGGCCATTTAATCCAAACTTAACAGTTAAGATGTTTTATTCAGCATTTTAAAAAGGATTGTCTTAGGGAATTTTATGTGCTGCATTTCTAATGTTAACTTTACAGATTGTAAAGTGCCTTGGGATGCACTAGCATGAAAGGCATTAAGGTATTGCAGGATTTAAGCAAATGTGCATTGCACTAAAAAGAACCTTTTATGAAAGCACATACAGATAAAAACCACAGTAAAGCTAGTGTTTATTAAGAGATGCTCAGATTTATTTCTTAAAGCAAAACTATTTTCCTCCTCCACTGGCAAAAATGATCCTTTTCTAAATTAAAAATTTTTCTACCAGTACTGACATAAAATTGCTGAAATTTTATGCTTTATAAAAGAACGTATTTTCCCATTTAAATGTTCAGTCTTAAAAAAAACCCAACTGGATTCACATCAAAAAGGCATTTTTAAAAAAAAAAAAAAGTCGGATTTCTGGTTTGTGGGTGGTCGGTTTTTTCCTACCAGTTATTATGAACAAATTAATTAACTATATTAATTAGCTGGGCTATTGTTACAGGATTTTATGGGTACAAAGAAAGGATGAATCACACATTTTGATCCATGCCTTCCTATTACTATCAAAAAGTTGCATTTCAAATACAAGAAAAAGCTTGTACGGCTAAATCCCTTGACACGCCTGGAAATCACAGAGTAGGCTTGTACACCAATCACTTATGAGAGAGGATTTAATGTCAGTGGGTGAAGTTCAGCACGGAGAGAAGGAGCAGCATTAACACAGCCAGAGCAGCCTTATCAAGGAGAGGTGGGGTACTGTATCAGGCTTTATCTCCACCCTTTAAATGGGAGGGTGGATTTGATCTTCGCCACCTCCCTCCCTGTTTTCCACCTTTGTAACACCCAAGTATTCAAGCTCTGCGGTCTCAATCCAGAGACTATTACAGCCTGTTTAAAAAGTATCAGTTGATTTCAAAAGGCTACAGATAAAGCCCAAAGAAAGCGTCGTGGATTTCAACTGGTAGGACTAAACACAGGATCAAAGTTTAAGTGCAGAATATATATATAAGACTATTAAAAAAAAAAAAATAAAGAAGCAACACTGCTGGAACTCCTATCACTCCAGCTTCAGAAGAGATGCAACAAACAACAACTTTATAATGCCAGATCCACCTTTTCATTAAAATTACATTACAAATAAAACATGGTGAAGAAAGTTAAAAAGCGGCATATGACTTCTACCAAGGAGGGAAGGATTAGTTGTCCTTTGCATTCTAAGTTTGAAAGTTAATATGACAGTCACAATACCTACTCAGAGCCTCAGATCTTTTTTGAATGATAGGAACATTTTCTCAAAGGCTTTCAGCTACAAAATAGCCCTCAGATTTGTTTCTCTAGAGCACCTGTAATTCAAAAAAACATTACTGACAAATAAAGCTGAAAGCATTAATTTTATTTATAAGTGAAAAATTTCAGATGACTGTCCTGAAATCCAATAATATTCTCCTGTCTCAAGAAAAACACTGTACTCTAAATACAGTGGGTCATAAAACTGAATTAAAGGAACGAGATACTGTTCTATCTAATGATGCTTTTTAACCACCTCTCATGCCTTTCTAGTACTATGGGCATTTTCGGTTACATATTGGCCACATTTTGTTCTCACACAACTGCTTTTTCCACTCAAGTTCAAAGGAAGTTTAACCCATTTAACTCAATCTATACCTTCACTAGAGGCATCCAATACCCATCCCAGCCTGTTCCTCACAGATGCATTTCCTTGTGAAACAAATCCAGACGATGTATGTCAGCAGGGTATCCTTTGCCAAGCCACAAAGACCACATCTCAGTAACTCTAGAATGGAAATACTCCTGTCTAGGTATTTTACACCTGGATTCATCCATATTTCTCCTGTGCTTTGTCCATGCATTATTGAAAAGACAAACAGTTTTACTGAGCAACAAGCTACAAAAGCAGGTTGAAACATCCAATCGTTCCTCCTGCGATGGACTTCAGACTGGGAGACCTGCACCTTCCAGCTCTTGGCTGCTCCCATAAACTACACTTCAAGGCCTGTTGAGATCCTGTAGCAGATCTGGGTCTTCCCAGATACACAGTTATCCATGCTTGTACTGTTTCCTGTCTGACAAAGGTGTCAACCAAAAAGGCTGATGGTGACTTCCCCTGTCACTGGACCTGCTGACACCCCTGGGCTGCCAACCGAGCTGTGACTGCAGTTACTTTTACTCTGATGTGGTGTAAGGTACAGTTGTTACTACAAATACAGCCCCTTTCTTAAACTCAGCTTTTTATAAACTGTGCACCTGTGTAAGTACAGAAGAGTAAATCTGGGGACTCCATGACAAGCAGTCCTGACTCCCAGACCGGATTTGAGTATCACGCTCAAATATCACTGACTGAAACTGCAGCCACACACGGAATCCTTCACCACAACCTCTCTCTTTGTCTATGTGTTTATTTTACACTAATCACTAAAACATCACAGCGCAAAGTGTTATGTTATCTCTGTATCTATCTCAATATCTATAATTACTTTCTCTTTTGTAAAAACTAGGACAGGGAGTTGTAGCCCTTAAAGATTACAGACACCCATCTTCCTAAGCCTGACTAAGCCTAAACACACAACAATTATAAGATGGTAAACAGCAGTAATTGTACACTAAATGTCTTTTTAAAGAGCCAAATGTGCACTTAAAGTTTAACTCCCACTCACTGCTGCTCTAGAACAAACAGTAAATTAGTGAATACAAAACTAAAAAAAAAAAAAAAAAAAAAAANAAAAAAAAAAAAAGAAAAAAAAAGCCCCGCAGCATGTTCCTCAGGCAGGAAGTAATTCTATTCCCCCCCTTCCTTTCAACCTTTGTAGACATAATGCAGAATAGTTTCAATAAAGCACTGCCTGCAGTAAAAGCATGTGATGATCTTGCAATCCAAACTAAAGTGTGATAATTACCCTGCATTAAAAGACAAGGGGACACACAGAGAAATAAACGACCCTCACCCCCGCAAAGAAGTGCAGCTGCATTCTAATTTATCAACAGTCAATTCATTACCTAATGTACTTTCAGACAGGAGGTTTTCATTTGCACCTGGATGTCTCGGTAAAGTGCAGCTAGTTTCATGACCATAACAAGCAGTTAAGGCTTCCTCTTTTCACTGGAACAGGTGGCGTGCACAGGGCAGAAAACCACCGAGCTACTTTTATCCCACGTGCATCACAACCAACTCCGAGGTATCGCTCCAGCCCCTTTCTCGGTGAGATTACAGAGTCCTAAGACACTGCAGAAGTCTCATGATACGTTTTCCTTTTGCTGGATTGGTGGGAGATTGCTTTGGGAGGGTTTTGGGAAGGAGAATATTACCTAGCAAGAATGAATAGAGAAGCCAGTCCTTAGAAGCACGACTGAGATGACAGTGGGCATCAAGTACAGGAATAAGGGATTCCTCAACTTCCTTCTGGAAGTGGCCAGACCTGAGCACAGAGGAAGAACCTTCTTCTGCCAGGGCCCCTTGATAGGCAGAGGACACAAGTTTCCAGATCTGTTTGCCTTATCCACGAACACGCGTAGGGAGAAGGGGGAAAAACAATTAAAACATCTTACAAAGTAATAAAATGTAGCTGTGAAATGATAAAAGCTGATTGTTCTTGCAGCATGTTACTGCGTGACAGCTCTCCTGGCAATTAAAATGAAGAGGTTGTGTGCACTAATGGCAATGTCGAATTATGGTACACATAAAATATACCATAAATATCCCAGCATTCCTAGGAATGTCTGTGGCATTTGTAACTAAGCTGTATCATGTTTGCTTCTTCCATGCCCATTTCCAAGTCTCCACTTACAACACTGAGCACTTAACTAGGAAATTCCCTCCTCCCAAGTAAAAGAAGATTTTTATACTGATACATTTTGGCTTGGACATATGAAAACTATTTGAAAGGTCTTTAAGTATCTTCACAACTACAAGGCCCTGGAGAGTCTCCAAAGCCAAATGCATACTCCAGTGTCCATTCTGCAAACACACAAGGTGAGGCAGAGATGATCTGCCCAGCAGGTTCCACCCCAAGCACAGCATCCTCTAAGTGGAACTGCCCATCCACCCTACACCTATCACACTGGTTGGCGCTGTTATTTATTTTCCAGCATCTGCTACCGTAATAATGTCAGGAGACAAACAGGCCGTGCTACTCTGTGCCCTGCATATACCACAAATGGCTGCAGAGGGATTTCACTGCACTACAAAAACTGTAAGAACAAACTGTCCTCGCATAAAGCATCACAGGACAGGGGAGAAAGGCAGAAGGTATTCTGAAAAGTTTTTCTGTTTTAGGAGTAAAACTTGAGCATTTGAAGCCTTCCCAAAATTCAAGGGTTAGGTCATTTATTTTGTTTTGAAGCACGCCACGACTCAGAATACAGCAGTTAAGCAAATCAGCACCTGTCAGGCCTACTGAACCACTCTCTGTTTAACCAGAATTTACATTTAGTTCAGTCAATTAATATAAGCCTTATCAGGTTCATGATAATTAGCACACTTATTAAGAGAAGTAACAGCAGTAGAAATGGTGTCAAAGAAGAGCTTTGTTGTAGTTCGGTTGTTACCACCAGAGACTCCTATCTGATCTCACCTAGTGATCTACTTGTTCTTCTACTGCCAGGCAGACCCACTTACTCTGCTCTTAAACCAGACAAATTACTGTGACAAGAAGCTGGCTTAGGGTAGCTTCCATTCACAGATCACTTTAAGCACTTTACAGGTCATGTGCTATTAAACTACTTACTTTACCAATTTCATCCAAGGCTAAACAGTTTTAATTGGAGGAGGATTTTTTTAATGTTTCGTTTTGCTTTCTTTTTCTTATTCTTCTTCCCTTCCTGTTTTATTTTGACCATGAATAGTTGAGGGCTGTTGGACCAAAAAATAATTTTAATCAACAAGGGGGGAAAAAAAAATCAACTTTTGCTTTCCTTTGTTTCACATACATTGCTGAAGTGTCTTTTAATACAGGCAGACAACTTCAAGCAAGTATCACTTGGAGCAATCAATAAGGCCACTTTTTGGTAATCTGTTTTAAAAGTAGTCCTTTAATGGCATGAATGGACAGGTACAATTTAGACTCTTCACAAAGAAGATGCCCTCTTACCTGCCATTCCAGAACTTTAAGAATTTTAACAAGAATTGTCCAATTCCAGATCATTGTTTATACACATACACACTTTTTTGTGACTCTCTTGAGCTGCAGGGTGATAAGGCTGTAATTTACAGTGCAAAGTAGTGTTTTAAGAAAATAGTAACTCGAAGTATAATTGCTGGGTTTTTTTCCCCCCAACTTGAACTGATCATTTTCCTTTTCTCTTAAACTCATAACCGTGAAGCCCCATCATTAGTCCAAATTATTCTGAGAATAAGGCTAAAAGTTAATATACTTTGACAAAATTAGCCACTGCTTTAAGAATAAAGGGAGTATTGAGCTATCCTTCACTTATCACTGTTCTTAACGATTTGATATTAGATAAGACCTGGAGAAAAATGAAATCCATAAATTGCACTGTGTGGCATATTCTACAGGCAGGTAAGAGACTTTATAGAAGGTGAGACAGTGCTATAAACCAAAAGTCAAATCAGAAACTGAACCTTCGTTTTAGATTCCTGGGCTTTTTAATGTTCAAGATAGACTGCAAACATTAGTTTAACATCCTCTGTTTTTCTAAGAGTACCTACAGAAGCAGAGACAATTTAATACAAGCTGAGTTGAACTGTAGTGAAGGTGCTTCCAGGCTGTGTTTTTAAGAACATACTTGAAAGAACTGGCAGAACAATCCAGTGCTCTGGTATTTTCACAAATTCAAAACAATGAGATACTTAAGACTCTATTCACACAAACACAAAAAAAAAATAGAAAAAAGAAAAAATGGAGAGGAAAAATGGAGGCTTAAATGTCTCTAAGTGGAAGAAACATTTCCCGTTTCAACTTTAGCACTTTACTACTGACACACAATGAAAAAAAGTGCTTGTATATAACCCAGCCATGTCAGCAGCAAAATGAATCTCCGGGCTGTGCAATGATCTAAGAAAATCTGAATGGGCATATGGGAACAGCTCATTTTGCAAGACCTCCGAAACCAACCTACTGATAAACACCGGAGGGTGCCTGACTGCCTGAATACTCACATGCTTATTTGTTGTTATTCTTATTCATTACTGAGTCATTATTATTATTTAAGTGCCGACAATGCACTTGTGAACCAGAACAGATGCAAAATATCCTGTGCTAATGAGAAAATCAAAGCCTTTCTCATATTAGCAATTTCATATTATAGGATCTCTTTATTTTTGCCAATAAAGCACAAAAGTAATTAATACAGCAATATTTTCTTATTGTTCATGAGTAAAGCAAGTAAAACTGCTCAGATTCCGCTTTGGCTCTCACCCCTACCAGCACAAAATACAATAAATACTATTGAAGAATTCCTATTAAGACAGCTGCCAAATAAAATACAACAAAAATCTCTCATAAAAAGCTGTTCTCTGTTTATTCAGAGATACAGTCAGTACTCCTCGCTGAAAATGAACAGTGTGGCACTGCTCCTTCATATTTAAACATTGAAGCTGTATCTTATTGCTGTAACCACCCCACAGGGTAACTTTTTAACTGAAGGCTGGAAGGTGACATCAGTCCTCCGTGTATTACCAAACTGTGGGTCTATTCTTGAACAACAATTACAACAATATATAACCAGCACACGCTTTTCACCCCCAAAATTATGCTACTACACCCACGAGGAACCTGACAGGCACTTCCACTAAAATAGCTGAGCACACAGAAGGGGTCAGGTTGGACATTGTGTGAAAGCAGTGATGGATGTGGGCTCCAGCCATGTCCAGCTCCAGGATGACACCCCCAGCAGCCCAGGTTTGATGTGAAGAAGGATGGCTGGGGAAGGCTCCCTGCAAAGACAACTTGCCCCAGCGCTGCTGGACCTGTGTCTGCTTCTCGTGACCACAACAGTTTTTAAGCGAGGTCACAGATACCAGAGCTACTTCATTGTGTGTATGTAACCCTGCGGCAGAGGATACTTAAATTGAGCTGAGGAAGTTTCCATTTGGGTACAGTATCCCTTCTCTGGCCCTCAGCAAACCAGCATGTGCACACTGCCCAGGTCTGGCCCCAGAAACTCTCCACCTCAGCAAACATCGCTGCCCTTTTGAGGACCACTCTGCATCACGGGAATGCGCACGACCAAAATCACTTTCGTGAGAAGTAAAGGATTTTTTTTTCCCTCAATTTCAGTAACGAACATGATTTAAGCACGAAATGACTCAGCCGTGACTGCAGGGCTCAGCAGTGAGCACAGCCCTGCTGCAGAGACAACAGCCAGTGCAGAGCAGAGCTGAGCCCTACGGTCATTTCTCCTAAAACAAAGCATGAAGAACAATATGTGAGTCCTAAAGTCTGGTTCAAGGAGCTTGCTGGAGTCAGAGACAGGCCCAGTCCTGCGCTGGGAGTCAAATTTCTGTGCAAACTCAGCCCAAAGGCTGCTGCCAAGGCAGAGCCCAGCACAAGCCCCCTGCCTGCCCTGCTGTGTCTGCAGCCAAAGCTTGCAGGAGGATCCCCTGACCTAGAGAGGAGCCTGACCACAAGGTTTGTATCAAAACACTCCCTACCAAGATCTAAATGCCAGAGCCAGTTAAACTAAAACATATACCAACAAATGAAAATGTGAATGAAGAAGTTTTGTCCTCAGCAAGTCCTGGGAAGGGGGAACTGAGATCCTCAGAAGCTGCCTTGATTAAAAAGACAACTGAAAGAGCTGGATGGTACCTCCTGTTCAACACAATACAAAACAGCCCCACGTTCAGAAGACCAAGTCTGGCTCAAAGCACTTAATAGGATTAAATAAAAATGGCAAGATCCTAAAAAACATCTATGAAAAGATCTGATACTACTTTTTGAAGGCCTACGTGGAAACAACTGCTGGTTGTGACAGTAGCATCCTGTCAGTGACACGCATTTCAACAAAAGGAATAAAGTACACAAACAATAAATCAACCCCCCAGCAACAGTGGACAAAAAAATGCCTAGATTTGTAACTTTCCATTAAATACTAGCTAAATAAAATCAACAACTATGCATCTGAACTAGAAGAGTGGAAGTGTGACACGCAGTGGAAGTGTGACAAATGAATGACAGTTGATCACAAGTGCCAATTCACATTTAAGTCCAGAGGAATGCCCAGCCTTCACATCCTCTTAAATCAGCCTTAGGTCAACACCTGCTCATGGTTAAGCACACACTCCGTGCCCACTGACACAGGCACACCCAGAGTGAAGGGCTGGGTGTACTCGAGTACCTGCTGCATTCTGACACACACACACGTGGCCATCGCTTTCAGATTTTTGACAGTCACCCTTGGCCCACATCCCCATTTGCCCCTGGCTGGGGATGTTCTTGGCCAGAACGTTTCTAGCCCCTGGTATTATCCCTCCAAAGCTGTGACGCATTCCTCACCACAACTCTGAGAACACACTGACATTATAATATACAAACATGAAGGGAAGATATACACACTCAGACACACCAGGGGATAAAACAGACTGGGAGGAAACGAGGAACTTTATGTTACTGTCTTTTCTAATGAGATAGAAAGTGGCAGATGTAAAGATTTCATTCAACCAACAATCTCTTTTATGATATGAATAAACTACTAAAACAGATTTAATCCTTTATAAAATCAGATTATAAGAAGCAGACAAAATCACAACTTTATTCAATACGCCATCTTATCCAGTGTGACTAATGCATTATTTGTATGAAGTTAAAGTGGCGCGTTGGAAAGCTATGAAATAAATCAAATGCTCCACTTTATGTAATCTTAACAGACAGATCCCATTAGGATTCTACTATGCATAGCTGTTGGTTAAAATCATTGACCAGTATCCTTATAAATTAATCAACTGAGGTAATGCTGGCTTGGCTGTCATCATTTGTTCCTAATCTACATTTAGAATTCACTTTAACTTTTCAAGCCCTTTAGAACAGGTTTATCAATTCTCTCACCCTTGCTTCAGACATCAAGCTAACAGTCAATTGTTTACAAAAGACCCAGTAAAATGGAACTGTATCTTTTATGTTCCTTTTCTTTCCACAGATATCAGAGCACATATTGACACTGCGTTATAATTAGTTAGAAATATATTAAATCTTAACCAAACATTCTTGCCTGCCGCAATTTTTTTTTTTGATGAGACCTTTTATCATTGAAGTTGAATTTGCAGGCAGATTGTGTGAGTTTACACAAGCGAGAATCATTGCAAAATCTAAAATAACCCTGATCTGGTTGAAAGGCAGCTAGCAGAATATTTTTGGTTATAGATATAGGGGAGGAAAAAAGCCTCCTAGATATCAGGTTATTTGTGGAGCTCTAATGTGTTTTCAAACATATGACTTCTGTGTTATGTCTGTGTATTTTATGCAGTTTCTAGTCATGTTTGTTAGATGTTTGCACGTCATGTACTGCAAGATTCATGAGCAGTCTACAACCAGGCAAAATTCTCACACAACAGCTTGTCTCGGGTAATGGGGAAAGAAACAGCAGAGTGAAGTGACAGGGAAGTGTATTATTTATTATCCTGATGAGGATAACACCTAGTCATGGTCTATAATCCAAACATGCTCAATGTCCTGTTGACAGAGCTTATGATTCTGAATGAGTGCACAGGTGTCCCCCTGTACAGATACCAAAACTCTCTTTAATTATATTCCCTTATCTGTGATCCCTCCATGGGCACACTAAAAACACAGTCAGTTTGGCCAAGGGCTCTTTAAGGAGAGAAGGGAAGACTGAGCAGTAACAAAAACATTGCAATGGATTGCATAATATTTCTGGAGCTCTACCACAGAGTAGGTAAAGGTCATCTGCTCCCAAAATGAAATGAAAAAGAAAGGGAAGCTGTGGCTAAGTATGGTTTAGAGTTTACTAAATCAATGGAAAACTTCAACCAGCTGCAGTGGCCTCCAGCTCAACCCTCTAGTGCAAATTGACTGGTCCACAGAAAACTATCAAAGCCACAGAGACAATGCTATGTACGACACTAACCATCTCCCTAATTGCCTAAAAATGATACACAGGATTTCATCAACATTCATTCCCTTCTTCAAAGGCACATTGTTAATTTCAAAACCAAATTCCACCAACACAGTCTATTAAAACACATATATGAAAATACCTCCTACTTTTCAGGGACATAAAAGTAAAGGCCATTAATTGTTTTTGCTGCCTGTTTTCCCTTGAACCTTGAAAGAACCTTAGAATAAAATTTTGCCCTGTATTCCTTTTCTGCCCAATCGCAGTGTTGTTCTTTTCCTTGTGCTTGCTGAACGCAACACAGTAATTTGTATCCCCAAGTGGTATAAATAGAAAATATGCTCAGTCTAATAACATATGTGAAGAAAACTCATGCCCAGGGTTAACCAACAAAGCAGCAGCGATCTGCTAGAAACAAAGGCAGCTGGCTCAAAGAGCAACAATGCTTCTGAAAAACTGTGGATGTGCTATTCAGTGAACCATCCAAGAGATGACATTTACTTAAGCTACAGCTGCATATACAAAGCTTTGCTATAAGATCTGGTGAAGGACGAGTCTTCTGGAGTAGTGAGATGGTTCTGTCTCCAAAAGGTCCATGGCCTTCACTGTCCAGTTCTACTAGCAGGGCAAATTACATGAAGTATACACACTGTAAATAAATTCAGCCCTTCAGAAGAATTCTCTGCTTTGATTATCTTGCACACACGCTCTGCCCATATCCCACCATTTCTCTTCACAGGCTTGCCTTCCCCCTACTAATATATCTGCCGAGGTTTCTGTCTTCCTCTATCACCGTAAACATTCATAAACATTAAGGGACTTAACCTCATCACACCCCCACGGAATAGGAAAATATACCCATCAGACCTGGCAAGCAGTGAAGTGGAACTCAGCTGCATCCCTGAGTCCTTCTGCAAGTCACTTCTCTCTTCCCACTGTGTAAGGAGGGGTGATGACAATGACTTCTCTGAAAGTCTACCAGTAAAAACTGGAGATGTTACACTTCTCACCTCACGAAAGGAGGTAAAGCAGAGACATAAATCAATATTGGCTGAAGGGACTGTGACTGGAAATATCATCCCATTTTTCTAAACCTGTCTGATAACATCAGCACAAATGCTGCACCCAACACAAGGATCTCTGTGCATCAGCTGTGCCACAGACAATCAACACCATTTGCTTTTCTTGTAGGTAATGCTGTACAAGCCAGTGAAGGACTGTACAGCTAGAGGGAAGTTCAGAGCAGAGAAAACGTCAAAAGCAGTTCCCAGCTGACACCCAGGAAGATGAAAAAGTGAGCAGAAAGACCAGATAAAGGTAACTACACAGCTGGCCCTTCTCTCTCATGCTTTGCACCTGAACAAAAAAAAAAAAAAAATAAAAAANACTTCAATCCTTCTCCAAGCAACCCCTAACCCTCAGCCACTGGCCAATTCCTTCACCTACCCCTCTTCAAAGGCTTGGGGAAGACAAATGGGCTTTCCAATGTGCAACCAAGCAGAAAGCCATGAAAATCAAAGGGCTGCTTTTTGAGTAAATATGAGCTCCAAAGCCATTGTCCTCTCCCACAGAGGAGATCTATGAAAATGCTTACTATAGCATATGCACAGTATTCTTTACAGCTCTGCCTCCCTGCTGACCACCAGCCCCAGGGCTCAGTCCACTTCCCATTACAATTGGCTTCACCACACCCACTGACTTGTATTGGAACTCTTTCAGGGACCTTAACTAATGAGTTTTTAAACACTTGTAGACAGAGAAGATAATTCCTCATCATTACTCTTCATAGGAAACACCAGGAAGAATGTCACTCCATTGTTCTACAGGAGAGAAACTGGAAGAAAAATCACCCCCACATTCAAAAGAGCTGCCCAAAGTTTTCATACGTGAACTGGCTGCCCCCCAAGCTATGGGGGTCTCACCTGAAAGCTCAGGACAGGGACCTAAAGCATGTGCAACCTTCTGAAAACATCTCTTACTCTGGCATCCCTGGAGACAAAGAGGCCCATAACCAACAGACACAATGTTCCAAGACAGTATTCTCAAATACAAGTGTGACTACTGACAGCAGCATAGAAACACTCACCTGAACACCGTATTACTGCAGGAGACATGAGACTGAAATAAATGGGAACTGGAAACCTTAATGATAGTTTACATTTAAAGCTTTGCATTTGCTTTCCCTACTGACAGTTGTATGCTCTTTTTCCTCACTAGAGAAATCTTGACCTAAACCAGTAATAAAGGACAAAAAAAAAAAAAAAGAACAAGTAGACTTACATAACATACTGTTACCCTCAGACATAAAAACATTTTAAACAAGAAGCATTCCATTATGAAGCCACCTTCTCAGCACAGATCATAAGCCACCAAGGGCTGCTCTGCTTTTACCCAGTGTCACTTCCAGGTGTCTATCACTCTGCAGGATGCAGATACTATTACCTATCAAAAGAGCATATACTTTGTAGGATGTCCAAGAAAACTTTTGAGCTACAATTGAATCCTGCCAACAGTCCATGTAAATAAAGTGCCAAATGGAAAAAGCACTAGTCTCAGCAGCAAGTCTTCTGCAGGTTTCAGCCCCAGGCACTGGCAATGTAGAGCTACAGAATTTACTCATTCCACAACATCATGTACACCCACAGCATACAAAAATAGCTATTATAATACTTGCCAAAGGAACAACTCAGTGATTTTTAACTTGATGCTCTATATTGTTTTCTCCTTTGCTGGTTGTTAATACCCCACCCCTATAACTACATATAATTATGAGTGGGCTATTCATGTCTTACTATAACTGGTGGCACCATGCAGCATGTGAGTCAGGAATCTGAACTGCTGACTACAGCTCCTCACGAAACAAGTCTTACACACCACACATAGTAAATGGCATTCCCTCTTCTCTGCTTCACCCACAAGGAAAAGCAGCTTCCAGTTGTGCTATCATCTCCAACTCTCCTTCAAACTCACCATCTCAAATCGCAGGAAATAAGGACTCAATGATAATCTCCAGGAAAAAGACACAGATCAACAGCTGAGATCACAGGGAAAAGATTTTCCAAGTGAGAGTTTGCTTCTCTCAGTAGCTTGATTTGAATACATTCATAAAATGTTATTAAAAGATGATATACAGTTTTACTAAAGAAACTACTGACTAGACCTTTGCTTAAAAGTCATAACAATTTATGTTGTTGATCTGCTGTGTACAAGTTGAGAAATAGCCTCTTCATGATAAAACAGTCTGTAACAGCTGGGAAGTTAACTGCAGGAAGTCTTGGGTTATTCCCTTACCTCAGCTCTCTCGCTCCACATTACTTTTTCAACACTGTGAGCCCAACCTTGTAAACCCATCAAACTGATTGCACTCAACAGCAGTCCTGTTGAAATTCAGGAGCAATACACAATTTTTATAAAGTTTTTTTTGAGACTGGACTCCGGTACAGTGTATTTGAAAACAAGCCCTTGAGCTCATTCCCCCACAATTTCCTCACAAATAAAGATTTAACATCCTATCATATGCCCTTTCATGAGAATCTTTGGCCAAACAACTGTCTCATCAGAAGTTATTCAAGACGGAGCTTAAAAGCTACTCACACACACGCTGCCATGCTTCCTCTCTTTTTTTTTAATCTCTACAGTTTTCCATTAGTCAGGAGTAATGTACCTTCTGACCTCTGACCAAAGCTATTAGAACAATTTAAACAAATATTTTGGTTACAAAGCATCAACACAGAACATTCAGTAACAATAAAAGGATGAAAGAGCTGTCTTTTAGAGTCACTGTTGTCACTTCCTGACCATGTTATATTATGGAAGGTTACACTAACTTGACATCTTACTTGATTTACTATCTTCTTTTTCAATGCTTAAGAAAGAATTTGCAACATTGCAAAACCCAGAATTGTGGCACATTTTCAGTTTTCGGCGTTAATAGACGTTTGATGGCTTTAGAAAATCCATTCTGTTAACTGCAATCAAGAGGAAAGATTCAAGCTTTCCCCTCCATTTTTCTTTTCTCCCCATAAAAGAAAGGCAGTAAATTTGAATTGGACAGGTTCAGAATTGGGCTCAGAGGGGTTTTTCCACAGGCACGGTATTAGGCATGCGCACAGTGCCTCGCTGGTCCTGCTCATTAGAGCTGCCCCACGTTTAAGGAAGTCTGAATTTGGCCAAAATGGGCAAATCAAGGACCCTCTCAAGTCAACTGGGAGCACCTCCACTGGCACCACTGGCCATTGACTCAGCCCGAGGCTGGAGGAAGACATGAGCTCTTTAAGGCATTTATTGACCATATATATTTAACAAACATTCAGGAACCAAAATCCTTCAAGCCCTTGACGCAAAAATAATTTCACTACCTCAAACTAAAGGCACAGGGAAAATACAGGATAGGGTCTGCCTGTTCAGATGCTTGTACTAAACGCTTCATGAGTTTAAGGTATAAACCATTCCACAATCCCTCTAGTTTTTTGGGGTTTTTTTAAAATGAGATTTGATATTTGCATTCTTTCTGGCCACCCAGTTATTTGTGAAATCACGTCAGGCTGCTGTCGATTTCAGGGAAATGGATGGGTACTGTACAGTCAAAAATAACATCACCTTTCATTAGGAAATCCATCAAAAAATGGGGTTTACTCATTAATAAAACACACTGAGCATTTTTGAGAGTGATCAAGAACCCACTTTGGTGAAACTGAACTTGAAATCAGAGTTATTTTAATAGGATTTCTTGTGTGCTTAAAACTACATACCTGTCTATGGGCCCTGCTAAATTAAGGCCCACGTGGGTTTTTTTTAGCACAAATTTTATCCCATCTCACCATGTTGGGCATTTTTCTTAACCTAGATAAAACCAGAACCTGGGCCTCATAACACAAACAGCATCACAACACTCCCTCCACAATGCTGGAGCCCATTGCCTCAGTCCTAAGAAGCATAAAAAGACCAGCAGTGCCCAACCATTTTTTCAAAGACCATTTAGTATATTTAATACTTTACAGAATGTCACATTTTCCACTTGAAATTGTTTAGAAAATTCCAGGTTGCGGAAGTACTCTTGTCAGACAAAAGGAATAATTTTGCTTTACTGAAGGACCTGCATCATAGTAGCATCTTTTATTGAAAAAGAAAACCCCAAACAATGTAATTGGCATTCATGTACAAACTGCTCAAATGCTCTTAAGTTCTGCCTGGCTTCAGAGTAGCTGAACAGTACCTGAAGTATCTACTCTCCATCCAGAGTTGTGTATTTTAGAAGTCATTAAATTCTTGAATGAATCATTAGGAAAACAATTCAAATGCTGTTAAACTGATAGTAATTTCGCCTCATAGGATAGATGTGAGCTTAATGTTTGCAAACAGCCAAATTCTTTTAAGATTTACACTCCGTGGAGTTCAATATCAGCCAGGGAAGAATTACTAAATCAGGATGTACTTCAAGTACAGGTTTTGGCCCAAGACTATTTTTGGTCTTCTTCAGCTGCTTGTTTTGACAGCATCTAATCCCCCTCACACACCCACCAGCAGCCACACAATCTATCCATTTACACTTCCAAAGCAAATTGAAAACGAAACATTCTCACATAATTACTCGTGGATGTCTGTAATACAAATCCAAAAAGTAACGGCAATTCAACTGCAATATTTCTTAGGGAGAAGAAAGCGACAGGGAGAAAAATCTTACAGAAATCCATTCAAAATGTGACTTCTTCCTACACTAACGCTCTCACCATCACCCCATGAAAAAATTAAAATAAGAACTAAAAATTAAATCCAACTCCCGAAGAGCTTATCTACTCTATTTCGCACATTCCCATCAGAAACACAACACGGTTCCCACGTTCAGAAGACTTTTCATTTCGTGAGTTATTACAAACCCCGGCGAAAGAACAGTGACTGAGAAGGTCTTCTGCAGGGTCACAAGGCAAAGAGGGAAGCAGGAAGGTGGGTGAAGAGGGGGAAATAGCCAGGGCTGGGACTGAAACAGTTCACCTTTGTCTGGAGAGCAGGATCACCCCCTCCAGGTTGAGGGCTGTGCTGAAAGAGCGCGCTGCTGTGGCACCGAGTGTTTTTCTCCATTCACACAGGAGAGGAACCTGGCCCACAGATGGCCTGTTCTCGGCTTTGACAGCCACAAACAGACCTTTGAACTTTCTATTTATGTAACAGTTTAGTGAGTTTAAGCCTCTTCCTGTATAACTGGCAGTTTGCTGGTTTTGCTGTAATTAGGCTACTTGTGATACATAATATAAAATAGGAAAAAAACCAAGGGGCTTGTTTCCCAGCAGGGAGAAGTTTTCCTCCTCGCAACCACACAGCCGAGAGGACACTGCTACCTGCTCATCTCATCTTATTTTACCTCGCCAGGTTTTGATTTACAGACCTCAATATGTATTCTTCTGCTAAGCATTTTCTCAACTTCCACTTTTTTAAAGATTGGAGGACTTAAAAATACTAAAACCTACGACAATAAATATAACGTAAAGCAAGGATTTTTCTGCCTTTGTTTGCGTTAGGGAGGAGTATATATTCCAGGGTGGTTGGGTCTTTGTTGGGTTTTGTTGTTTCCCAGCTGCTGATTAATGACACCACCTTACTCCTTAAGCAGGTCCAAATCAAGCCACACGGTCCCAGGCCACAGCAAGATTTCATTTACTTGGTTACCACAGACAAGCATGGAAAGTGATTTAAAAGACGAAATTTGATTTTTAACAGCAAGTGGTCCCCTTGGTGCACGCAGGCATTCAAGCTTTTCATTATATCCATCTCCCTTCCTTTCTCCCTCGTAGAATGGCTCATATTAAATGCAAGCCCAGGTGGACACTTCTTATTCATCCTGGAATCACAGCAGACTTCAGATTTGGCCCTTTCATCTCATTCTGAGTTTACATTTATTTAAATTGTTTGGGCTATTTTTCAGTTTTTTCAACTCTGGCAAAACAACTACAAAGATATTTGTGGCCTTATTTTACACATTTTACCCCAGTGTTAACAAAACCCAGCACACCAACCCTCAGCTACCCTCCTAATTGCATTCTTAATGAAGGGTCAATGAAACACCTCATTCTTGTACCACTGTGATCTCTTCTAATATGGGAAACTAAAGGGCTGATCCTGCAGTTTGGATCATCAAGACAAAGCTCCCACTAATCATCTGGAAGGCCAGGTGAGAACTTCAGCACTCGTGTAGTGGCACTGCACGCTGTAACAATCACAGCTCTTGACAAAATACGTTTCAAGAGGTGACACAAAAATGTACCTCCTCTGAAAGTGGGGGGAAATTAACTGTATTTTGCCCATTGACAAGTAACTTTGACGAAGGCATTTCCTGGTATAAAGGCAAGGCAAAGTTTACATCTTTTCATCAGATCAAAAAAAAAAATTCTGCTCAAGCTATAAATATTTTTTTAATATATTTCTCAGGCTAACGATGTTTCTGTTGTACTTTGCATACAGATAATACAAACACCCACACACACAGTAGGCCTGAGCTTGCCTTCTTGGTGATTGCAGCACAGATTAGAAGTTTTGGGTTTGCAAGGAATGCAGAAGAGGGTCCCTAATTGCCTTATAAATGCTTGTGAAACACGTTTTACAAAGGCCAGCTCCCAGGCAGAAGGGAGGGCAGCTTCCAAATAAGAAGCAGCAATTCACACGTCACGTTATATGTACTTATTTGCAAATATTACAAAGCGACCACACCATATTGGGAACGCAGACAAAATTAATAAATCTTGATGGATGTGCAGGCATATTCCTGTAGTGAAGATGTATGTGTAACATATTACACCCATGCACATGGCTGTGGACAGAGGAGCTAAATTTAACTCCACGTAAGTGACGCAACTGCTTGTCAGAGGCAAAAATATTTACGTGTATAATAAAATACATGTCACATTTGTGTAGACGTGTAGATTATGTACCCACATGTTAAATGTGCACTTACATATGCTAATTGGATTATTAAAAGCTAAATGCAACTTGATCTCTGCAGTAAGTGTGTGTGAACGCCTGTGCCACATAGAGAGTTGGAGCAGATATCAAACTGTTTGAAACAGTCAAAGTAAAAATGTTCCCTCCTCATGAACCTAACCTCCGTCTCCTCTAAAAACACTAAAACCAATACATTTCACGGTACAAAAAACCAGCAAATAGAATTTTAGAATGAGGGGCAATATGTTCATATTTTATGGAAAAACCGAGGCACGAGAGTTCCCTTCTTTCTGATGCACATCTTTAAATCTACATAAAACCATAGTCAAATGAAAGTAAATTATTAGGCAAACACTAAAACTCAATACCTATAAATGCTTAGTATTTGAACTACACCCACATATTGGGTTGTAACAGCTTCTATTAAATTAATGTTACCCACATTATAAATTAGGCAAATTGTATGCAAATATTATTTGAGTGGTAATACAGTGGTTATCAGTTGTCTGCAAAATAAATTAGTGTAGCAGAGTAGATAGTGTAGTAGAAGCATAATATTTAATTGAGCACTAATTTTATTGTGATCATTACTTTTAAATAACAACAGCGTGATTATTAAAAAGATGTAATACAATGGATTATGCAGAGCTGATAAAACACGCGTGTGATCCAAAACGTTTGCTTACAGATTAATATTGATACAGTGTAATTTATGGTAGCGAGGATTTACTCCCAATTGCTGCAAAATGGAACGTGACAGGTATTTGCTTCTGATTACCATGGATTTGCAAGTATAGCTGTTAGACCGTGTTTGGCAAAATGATAGTTATTAACAAGATATATTACCTTTTTCCTAGACATATCTTTATATTAGCAACAAAGTAAAGTAAACCCTCTCCAAAACACGAGGTCCAAATGCACATATATACACACATATAATCTGTGTGGCATTTAGAGATTAGGATCACAAAATACAGTATTTGAGTCTCCTTCTTCCTTGGCAAACTGCGCTCCAGCCTAAAAGCATTTAACAAAGCAGTACCCAACCCCTGAATTTGCCCGTGCATGGTTAAGGAATTATATTAGCTAAATTGAAAAGTAAAGAGAGAACCAATAAAACCAGCCAAAGAATAAGCATAATCTCATTAACCAGCCAGGGAAGTGACTAAATACCTACCCAAATTCTAACTTTCCCAGCTACTCGTCACCCATCAAAAATTCCTTAACATTCACTTTGATAACAAGTTTACAATGCACTTAAACAGATGCACCGATCTTTTTAAGGTGTGCACCTATTTACAGAGCAACATAAACCTAAAATTCCACTCTTAAAATAAATGGAAAGAAAGAAAAGAAAAATCAGGCAGAGACCGGCAGGAAAAAAAAAAGACCTGTTATAATATCACGGGTACCGATCTTCCCACTTCCAAAACTAACTTCAATAACGCTTCATCTAGAATAGGAAACCAGCAAAACCAGCAACAGAAGCCCCCACACCGATGAGGGCTACAGCCGAACTGTGCCACACAGCGAAACTACAGTTGCGGTTCTCCCCGTGAAAGGAACATTGTCAGTGACAGCAGTAAACACAACATTAGCAAAGCCGCGATCCCGGGGAACATCGCCGCCCCTGCTCGGGAGGGGGCTGCCACCGCTGATGGCAGCCGGCACCCGGCACCTCTCGGCGCTGCCCTGCGGGCCAACTTCGCCCCCCGCCGCCGCGCTCCGAGCGCTGCTCCCCGGCCGGGGCCGGCGGCGCGGCCGCGGAGCGTGGATGGAGCCGGCCGGCACCGGCTGCCCCGGCCGGCCCCGCTGCCCGCTGGCACCGGGTGCTTCGCCCCCTCAACAAAGGCTACGGCACCGGGGGAGCGAGCAGGGAAGGGTAGGAAGGAGGCAGCTGGAAGAAGGAGAGGGGTGGAGAGGCGGGGAGGGGAGGTGGTGCGGGGTGGTGGGGGGGGTAGGGGGAGAAACCAAAACCAAAATTTAAAAAAAAAAGAGAAAAAAGAAAACCACCCAAAAAAAAAAATAAAGAAAACCAAAAAAACCAACAAAAACCTACCACTGCTGCTCTAAGTCCCAGTCCCTGAAAAAGTCGAATAGGTCCATAACGATGTGGTGGGGAGACTCAGAGAAGTGATGCCCCCTCCCCGCCCCGCAGAGCCGAGCCGAGCCGGCGCGGCTATCGCTGCCCGGCCCGCATGGGCAGCGGCGCCGCGGGGAGCGGCGGCCGCCGCGGGGCCGCGCGGAGCCGCCCGGGGTGGCGGAGCTCCGCCGCCGCCGCCAGCAGCGCGGCGCGGCTGTGCCCGGCTGGGAGAGGCAGCGCAGCGGCGGCGGCGGCCCGGCGCACACACACACAGACGGGCGGGCAGGCTGCCTCGCACACCGCGAGGGGAGGAGCCGGGGCGGCCCGAAGCCGCGGCATGGAGCCGCCGCGGCAGCACCGCCGGGATCCGGCGGAGCCGCGAGCCCCCGCCGGGAGCGCGGGGAAGTTTAGCTGGATGGAGGAACTGCGGGGAGCGGCGGGGTTTCGCGCCGGCGAGAGACCTGGAGGGGCCTGGCTGGGGTCGGAGAGGGGGAGAGAGAATGGGGAATGGGGGAGAGATTAAAAAAAAATAAAAACAAACCAACAAAACACACACACAAAACCAGGCACCTATAATCCTATAAATTAATTGCCAAAGTCAGCTCGTGCGTGTGGACAAACCTGCCTGCATAATGACATGGCAAGGCCAGAGCTCCGGGTCAGCTGCACTGGGAGATGCAGGGTGGCAGGGAAGGTCAGAGCAGAGTCAGGCCCGGGCAGCCCGGGAGGGCTGGATGGATGGAAAGGGCCCTCCTGAGCCTAGTGAGGGCTGGATCCAGGGGAGCATCCCGCTCTCCGGCTGGGATGATGACCCTTTGTGCTTGCCCTGTGACGGGCAGTGGCACAGCTCACCTGCGGGCATCAGTCAGGACAGGGGCATCCCACAGGCCCCTGCAGAGCCCACCCCAAAAATCCCAGGGAGTAGCCACAGTCCCAGGATGCCCATACACAGAAGTAAAAAGGGGCCCACTGCTTCCTCCATCCCCTAAATGATATTATTCTCTACCCAGGTTCACACTTCCATAACTGAATTGCTTTCTTGACAGTAACCAATATCTGACTTTTCATATCCGTTTTATATTTATAATACTCCAAATATATGTACCCACTGAGCAAACAAGTGCATGCATTGGTTTTGCAAAGACAAGACCAAAGCCATCTTCATTTTTACTCCAGTCTTCCACAGAACCAATCACTCCCTGAATTTCCCTACATGCCAGCAAGTCTTGAGGACTTGGTGAAGTTTGAAATGACCCCTATTTTGGTGAGGTCTCATCTCCACAGCCACGTTCCAGCCCCAGGTGACTTGACACAGCTGGTCACAGCAGCCAGCTCTGCCACCACAGACAAGGGTCCAATGAACCCTCTGGCAGAAACATCTTTATGGGCTTCCTCAGAACTAAGAAACCAATCTAAGATTATAAATTACATCAACTAGCAGAGCAGGTAATGCAATCCGCAATTTTTTTCCTTTGCATTCCTCAGGAGTACACAACTGTTTAATAGGAGCTATTGTTAAAATAGTTTAAAATATTGCTGAGGAAAAGCTGTGGCACTCTTATCAGTGGAAGTCAAACACGACAGAGTTCATCTTAACTTGAGCTTTACTACAAGATTCTCATTTGCATCCTGTGTCTTGTGGGCCCCCAAAGGGAGGGACCTCAGGCAAGGCTGCCCTGCTGACAGTCCACGCTCCCAAAGCCCTGCTCCTCTCCCTGCCAGGGCAGGTGCACACAGCGTTTCCTTTCTTGCATCTCTGTTTTCACCGCTGACTCAAACTGCTCTGGCCCTCAAGCTTTAAAATAGCACGAGTTGGGCCCCTCTCTTTGCTGTTTCTTATTTTAGCGTCGTTGTTGGTTTTAAAGGCCCCGTTCAAAATCATATTTTGTGGCCAACACTTTAGACTAACATGGGAGGTGGAGTCACGCTTTCAAACATTTCTCCAGACGCAGGTACAGAGAGGTTTTTTTTAAAAAACAATTACTATTAATAAAACTAAAAGCCTAGTCTGCCAGCTAATCACTTACATTGGATATCTTGTCTATTTTCAGTACATTGAACTTTGACCATTAAACTCAACATACTAAAAGCATTGGGACATGCAAAAGGTGGCAGTTCTGCTTCCTGTTTTGTCGGAGGGTCTTTTGGCTGCCAGCTGGTCACCCCTGCACCAAAGCAGTCTACAAGAGGCCAAGGGCTATTATCCAACAGAAAGAAAAATCACTTCCCAGGTATAAGCACCTTCACTTTCTTAAAGCAAACCTTTTTCTATCCTTCAGAAACTAGCAAAAGATGCACAGAACTGATCCTAGAAAAGGCTTTTATTCCAGCAAAGAGGTGGGAGATCCTTCATCACCAAGCAAACCTGCTGTCCCCATGACATGCAATAGCAGAGGTAATCCATCTCCTCAGAATCGCATGTTTGGCACCCGGAGCTCCCCAAGCACCCTGTGCCTTCAAGTCTGTGAACAAAGTTTGTGAATGAAGCAGCTTTTTATTGTCAGTTTCAAACAGCTTTTTGCGGTCAGTTTCAAAGCCCCAAGGATGCACCCGAGCGTCAGCACTGCGGACACCCAGGCCATGCTCCACTGGAGCCCTGTGCCGGACACACAGCTGTAACCACGCCGGTGCAGGGACAGCGCTTTGCCCAACCTTTTCCCCAGGGACACAGCAGCCACACTCGGCTACACATGATCTGGACACAGAGCAGCGGAGCATGAGCTGGCCCGTTCACTGACACCTGGCCTGCAGGAGCCAAGGGCTGAGGGGACACCTCGGGGTGCAGCCATTCCCTCAGCGCCCAGCACCCTCTACAAGGCCCCAGCTCAGGGGCGAGCATGAGGCTGTCCCAGCTCCACACAGCGAAGGGTTCATTTACCCCAACTGCCAGGAATAGAAAATTCAGCTGCCCTCGGCCTGACCTCTTTTACAGTTAGAGTGGAAAATACAACTGCGGTTCCCAGCACCTGCAACAGCTCAGAACGGGGGATAATAACAAGATCAGCAAGGCCTCCTGGCCCTGTGCGCTGCGGCCCGGCCCCGCAGCCGGCTACAAAGGGGAATGCTGGCTCAGCACGGGTCGGGCTCCGCTTTTGCCGACGAGGCTGCGGGCAGGAGGAGCCCGGCTGCCATTCCAGCCACCCTGTCCTGCCCTGTGCCCGCCGCCCTGCCCTGCCCCTGCCCCTGCCCGGCCTGCTCGGCAAGCCCAGGGCCGCCCTCCCGCCCCGCTGCTCCTCCGGGGTGGCTTGGGCGGGTGTCCGCGTTTAGGGTTAGAGGAGCAGGGCTGCCCGAGTGTCCCTCTGATGAAGGCACAAATGCCTAGACCCCTCTGGTGGCTGCTGTGGCCGAGGCATGGGTGGACTCACAAGCTGAAAATGCTGCGCAATATGTGTTGGAGCTGCTGGGGTTGCACCAAACCAGTCGAATTTCCCACCTCCTTCAGCAGGTTCAGCAGCAAACAGCGGAGAACAGAGTTTGAAGCAGGGAAGGGACATCCCAGCCTCATCCTTTCCTTTCAAACCTCTCCACTTCCTTTGATAATCTCCTCACCCAAAGTGCATTTGTAATCTGTATGCAAAGGAACATAAAAAGGCGATGAGAAAAGTGTGAACTGGTAACAAGGGTCTGTGTAGTGGTCCAAAGGCTGGGGAGCAGCTGCCACCAGCTGCCCCAATGTCCCTGTAAGCATCATATAAAGTTTTGTTCTTAAATCTGAAGGAGGAGAGATGAGACTGTCCATGGTGGGTCAGGTGAGACAGGCTGAGGCCAGCAGTCCTCAGCCACAGAGACAAAAGTTGACTGAACTGCATCCCCTGTGAGACAGCACGGAAACCTCTTCTGCTGAGAAACACTCCATTTTATCCAAAGAGAGGCTTATTTTTTCCCCCAAAACAAGAATAACGAAATCACGGTTTTCTATCCAGAAAATGTTAATGGAAAATTTGTGCCCAGCTATGAATACAGATTGGAGATATTTGGATTTCAGAGGAAAGGAAGGTCAAGTCATTTTCACAGTGTGAAAAATGAAGCTAACAGAGTTCATATTTCTCTGTGAAGCAATGATTGATTTTTCTTTCTGTGCCTCATTCATACAGCACTAAACATGTATAGAGAACAAACTTACACCTTAGATAAAGCACACAGATTACATTAATACATTGAAAATTAAGTTAATATTAGCATCTGTTTGAAGGTAGGCACAAGAACATTTAGCTCAACTCTGTGAGAACAGGCAGGAGTTGGCATAAATCTCTACTTATCCTAAAGCTGCTATACCACAAAAAAAATCACCATTGAGATGTGCATACATAAAGTAGGAGCCCATCATGTTCTGCCTCTATGGCTAAATTTCCTCTTTGGAAGTACATAAGGATTTTAGTTACTGAAAGCATGTTGCTACTCAATTTCAAGTGTGTATGTATAGGCAATCTTATTTTCCTACCATCTTAATTGTAATTATCAACTCCGTGCTGCCTGAGCGATTCATTTAACTGTGCAGAACTATTCTTATTAGAGTTGCTACTTCTATTTTATGAAACAAGATTCATTTAAAACAATAATCACTTCTAGAAATATATTGATAATATATTCCTACTGTAAGAAAGGAGAATGTTTTCATGTGCTGTTGAATAATCCTTCCTTCAGTAAGTTTCTCCAGAACTACTTCAGCAAAGATGGTATTTTGGCATTTTTGTTATAGTGGAGTTCATAATGGCAAGCTCTTACATATCTTGTGTTAGGATGTGTCCACACCTGGGACACACTGAGTTTTGCCACACTCTGATCCTATAAGGCTCACAGTGGATATTATAAGGTCCCACAACGATTGGATGTGAATTGGCCGTAGGGGTTTTCAACCCCCTCTTTTGGTATCTCTCAGTTCCATGACCACACATCACCAAAAGCCCCAGGAATGCCATTCAGGTGGTGCAAAAGTCGTCTCTGATAAAGGTTGCAAACAAATGATTTCGAGAGATGCACATTGATAACTCAGCAGTCGTGCTAGTGGTGTTGTGGTGCTTAGACTGTGACACTGTGTGACCCTACCTGGCCAGGGCACAGCTCCACTTGATGTTTTGCCTCTGTCAGAAAAATGAGGAGGAAAAAAGGCAACAACAATAAGACTCCTATTTATTACTGTCAAACAGCACATTAGCCAGGCAGCTCTTAAAACACTGTCAGGATAGTCTAAACTTTCAAAACTAGGCAAGGTAGAGACTGTAGTCAAAAGGTCCAATAAAGTAACTTCAGAAGCAAGTAACCAAAAAGATCTACTGGAAAGCAGATGCAAATCAGCTGTGAAAAGCAAAAGGGAGAATCACAGAACTAGGAATTTGGAGGGCCAAAAGTACAGAAGCTTTATGAAAAAAAAATCAAAACCAACTTGACTTTCAAGTAGACATTTCATTAATTAATTAGAATCATCACAGGTTGATCTTTCTCTGCCATCCATCCCTCACCCTTTTTGTTTCTTTTTTTTTTCTTGTTTTGACATTTATGATTAACGCTTTGTTTTGCAGGATTTAAAGCAGCTGGCTATCTTCTTCTGAGATTTAAGGAACAAAAGTTTATGTCATGCTTACCAACTGATTGTAAACAATGGGTCACAGGGAGTAGTCGAGGAGTTGGCCATGTCTTGCAATCCTTCCCTTTGACCAAACCAATTGCTTAGAGCTTTAGCATGGCTCTCACCATCTCCTGGCCTGGCACACAGAAACAGTCCCTGTAGTAATTTTAACCAATTGCATGGCCTTATGGTCCTTAGGAGTGAAACTAAAGGTCACACACAGTGTAAAACAAAACTACCAAACCAACTTTGAAACACAAACACAGCCAGAAAATTGAAGTGCAAAAGCATGGTAAAAAGGCTTTTGACATCGAATTTCCTTCTTTCTGCCATGTTGCTTTCAAAAGGCACTTTACAGCAATGATGTCTATACATAAGCTGCTGAAGTACTGTCTTGTCTTCAGTGATTTTTATGATGATATTCTCTAATGCACTTTACAGAAACGTAACACTAGACAAAGCTTCCTTTTTATGAAGGAAACAAAAAGAATAATGTATGGCACATAGCATTAGCACGGAGGTGGAATATCAGACAACAAAAGCTGATCTTGTTTCCTTTTTCTTTCCCTCCTTTCTCCTTTTTTTCTGATAAGATCACTCTGTTATGTTCATCCCTTTCAACCTCAATTTTCTGGCCACCCTATGTTAGGAAAATTAGACTTTCTTGTCTTCTACTAACATTAGAACATGGCATCTCTAAAAAACATATTCAGAGCAGATCCTGTAGCTGTTCAGGATTGAGGGACCATGAGGGACCAACATCATTCAAGCAATAGCTTGGGTATTTGTCAAGATATTTAATACCAAACAAAGGAATTTGGTAATAAATACAGAGTACTAAAAAGTGCAAATACTATCCACATAGATAAAATAGTCCATGTGTACAGTGAAGAGGGCAGGCAAAACTGAAACTCATAAGAGACTTTCCCCCAAAGGAAGGTCAATAAATACCGTTTCTTTTCTAGTAAAAATAAATAAATAAATAAATAAATAATGTCAAATTAATTGCGGGATACTTGTGTTTCCACAAATACATTCCCAGTGAAGGTACCTGTTGTTTTTGTTTACAAATTTGATCGATTTCACAGTGCGTCTGGAGCATTTTACAGGTGCATTGAGGGGGCAGAGGGGAGGCAATAGACTTGAGTCAGTTGCGGGAAAAGGAGAAGTGTCAGCGTTCCATGGGCAGACACAGCCCGTCCTCCAGGTGCTTCAGCCATTCATGGATTGATCCTATGGACATGCTACAGCCTAGTTTGCTATGATGTGACAAATGTTGTGGTATAGAACACACCTTCAGGCTCTCCGCCCACATATCCATTTGACAAACTCAAACACTGCATGACCATCTGTGGGTGTGGGTCTGCATCCCCTCCCAGCTTTTTACAAGAAACAAAAGCCAGTTCTGACTTAAGAAGATATTCAGGTCCACAAGAGAAGAGAACTCTCCATTTGCATCCCTTCTGAGCCCTGGAGGACCTGGTGCAATGGGTACTCAGTACAGAAATGACATCAGGATTAGAGCATCTGAGATGGTCCATCAAAGGCCTTCGAGAGGTCTTGGAAATGTTCTGCTCAGAACAGTGCAAGACCATTGCAGCAATTTCTTTTCATTCAAGAGATGAATGTCTGGCATATTTATTTCATAAAGTGAGAACCAGTATCCCAAACAAATAGCTGGAATGAGTATTATTCAGTCTTTTTTTCCTGGCAACCAGCTTAAACGACCGTGTCTTGCTTTTCTGGGAAACCTGCCAGGTGAGCTTTGAAAGGATTGTAGTGCTGACGGCAGAGTCTGGAGGGCTCGTTCCATGTGCTAACCAGAGGTCTGCTAAAATAATCAGGAGGAGGAGGCAAGGCCTTCATCCTGCACAGGAGAAGAGGGCTGGAGCATAATGGCATTGCCGTGGGGAAACCAAGAAGGCTGTTAAGCTCACTGGGGCATGGACTGTCTTTTACCATGTGTTTGCACAGCTCCAGCACTGAGGCACCCCAGAGTAAAGTCTTTAAAAGTGGTTAAATGACTTATGCTCTTAAAATCTATTTCCAAAAGTGAGTAGTATAACTTCCATTTACTCCCCTCATTGGGCCTGGGGTGCAATTCCACTCCCACTTGCCTTTTCTTTTTTCCTCATTCCTGATGAAAAAATTATTTCCTAGTCACTTACCTGGTTCATTTGTGACTCTGCTGCTTACAGTGACTGTGCATCATGAAATGATCTCCACAGCTAGAAGAGGGGGGTGGCACCAAATGATGTTTTATCATTTTGTGATGTCACCACATTTACTGAAAATTAAATTTTGAGGAAAAAAGTGAATAACCAAACAGAATTCTTAAATCAGAATTAATCCAAGCTACATAATGAAGAGCTGCCAAGCGAAAAATTTGCTACCGTGACTTACATATTGAACTGATTTAAATGACCTAATTTAGGAAAATGCATTTTAGAATGTCATTCTGTCAGTGTGGAAAACTTGTGCTGTAAGAGTCAGTAATCATCATCCTCCTGATAGTATTAATGTGAATTTTCCTATTATATAGTATAGATTATTAGCTGTTTCATCCCTAAGGAAAACACTGATATTGACAAAGGGAGAATTTCACTTTGAGAGGAAAAGCCACACTTGGCAAGGAGTTGAAAAGCAGAATAGTATTTATGTAAATATGAGAAGATTATAGCTGATCTCCTTGATGTTATTCTTCCGTCAAATGATGGAAACATTTCTCTGAACTATGCTAAAATAGCTAAATATTGAAAGGAAACCTTACAGCCAGCTACACTGAGACAATCCCTGAAAAGCCTAGTGCCCACCCTGTTGGGGATAGATAACTCTTTGTACATTGCAGGTGACTAAAATCAAACAGAGTTCGTTACAGGTGACAGGGCACATCACCAAGGAGCTGCTGGTGGAAGAATTGACCTCAGTGATCACAGACCCTTACATTGCTTGTTTGCTCTGTTTGAATTTTAAAGACACAGAAATAAGAATTGAGGCCAATGATGTATTTCTTTAATGCAACCGAAACGTGGCATTCATGAGTATACCAAATTTATGTGTTTTTTAAAGGTAGAAGAACAATATTGCACCCAGTTACAAGAGCAAGTCACCAAGGCAATGGTCATGCTTGCAGATTAGTTTCAGGCTCCTGGTAGATATCAAAAAAAGTCAATCTAGTGCAGAACTGCCAACTACTAGCATAAGGGTATTAAAAATAGAGAACAATATCTAGCAGCCCAATTGCAACCTTAAAATTGCATAACAGATCGTTGTCGGAAGGAAAAAAGTCAACCACGGACCAATGTAATCAAGAGACTGATTATTTGACTGAGGAAAAAATTAGTATACTCTGCATAGAGAGGTTTCTTTTTGGATTACAGTGACAAATGCTTCCTGATCTTTCTAAGACCTGCACACGTTTGCTGATGGTTCATTCAAAAGCCCTTACAAGAGGCAAAGATTTTCTTAAGTAGGTGCTTGAAACCGCATTGGCATTTTTAGACTAAAATCAAAACAGTTCCTTTGGTCCTGGTTTGTGAATGTAGTTTCAAGAATGTAGTTTCAAGAATAAAAGTTTTAAAAATTAGGGCAGGAGCCTTTGGGAAGGCTGTACACAAAAGAGACACAATACAGTAAGCAGATGCAAGTAACTAAACAAATTAAAGCATGCTTGGGTCAGGACAGCTGCTGTAGTTTTCTGTATATTATTTTAAAAAATCTTTATTTATTTTAGATATTTTTCCTGATAAAAGTACTTTATACTTTTCACATTTCCTATTAGTAGCAAAGCCACAAAGTCCTGAGTACTACTGCCACTATGCAAGAAGAGTAATTTTAGAGGTCAGTTCAGGTCTTCAATTTCTGAAATCCAGTTTTATCACATACATTTCCTGACAACTGGGATCCATTTTCCTCTGTCACAATATAGAATTATTTGAACATATTTTAAAATTAGTTTTGCTAACCTGTACTTCAAGAGCAGTCACAGTGTTAAATGATAGATACCCATTAGAAGGAACAAGTTGGAGTCATTGAATCCTTTATACAATATTTCTGTAAAAATTTAAACATCATTTTGAGAAGCAGAAAACGTACCAGTCCAGTGATATCTGTCATTACTCATTTTTCATACACTCGACATGATTATTCATTACTCAGAAGTGACATAGTTAAATGCTAACTCTTGCTAAAATATTGATCATAATATGTGGGGGCATATAATTTATCTGAATCAAGTGAAATATGTTTTCCTCAGCGAGATGATGAAAGCTTGTCTCATTACAGCATCATTTCTACTGAAGTTTCCACCATTAGTTAGTTTAATGACTCTGTGAACATTTTAATTGAGAAGATCCCTGTGTAAGCTGCTCATTCAAGACACATGGATGGGTTCAGATTTAAGAATGAGGGAAATGTGCAGTCAGCTGTGCTCAGCCTGAGAGTGCAGGCAGAAGGCAGAGAACCAGGTACGACAAAGCACCCAGATCAAGAGAGGCAGGAGAATTTGGAGAGGAAAAGGCAAGGTGTTGCAGGCCAGGAGATGTTCAAGGATGTAATTTGCAAGTAAGAACGCTCGGGCTGGCAATATGATGTACAAATATGTGTTTGCTTAAATTGTTCTCACCCCCGAAAAAACAAATTGCGCTGAGGCCAGTGGAAAACTACGCTGCCCTTTGAAAGTCAAACCTGATAAGAAAAGGTAAACGTGGCTATGACCAGCCCTGGTTTCACTCTGAATATGTATTTCATAAAGGAGAATGAATTAACCCATGCTCTTGCATCATCCCCTGCCTGCACATGATTCACGTACATTCAAAGGAAAAAGAGTAAACCATGATTTAACATCAGCTGCATGTAGCTGGTGAGCAGATCTGTTCCAGTGGTGCTCTGCTGGCCTCTGTGGGGATATGAGCTGGGTCTTCAGACTTCCATGAAGTCTGGTATTGCTGTCAGGAGTGTCACACCAAAGTGCTGACACCAAAATAACTTGTGCCTATCTTGTCCTTGTGACTGATAAATTAAGGAAGATATTACTGCTGTAGACTATGTTCCTTCTGTGTAAGTGGAAGTGGGGTCATTCCCACCTGTACATGCACTTCTCTGAAAATAGAGTAATCTAGGAGGAAAATGGATACAAGTAATGTCCTTATCTAATCAGAAAAATAGCCTGGGAATGGTGAAAGGTTTTTATTTCTAACTCCTAGCTACTGAAACAAAAGCTGAGAAGAGTTTGAGTGATTTGCCTGAAATCACAAAGTTCTACGTCTTTCAGTCTGAATGTCAGCTCAAGCAATAGGGCAAGAAGAAAAAGCCTCTAGTTGTGCCAGGAGAGGTTTTAGTTTGGCTGTTGGGAAAGATTTCTTCACTGAAAGGGCTGTCAAGCATTGAACAGGCTGCCCAGGGAAGTGGTGGAGTCATTGGAGGTATTTACAAGATGTGTAGATCTGGGCCTTGGGGACATGGTTTAGTGATGGGCTTGGCAGTGTTTGGGTAACATTTGGACTCGATGATCCTAAAGGTCTTTTCCAGCCTAAACAAATCTATGATTCAGCTGCATGGAAGCTTTGCTACCACACTGCGTCTTGCATTTATGAATAGAAAGAGCAGAGAAAGCACAGGAGTTTAAAAAATGTCATTTCTATTAGGAAAAAATGGAGGAGGATGAATCCTTGAATATTTCTCAGAATGCTATTTTATTGAATGCATCCAAACCTGGAAATCCTAAGCCTAGAAAAGAGGAAAAAATTAAACCTAATAGGATCCATTCTAAACAATCGCACATTCTGCATAAAGAAAATGAAGTGTTTGACGTAAACACTTCATAAGGAAGATGATTTACATTATTTGCAATTTGTTTCTGATTATTTGATAAAAAAAACATACAACCCTGCATTAATTTCTGACTTGTTCTATAGAACCTTTGCTGAACCTCTCTATGAAATCATGCACATGCAGGATCAAAACAGAGAGATGGGAAGTAGAATGTGCTTCATTATGGCAAGTACAGCTCATATCCTCCTCCACAACACAATTTATTAGTATCTAATAGAATTGTAATGTTTCTCATTCTACATTTTTACAGCTGCATCAAAATATTAAAGTGTGAATTGCAATTAAACTCACACAGTGCTCTTAGCATAATTTCCCTTGTATTAATACTTAGCAAACCAAGTTATTGGCATAATATTACTCTTGATACTGATTGTGATAAAGGGATAAAGCCTCCAAATAGTATTAAAGTATATTTTACTGGAGAGTGAGCAGCAGTACAAAAAACCATTATGCTACTGGAGTTGTTAATTTATGTGGGAGGGGGTGGGGAGAGAAAGGCTTTTGACTCCTTAAATTACAGTTTGCTGGTTAGTACATCAACTCACTTTAATCTCACTAAACAGGTAATTTACTTGCTTTCTGAAAGCACCCACGTGCAAGGAAATGCTAGTGCACTCCAGGGATGATTCTAAGATTGATTGCTTGGCTCTAGTCACCAATAATGGTATGAATTCTGCTAAGCTCCATTTTAAATGTACCCGAAATGTTTAAAGTTTTTAGAGGGGTAATAACGGAGAGGCAATATTTGTTTCCTGTAACCTCAATTTATGCATGTGTGGTCAGCTTGACTAAAGAATTTTGAATCAGAAGGGCTGAACTACTACTTGAAAATGGCAAATAGTTCATTGACTTGGGATAGAACAATTGCAGGTGTGATATCCCTGCTTATGTTGTCCCTTAGGAAATTCCGAAGTTATTTTGCATTTCCCAGCTGCTCGTTAGATTTGCAGTTGGCTGTAGCTTTTTGTGGTTGTTGGTTTGGAATTGAACTCTGCAAAAATATGCTCATGGGACAAATGGAGAGCTTTAGTATTTTCTTACGGAGTGAAAAAGGTGGCTGAATTAAATGCCATTAAGTAGACATGACTTTGATAACGTTGTCTGGGCTGGATAGTTCTATAAAAGTATCTGGAAGTAGAACTTAAATGTCAAGAATTACCTTTTCTCCTGCTTCATTTAGGAACACACCAGGTAAAACAAACTTCTCTCAGTGCTGACCCGCAGTGTAACCAGACGTGGAGCTGCAGGATGGGCAAACACGTTTGATCAGGCTGTGCCTGCTTACCAAGGGCTGGAAGCAATGAGGACTTGGCCATGCAGGCTGCAACCAAAAACCCAGGGAGGTTGTGCAGTCTCCCCTGTAAATCATGTCATGAAAACAAAAGACTATTTTATGAAGTTAACGATAAAATCCCAGTCTCAGGGTGATGCTGAAGGAGGTTTTGAAAGATTATCTTGACTTATTTCAGATAGGTTTGTGGTTTTGCAAACATCCAGTGTGTGTTATTGATAAAGGACTCAGTTGTTTCTTTCCAAGTTGCAAAGCTGTTTCTGTCAGTGGAGATTTCTCTCCCTTACAGAGAGAAGTGGCTTTGCACCATGATTAAATACCACAGGGTAGGAGAGGTGAATCTGAACAGACCTCCACATTCAGGCCCGTGCAGTTTCACACATCGTGCAACAAAATACAAATAAAACAAACCTTCTAAAACTGCTGCAAGCTCCAGTCCTACCTTCCATTGATGTTAGATTGTTTTTAACAGATTGGGCTTCTGTCTGTGACAGTTACTGATGATAGATCCTGTGATCTGGGTAGGCTGAACATGAGGAGTCTGTATCGCAGCCCACAGAATCAACGCCGTGGTGTCTGGGATTTGCTGTGTCATTCATGAACTGCCAAGATAACTGCATCATTGCAATGTGTCACACATCTCATATTTTGCCTCCCCTTTTTTTTTCTCCCTCTCTTGTATTTTATCTTCCAGAAATGTGATCTCTCCTGCCTAAGCCACCAGCTACCAGAATAGACCAAAGTACTTGCATATGATGAAAAGGCCATTAATTGCCACCAGCCTGACCTTCCATCAGAGGCTGCTTCCCTCCTTGCTCAGCATGGAGAGGTTAATCTCCAAACTCTGTGCTGCTGTACCCAGTGCAATAATCTGCTTCTGAGCAGATTCTGAGATCTGTTCAGCTTCTGAGCTGCAGCAGTGGTGACATCATTTTGCTCGTGAGGCTATGACAACATGGTGAGCTAAAGACTACAGGAGTAGTATGGTTACAGTCTATTTTTTAAAAAAAATTGTTAAATCTTCAAGGGTCTAACCCAAAGTTTATTTAAATTCAGTAGAAATTTCAAATGTGGCCCAGAATATCTTCAGCACATCTTGGAAGGACCTTGAGCACCCAGGGCTGTGGCTAAATTTACCCACCTAAGTTTGGTTGAAAGTAAAATTCTCTATTCCTTCTCCTCTATTCCTCATGGGATGTTTCCTAACAGTATAATTTGCAGAAAAATGATCAAAATATCATTAAGAAATGTCAGTACTCTCAGCCAAGCTCCTTTCAGACATATAAGCAGTGTGTGGCAGGCATAATAAAGTCATGATTAGGAGTGTCCTTTAAATCACAGGAATGGGAGGCAGAGTAAGTAGATGTGCCCTGTTCCATCTCTGAGCTGGCTCTTTGCATGACTGTGAACAAATACACATAACCAGTAAATGCCTGGACATAACTCAGTTCTTCCGTGCCTGTAAAGATATTTGTACTCCTGCACTACCCAGCAACAGCAGTAACATCGTCATTTTCTCTTTATACATCAGGAACTGTGGGCAAACCTGTCCAGAAGCTGCTCAGCCCCGTGTTGGGGGTAAGGAGAGGCAAAGCAGCTGCAGCAACAGAACCACAGAGCATGAGAACAGAGGCTGATGGCATTCTGGACATCAGCAATGGACACGGTTACCTCGCAATTAGATAAGGAAAGGGCAAAGGACCCAAAAGAAGGAGTCATCGTCCTAAAGAATGTGCTCTGCATGAGCCCCATCAGTTCTCAGTCTTCTCCCAGCCCTGTTTTTTCTAACAAGCCCACACACACAAAGGAAGGCAGACATGCATGTGAGAAGTGATCCATTTGTCCCGCAATAATGTTGCTCTAATTAGCCATTTGTCTATGGCACTTAGAACTGCATCTGAAAAGAGAAATACATTCTTCATTGCCTGCTCTTTTCCTACAAAGAAATAACAGCATGGCCTCTGTGGAAAGCACATTCAATAAATGAATTTGGGTAACACCAGGAGCTTTGTGAAACAGTGTTTAATAGCAAGTCTGAGAGAAACTGAGAAGAAACTGCATGCTAAGATAATCAAGCACATCTCTGTGTGCAGCACTAGGTCTGTGTTGACTGCTTCACATTTTGAAGGAAAAACCCATGAGACAACAGAAAGGGGTGAGCCCTCAGAGCATTATTCCAGAGAGTTATTCCTGGCTCACTTCCAGAAAGGATACTCCCAGGGTGGATATAGCTATTCTAGGACACAAATACCTCATTTTGGATTCCTTTAGTCTTTTTAGAAACAATAGCTCACCTGTTATATTTGGCAGATTGTGCCAAATCCTCTTTCCCTGGGTAGACACCCTCTTTATTGTAAGGAGCCTATTCTTAGGTCCAGGTAAAATATTATATGAACAATCTAGACACGAATGAAAGGAAAATATGTGCATGAAGTGTTTAATATATGTAACACCTGTCTGGGATGCTGTGGAGTTCTAGATCTTAACTGTAGCTCCAGCCTAGGACCAGTGGAGGGAGAGATGCAGAAGCTTCAGTTCACTTTGTGGCAACATTGCCATGTGCATGCCTGTGTCATTGTCAGTCACAAAACAGGTACCCCAGGAGATTTTTGGACAAGGAAGCTCCTGATCCTCAGAAACTGTAAAGGAGTGGGGTCAGTCCTGTCAAAGGGTTCTCTGTGAGCCTGTTCCTTTCTCAAAACAAACCCTTGAAATCCTAAATCCACCTATGTCTAGGCTGCCAGATTTGAAGCAGATACCGGATTGTTTTACTTCCTAAGTTTGGACATAGCAAACAAACAAAAAAAACCTCCAAACCCACAAAGTAATACACATGGGAGATGTGAGCTTTTCTTAAAGCTGAAATGATTCTTTCATAAAACAAAATATTTCTGTTTGCCTACTCTTGCTGTAAACGCAATCAGTGCCAAAAAGTACACTGGCTTTCCTAGCCTCATTTGTCCAGCTTAGTCATAAAATGGTAAAGCAGCCAAAGCCCAGATGCCAGCTAAAACTGTGGCAAAGCCACAGGTGAAGACTAGATTGTACTGTCCTTGTGGTGCGAAGAGCGAATAAAAGCACTGAGAAAGGGTTTGACTTATAGACAAGGCGACAGTATTTCTGAAATAAAAGATTGGAATATTTTCGTGGTGACTTTTTTAGGGCCGTAAAGAAGACAAAAAGCCCATTTACCAGGGGCTCGTGCTGGTGGTGTTATTGCCAGCCCGCCAGGCGATAGCGACACGTGCGTGTCACTTCCAGTGCAGGTTTATTTCCAGCCACTCCATGTTCTGGAGACATTTATCACCAAACTAACGTTAGCATCCACTCTGAGCAAAGGGACAGATTTAAATGTCTCTGCTGATCTGACTTTTTCTCTGCTCTGTTCAGCAGACGCATCGCTTGTTCTGCCGGACTCTTTATTCCTGGCAAACATGGAACAAATTCTTCTCAGCCTTGGAAAACAAGCAACTTGGAGTTATTAAGACAGAAAGAGAAGCAAAAGAAGAAAAGTGGGTCACTGGGATGTCAGGGAAAAAAAACAAAGAAATTGCCCGGATATCATGAAAGAAGAAAAAAACCCCAAGACTGTCCCAAGTTTTGTTACAGAAGAGACAAGCAGGAAGGATCTTCAAAAGAAGGTAAGGATTAAATTACAGTGCTAATCCTGTGACTTCTCCCGGCTGCCAAAGGGATGGCAAATCCAATAGCTCATGACCAGAAATAAAGAGCAATTGTAGCTGGGCAAAAGAAAATTGATACCTTTAAATGTATAATCTTTAAATGTATAATCTTTAAATGTATAATCTCTTATGCTGGTGCCTCCCAGCAAAGAACAGAAGCTGGACTGGTGGGTTTCCAATGTAAACTTATGGCATCCTGCTTAATTCCACTTTTATTTAATGCCTCTGTCCTTTATGTGGCATTAACTTTAATGTAATATTGAAGGCTTGGGGTTTTTTTTTTTAATAGCGTCATAAGTGTAAATGTAATAGTTATATAACAATAACAATAAATCAAGAATGTACTAGAGTCACTGCAATAACTAATAATAACATTAAGACTCAGTTTATGATGTATCTAAAGTTCAGTACCTTAGAGAGTTAATTAAGTCCTAAGTTAATTGGCAATGATCTTATTTCTAGACAGGAAATGTAGCCAATTAGCTTGTTTATGCTTAAACAAGTAACTGAGGTCATAACAAGACTTTTTGGGGTGTTATTGATTGATTTGTAATTTGTTAATTAATTTTGATTGACTTTACAAGTATCCTGCTTAATTCTTTGCTTCTAGGGAGATGAAGCTACTGACATGACTGGTGGCATTGTAAAGTCACAGTCACCATTTTCACTGTCTAAAATGTGTAGTTTTGTAAGATGCCACACTTACAAAGAAAAAGCTTTTGTGACAAAGAGAAAATCAACTTACTTTTTTTATAACTTCATGCCTACCTTTACCCATCATGGAGTACACAGTAACATCGGAGATACCAAATTTATTTTTAACCATTCTGACAAGCACTGCTTGGTCACTTTGTATGTTTCTATTGTTAATTGCACATTACCATCTTACTGCTTTAGGAAATTATTACATTGAAAAATAATTAATGGATAAATCTATGAAAACCAAACCCAGGTAATGTTTTCCAGATTAGAACTGTAGGCAAGAAGACCAATCTTTGGCAAGGTGACCTTTTTTCCATCACAGTGACATCTTGAAGTTTTATAATTGCAAGTGGCTTCTCCCCACATAGGCTTATCCAGAACCAATCCATCAGCTATTGCACAGATTTTAAAAAAACTAAGCAAAGTGTTGAAATTCAGCTCATGGGAAAGAAGGAGCCGAGAAAGACTTTTAGCTCGTGGCATCTCCAGTGAAGAAATTCTTTAGCTGCACAGTGATAAAATTAACAACTCATTTACCTTTGCCTTCTGCCATCGGAGACCAGAATAGAGGCACAGAGGAGTAAAATGCCAGCGGTGGGTGATGCTGCAGGGGAGTGCATCTGCTTGAGGCAGATAGAGTGGGGTGAATTGGGCAGCAGAACTTCTGCTGCTGCAAATTCCTGAGTCCTGTGGGAGAACCCCTGGGCAGCAGAGCTCCTGCACCTCCTGCCTGCAGTGCCCCGAGGGACCAGGCACGAAAACGCTTTTTGTTCCCTACAGACTGGTCTGGGTAACAGAGATGGCCTCCCTTCAGGGGGCAGATTAACCCTGAGGTAGTTAAATGCCACAAATGATATGCAGGAAATTCATCTCTAATACTACAGAATCGGAGGGAGCAAATCAGTTTTAGTCTGAACTGAGAAAAAGGAACAAGACTTTGAGATCAGAACCATTAGTTGAGATGCTAACACTTTATAAAAGGCCAAAAAAGTCCAGATACGGCCGTGTTTGAGCTACTACTGCCCAGGCAACAAACAGAAAATGGTATTTCGTCTTAATTACAAGTGGGACTTCAAATAAAACAAATTAAATTCTGATGAGGTATGCAACTCTTAACAAAACTAATACCCTGCTCACTAATGCCATGCAATTTATGAGTAGTGTCCTCTGGGTAACGACCAAGACAAAATGCAGAGCTACAGACACACGAGAAGTTAAAGCAGATTGGCCTAAATTTGATTCTGGATTTGTTTGTTTGATTGTTGCTCATTTACTTGGGGGTTTTTGTATGTGTTTTTTTGGGTTGTGGGGTTTTTTGTTTGTTTTGCGGGGGGTTTTTTTTGTTTGGTTGGTTTTTTTTTAAATTCTGTATGGTTTGAATAACTGTGACTAATCACTGGTCTTTGTATAAATGTGGGGAGAAAAGGCAGCATTACCAGGGTCATCTCACTTCATGAACAGAAAAATATACAGAAAAACTTCATCAAATACAATCTGTTCCCAGAAATCATAATTTTATGAACTGCTGCAGCAATCTCATTTTATCAGCCATTTCCTTGTGTTGCTGGTGATGGGTATATGAGCAGCACATGATCATTCTGCCAGAAATAAGTGTTACCCCTTTCTCCAGCCCTGTCATAGCCAATTCTCTCCCTCTCCTATCTTGGTTATGGTTTGATATTTTAATTTCAGCAGTTTCTGGTTCATTGAAGGTTTTTGGTTGGGTTTTTCTTTTGAGGGAGCAAGGGAGAGGGGGAGGAAAGTTCAGTTTATGAGCTAATGATCCAACCCATTTCCCCTATCCCGTTTTCAGTCCTTACAGTCGTATACAGCTGCCCTCTGCAAATTAATATTACCATTGCTATGCTTCAATGCTTTGTATTTCCAGCCCCTTTAAACCTCTTACTTTAGAACAGTGTTGTGCAATAACATATTGAATAAATGAGTAACCACTTCATACTGCTCTTGTATTTATGAAAAGCCAGAGAAATTTCTTTTTTGACAGTGAATGAGAAATTAGATGTACTTTAAAGGCTTCTAAAGTGTATTTTCAGTTGCTACCAGATGAAATCAAAGAGACAAAATTACCTTTTCCTGCTTAAATATTTCATTGATTTTTCTTAGAACGCCCTCCTTTCTCTCCAAGGCGTGCATGATGCTTCCCTGGCTATACCATAAGGCAACCTTTATAGATCTAGACCTGATCAGAGGATTTATAAAGAATGACCCAGGGTAATATTGAATGCATTTTAATGCACATATTCTACCTGTATAGTCTCCTGCCCAGGAACTTCATAACAGAAGAACTGAATTTTATTCTCTGCCTGACAGACCTGTCTACAAGAGCTGCAGTGTCTGCAGTGCTAAATTACACCCATATTCTGGCTGCCCCTGGCTTCACACACCCCATGCACATTAATTGTTGCGACCAGAAACAAAATTGAGAAAGGCATGTGGGACTGTGCATGAGAAGGGGGGCACGCTTATTGAAATTCATGTATTGCTCTGCTTGATTCCCCAAGCCACACGTGGGAACACTCAGCCAAAGGCGGCTGCAGCACTGTCTCAGGGAGAAGGAGGAACTGGGGCAGAACAGTTCCACTGTGTGGTTTCACTGTTGGTCACAGCTTTTCAGACACGCAAGGCAGAAACCAAGAACCTGGCCCGTTGGATTTCAGTGCCTGCAAACACAGAATGAAATTCACCTAGAGCTGCTGTGGCAATTGATGTGCAGTTAATCGGACCTCAGCTATTTTCTAAAAGTAAAATGCAAAGCCTTCCCAGCTCTCATCCCATAAAAACAAAACAATCTCATGCATTCATCCAAACTGAGATCGAACTGTGACCCCCAGATGTGCCAACAACCTGCCCAGCATTTTAGTGACAAACTTCTTTAGTCTCTCCAACGCAGAAACAGCAAAACACAACATTTTCAAATAAATGAAAAAACAAAGTTCCTACTGCAAAGAAAGACCACCCACAATTCCAGCAGCATCCAGGTAAGTCTGCACGTGTGCTTTGGCTCTTACCAAAGCCTTGCACAGCCCTTTGCTGGTGCTGCTGCCTCAGAAGCACCGGTTATTTCAGCAGGAAACTGCACAGGGGCCATCCCTACACCAGAGCGGGGCTTGCAAAGAAAGATTCTTTGATTTCAACAGCCCATTTCTTAATTCTTAGCAACTGGTGTGCATTGGGAGCTCCATTCCAGTTGCTCCAGTGTAAAACCACTTTAGAGGGCAGATCCAAGGCTGGTCTTTCAACTTGCAGAAGCACCTGGACTCCATCCAGGCTGGACTGGTTGGCTTTCTGCAGTTTGGAACTGAAACAAGGAGAGAGCTGCATTTCACACAGTTCCACTGCTCATCTCTCTCAACCTGACAGAATACAGCCCTCAGAGAGAGCTACAAGTACATTTTATTTTTTTTTCTGGTTAGATTGAGTCTTGCAAGTGCAGATAACTTTTTAATATTTTAAAATACATTTTGAATTACAATTGTAATTAAGCAAGGAGATTTTTCCCCCCCCATAATCACATAAAATGGCCCAAGCAATTTAGTGTTCTAATTTTTATATTCATAGAGCAAATATTAGACTGTCCAGTTACATTATTGAACAATAGATAACAAACCTGGGTCACGCTGTATGCTCTTTTTAAGAAGATATATAATCACAAATAGTGAAAAAATATTCTTCTAAAATTACAGGGGTTTGAATATAATTTTTCTTCTGGCTTCAAATTGTAATTCTAACAGGAAAATAAGCCATTTTTTCTCAACATTTTCAAACCACTGCTTTGAGTGCACTGCAACTCTGAGCTGAGACAAAGGCATATCTTCAAAGTAGTCATTTAATAATATTTTATATTTCAGCCAGACCCTTATGAACCCATAAGTCCAAAACTAGAGGCCGGGTGTAGGATTACGCATGAGTGTCATCCGTAATTGAAAAAAAAAAAGAAACTAATTAAATATATATTTATTCACCACAGGTTAGGAAAAAACATCATTCTGCCACTCCTATTTCAGATCCCATTTCATAAGCAGTCCTTACAAACATCCACTTTGTGATAAATCGAGCTTTTTGAGGATCCCAAAACCTCACATTTTCCATAAATGTTTCCTTGAGCACTCTGCATCAGTTCTGTGTTCATACTTAACCGGCTCCTATCACATCACATTCTTCAGGAAAGCAGCTGCTTTTCTGTCTTTGGTGTTTAAAAAAAAAACTAAAATGAGACTTAACACTTTTAATTAGATGTTTAATTCATGCTTTTGTGAACTATTTCCTTCCAATCTGAATTTTGTCACACAACTATAACAGTCTTTCCACTGCCAATTTCTTTATATATTTTTTTAATGCTAACTCAGTGTCTCAAAGAACGTGCATTGCACAATTTGGTAAAGAATTTGAAAGTGAAAGTCTCATTTGTGAGTAAAGTAGGAACGCCTAGTAACTGGCACAAGCTGTGGCTGTAAAAATATGCAATGTTCAGAACAAAAACCCCTCCAAAACCAAGGGAACAGTTTAAACACATTTGGTAGGGCAGACAGTAAATACTGAGTTTAAGGTACTAGTTCAAAGAGCAAATTGAGCAGATCGTGGCTCTTACTGATGAGATACAAGTATTTTACCACTTTTGTGGTTTCACTTTTAAAGAGGCAAACGCAGAAATACTCCTCAAAAACCAAATTCAATGTGAGTCAGCTGTTTGAAGAAGGTGGCAAAGCGGAGGGAGCCCAGTTTTCAGAAGGAGCTTCGTCCTTCCCCCCTTCCTGGCAGTCTGCACATTCACAGCATTGCTTTCCAAATCCTTCAGGAGCAGCTGAGTGTCATCCAGTCAAAGGATGTTCCCCTTAAGAAAGCAGCACATTCCATGCCTTTTTCTCAGCTGTCAGTTATTGTTTCTCATCACAGGATGAGGATGAGCAGGATTTGGCCTGTCCTCAGGACAGTGTGATGGATTATCATCACTGCTAATAACCACGTTCTGCAGGCCAGGTCCTGGTTTTGCTGCACCTGGTGCTCAGGCCCCAAATGAACATCCCTGTTAATCCACTTGATAACCTGGCAAACCTGCTCACCCTCCTCTGAGCTTGTTGTACCCGTGCAGCCTCCACTGTGCAGGCTTGGGTGAGACTCTTCGATCTGCAGATTTCAGCTGGGCTCAACAGCAAACCCCAGGGCTTGCCAAGACACCAGCCCTGAGCTGGAGGCAGCTTCTATTCCACCATGGAGACAGAATTTTGAGGACTTTCCTGAGATACTGAAGGTTGTTTGAAGCTGCTGGTTCTGCCTGGACACTACCACTCTCCTTCAGAAAAAGTATTTCTATATATATGTTCACATATAAGCAGATTAAATTACCTTTGGATAGGTTGGCCAAGAGTTTTCACATGCTTCTAAAAGGTTACCTTAACATCTAAAATCCAGGTAGGCTAAGAAAAGTACAGTTCTGCCCACAAAACATGCAGTGTCCCGGTGCAGTTTGAGAGTCTGAAAACCCCATCAAAACAACGGTGACCCAAAAGTTGTGCTCAAAGCCTGGCTCTACCAGAAGTGTATTGACCAGCAAAAGTTGATGGCTGTGCTTCTTCACCATTCCTCCTTCTGTCCAGACCTCTACTTCAGCTGGCAGGTTCTGAGCCTGCATTCAGATGTAAAACTGTGAACTCATTGCTTGGGCTTCAGAACTGACAAAAGAGGCAACAACTGCAGCAGAAACCTCCCCTTGGTCTTAGATCAAAGCATGTGGCAGGAAAGGGACATTGCTGCTGAGTATTACCTGGCCTTGGATGCTGGTAAATATTGCCAAAAAAACTCCCAACTCCCATTTATCAGTGTGGACACTCACAGAAGGTGTCATGGTGTTATCAGCATCACTAACTGAAGGTAGGAGAAACGTGACAGTGCAGCCTGGACAGCCTGGGAACACACAGGTTTGTACTTTGTCTGATCCCTTCCTCTCCCTGAAGCAAGGTGAGCAGGTCACTGCCTGAGTGGCCACGTTTGCATTGCTTCAGGTAACACCGTGGGTCGCAGTTTGAAAACACCCACGAAAATCTGTATCACAATCAAACCCTTAAATAACCAGAATCTTCATTTCGCTCCAGGTAACTGCACAAAGACCTGCTGCATCAATAATTTATTTTCTTAGGTGTTTACTTCAGCCAAGTCCTTGGCAAAAGCAAGGTCAGAACCTCAGCAGGCAGTGGGGGAGATGCTGCAGAGCTTCAAAGCACCCAGTGGAGATACACACGTACAGAGGTTGGCAATCAACCCCTCACTGCAGCTGGTGACTCTGGGCTTGTGAGGGCACATTGTGCACACTCACAAACATCTTGAAATTTTGGCTTCCCCGTCTGGGTGGCTGAGTTCAGAAAACCACTCCAGACACCTCTCAAACGTGTTTTCTCCACTGGGAGCCTAGTTAAGTCACTTCAGGGGGAATTGAAATCAAAGATGGTTTTCTGCATCCAGCCGAAATGGATTGTTTAGTGATTACAGAAATATAACCCTTCAAGAGGGCTTGGGGTTCTGTGGAGAGGTAGAAAGGCTGGGAGCAGTCTGCGTGAAAGAGAGTAAATAGTTTTGTGGGGGGAAAGGCGTTTTTCTCTTTTAGCACAACTACTAATGAAATAGCAAGAGTGGCTTACAAGGAAAACACGCAAACATTGGGCTGCCGTGGATTATGCCTTTTGGTAAGAGATAAAACAACAATCAGCTCACCATCAAGACCAAATCCCCCAAGCTGCTTGTAGGATCGGTGTGAGTCATCACCTCCTTTGCATTCCTTTGGGAACACGGCATTCCCAGCATAGCAGAGCTGCAGCCACAGCCCCGGCGGCCCCACCACCGCTGGGAGGGCACATCTGCAGCGATCCACATCTGGAGCGATCCACAGCTGCTCCCACTGCTGGCTTCCAGCCGCCTCTTCTTCCTTTATCTCCTCAGGAAGCACTTCCCTGCCTCTCACCCCGGTGAGATGGTTCTCACCTCACATGGTTCACGGCTAGCTGGGCTTTAGTTTGTGTGTGTGGGGAGGTGTCATTAGCTGGAGGAGCCCTCCCTGGCTGAGCGTGTTTGAGGAGCTGTTGCAGCAGTTCTAGACTGCCTGATAACCTCGGTGACACCTCCCCAGGTGGCTGTAGTAAAAGTGGTGCAATTTTCTTTAGAAGGGCAGGAACCTGCAAAATAATTAATTATGTCAAGTCAGTCCAGTGTGTGGAGACCCCAGGGTAATGTGCTTCCCTTTATAAACCTGAACTTGATTTGCTTAATTTCTTTCCAGATGAACCTGAACACTGGCTTTCAATTCTCACGGCCTCTTATTTATTATTTTTTAGACAGTCCATCTCTCCAGACACAAATCATAATTGCCAGAGACTGGAGGGAAAGAGCCCAAATTCAAATGAATACATACATACATATGTGTGTGTGCACGTGTATATTAAACTGCTGCCTGTCAAAGCTGGAGGGAAGCTTTTAAATAAAGCCATGGAGGATGTCAAGCAACATGTATCAGCCTAGTGAAACACTAAAAAACCTGTCCTCCCTTTCGTTTGGCTCCTGATTTATGTCAAGCTGGAATAAATGATAATAACACAAGGTTATTCGATTTTTTTTATGATATAAATATGAAGTGCATGCATTTAGTAACCTTCAGACTGTAAAACACAGATGGAAGCACATCTATAAGTTCCAAACCACCTCATTTAAAACTTATGCAGAGCACACCAAAAAGAGAAAGCATGAGAAAAAGACTCAAGTGTCAGTACTCTCCCCGGAGCACAAATTTTCTCTGTGAGCCATATTAGCACAAAAATGTTTGAAGGCAGAGACTGGCTGGTGTACAAAAACATCAAGCTCGTGTTTAATTTTCATCAGATCTTAAGCAAAGCCTCCTGCACACGGATTATTTGGACAGTTGTGAGACAGCATTGCCCCACCAGGCCACGGACACTCTCTGTTAAGGAGGGTGAACCCTCTCAGTCCCAGTGGCCACCCTCCTCCTGTGCTGGGGGAGAGGTGACACATGGGGACAGCCTTGAGAGGAGCCACCTCTGTCATGACACAGAGACATCTCTGTCGTGACACGGGCCCAGACACCCTGCCAGGGTGTTTTGACTCACCCACACCCTGTGCACACGTGTGGGTGTCGGGGTGTCTGTGAGGACACAATGTTTGTCTGGCCAGGTGCTTTCCTATCACCTGTCTTGGGTTGCAATGCAAGATGTGACCACAAGTATAAATTCTATTTCCATCTCTTAAAACCTTTTGGGGAAGTGTTTCTTTATCTCTTCCATGACCCATTCCTCATAACTGATATATTGATTACATGATGTGAATTTATTCATAACTCTGGGGGGGGATATATTCTGTTAATGGGCCATTTGTTCAAACCAGCTGGGGCTGGGTTCTTTATCCCTTCCAGGACCCACTTTCTCGGGTGGGATATTGCTGTAAAAAATTTCTCTGAACGTAAATGCTGTTAGTAAAAGCAAACCCACAGTGTCAGAGAGAGTGCTTACTTCAGTAACTGCAGATTAAAACACTCCAGTTAGTTCTTTTTATATTCAGGAAAAAAAAAAATTAGCCCATAAATTCTTTTATACTTTCAGTGAAGATATTTTTGGAACTGCAATAAATTTCTCATTACATATAATACACTAATGTCTGATTATTATTTTTTTTAATTTTTACCTTAAAATTATGTCTAAATGGGACAGTCCAATTATGTCTGATTTAATGTTCTAATGTGATCCTGTGTGATTACAAGAAAGGTCTCGGGTTATTTAACAAGTGACATTTTGGATTTATTGCAAAAGCGATACTGGAAGTTTAGGACCTGTGGGGAGCCAATTAAACTTTCCTGGACATCATCTGTTTGGCAGTGTCCTCCTGCCACCAATATAGCCCCTGGCCTGGGAAACTGGAGTTTACTTTAGGGCTGTATCCTTTCAGAGAGCACAAGAAGAGGAATAAGGACAGATTTCAGTTGGTCCCGTTACTGACCCGGTCAAAATGACCCCGTGGAAATAGTCAGGCCACCTTGTCTTGTGGTGTTCTATGCCAAGGAGAGTGTGGGCCTGAGTAAATATGTAAGTGAATAAATTTTACAAGTCGAAGATGTGAAGTGCCTGAACCAGGTTTTCTTCCTTTTGCATCAGTCATCACACAGTTCCTTGTCTATCCCTGGACAAATATTCTTCATTTTCAGTTACAGCTGATGTGAGAGCTGAAATTATGCCCCATCCATTCTCACTATTTCAGTGCAGCTGTGTGAGGATCCACTCAAGGCAGGGCAGAATGCTGCTTGGAAAGTCATTGTGCCTGGAAAGGATGTGTGAAGGAGGTTGACCCTGGCTGGGCTGGGTAGGGAGCTGCTACAGCTGGCAACTAGAAAAGCTAAATTTTAATTGCAAATGAAGAATATTTGTTCAGCGATAGACATGGAACTGTGTGATGACTCTGTTACAGAATCATTTTCGAGAGTGGAACTTGCACTTGAAAATGGATTTATTAAAAATTTTATGGCTCTATTTCTCATCATGAGATATTGATTTTTCAGCTAGACATAAATGAGTTAAAAAAAAGGGGAAAAAAATCCTAAACTTTGTCCTAGTGACCAGAGTGATGTTTGCCATGGAAGCCTTTTGCTCATACAGGCAAGCTAGTGTTGCTCAGTCCTGCCACAGCAGTCTTCACGTGGCCAGACCACACAGGAAAGTTTCATATCACCCCAGTGAAGCCACTTGCAGAGGTAGAATAGGATAAGCTTCCTAGAAGAAGTGCAATTTTAGCAGAATAATTCTGTTTATATAGCAGCTTTCACTGCTGCAATTATGATGACTAGATATTACACTCCTCTCTCTCTGTACCTGAGAGGATTCATTCCTGTGCCAACAAAACCTTCAGACCAGACCAGAAGCAAAAGTTGAGTTAATTAGAATACAGATGAGCACTTTATGACTTACCTCTGTTTTGCCACTCTTATTACACAAGCAAAATGAAAGTCATCTCATTATGCTAAAACTGTACCAGCACTCAGCTTCCTGCTACTGGTTTCTAGCTGGAAACCAGCTGCATTGATGGATGTAATGAAGAATAGACAGGTACAGACAAGGAGAGATCCAGGGAGTGGCCAGTCATCACAGGAAATATTGTAATCTTTTCATCTCTTGCTGTATCCAAATCGTTTTAAACATTGCGGCTGAGAACAACAGTGTCATATGAAAACTCTGGCTCTGCCCCGATGTGCCTTGCAACCATTTTTATGTTCCCCTTCAGCCCTCAGAAGCCTTATGCCCATGTTATTTCTTTATTGCTTGTTTGTTTTCCTCCCCTCCACTGCAGCCCGGCTCTGGCCCTATCAAGGCATAAAGCAGAGTGCACGACACGCTTCTTGGAGGCATTCAAGCGTGAACTATTTTTCACTCTGGATTCCCTCTGCCCTGTTTTGCTCCATAACTTTTCCCAGCGCAGTGATCAACCCGTCCTCCAATCGGCTTTACAACCTCCCCAGCAATACTGCTCCATAGATCAGCCCGGGCTGCTGCAGGATCGTGATGGTTTTATGCCTCCAGCCTGCCACTTCCCACTGCCCCTAACTACCCAGCCACTGGAAATCCCAAGGTTGTTTGTAAGCTGCTGTGTGTGATACAGCCAGCAGGCTGGCCTGGGTTGTAAATTTGATGTATTTCGTACTTAAGTAGGACTGTCAACTGTTAAATCCATTCCTTGCTAAAAATAAAAGCTACATAATAAGCCTGATACTGTAGATCACTTTAAACCAGATACTGTAATCCCCACTTGAGACAGATACATGACCTATTAAATTAAACATAGATTCCCTGAAATTACATGCAGAACCTCTCTCAGATCAGACTGACTCCATTACTTTACCCTGTAAATAGAAATATTGAACTCGTGTATATATTCAGACATGATGTATATAGTCACTTACCAGCTTTTGTATATGCATGCTGCATTAGCAGAGGTGTGCCTTGAGACAAAAAACGATGTTGACAACATTTTCAAAGCAAAATGCCTGATACCATCTTTCTAAATATGTACTTAATTTTGTTAACAAAATAGGTCTTTATTTTCTGAGCAGGTGATATCAATGGCAGCTGAGGAAAAATAAAACCATCTATATTCAGGTGCCGATAAATTATTTTGGAGACGAACATTTGAGAACAGATTTTAACAACTGGAAAACAACAAAAACCAGAGCTGAAAATCTTGTGAATGCCCGTGTACTTGAACAGTTCCTTTGTGATTTTTTTTTCCTGGTAAAATGAATATTTCTGTAGAATTTGCAGCTCCATAAACTCTGTCGTTGTAGCTGTGTTTTAAAACTTTCTAGATACCTTCACTCTGTTGCTGGAGGGAAGCTTTGGTGATCCATGAGATGGAAATGTTGAGGAGATCACCAGGAAAAAACACAACCCTGTGGCCTGGTGTGGAGAGAGGCTCTGACCAGACCAAGACTTCAGCCTTATCTTCCCGTGGTTCCTGAGGTGGCCAGAGAAATGAATGCTGCCTTCATGTGGATTTCTGCAGAAGGAAAGGAACAGGTTATGCGCATTTTATGCCTGTGTGGCACTTAGTGAGCTTTAGCACTGGACACTGCATTATACCATTATGTGCAGGGTTAAACCACATTACTGCTGAGTACCCACACCCAGCATTTCACAGCTGCTCTCTTGCTTTGGCACACCGTCAGGGCTTTCTTCCAACACAGCTCAGCAAAACTGCTACCTCCGTGTCTTGCAGCAACTCTCATTTATTTATTCAGATTTATCACCACACCTATCAAGCTCTTTGCTTTTACATGTTTCCTTTCTCTCTCTTCTTTATTTTTTATTTTTTTTCCCTTCTCGAACTTCACCACCTCAGCTGTTTTTTTCTCAGGACTTCCCACAAAAACTGGGACCTTTTCTACTGTGCTGAAGTGCAGGAGCAGCTTTGCTATTTCCCTATAAAGCTCCAGATTTGGAACGTCAAATGGAATCAACTGCATCTGAAACACAACCAGACAGCTGACCAAACAAATGAATAAGCAAAAAAAACCTAAGCAGGTTATGTGAGGCCACCATTCAGGTGGATGCAAAAAATAACACTTGTGCTTCTGGAATGAGGATAAATCAAGATGCTGCAGTCTGTAGCAGTATTGGAAGGGTAGTATTTTCCCACACAATAAAATCAAGTTCTCTTGAGCAATTCCTGCAGTGGATGAGTCACTGTCTGTCTTGGCTGGTTTATTCAGAATCATTTCAGCGGGGATGGAGCAAAAATCCTCTTCTCCCCTGTCTGTGAGCCCTCGGATTTGCCAGACCTGTGCTGATGAAATACATTCCACAGCCCCACTCCAGGTACAGTCTGGTGGCTCAATGAGTCTGTTGTTTTCCAAGCAGCCTATCCATGTTGGAAGCAAGGAAGCTGAATGTAATCTGCTTTTTGTCTTTGTGGGGTTTTTTTGTTTTTTTTTGGTTTGTTGTTTTTTTTTTTNGGAAGCCCTGCTCCTGAGCCCTGAGGCTGCTGAGGTAGGAGCAGCAGCTCTGTGAATGGGGAACAGCAGCTGATGGCAGTGGGACATGCAACGCCTGGCTCAGAGGTCACAGCTTTGGGGAGTAGCTGTGACTGGGAGGAGCTGAAGCCATTCTTCTACCAGAAAGTGTGAAGCCAGCCTGGATATTGGTGAAGCCACTTCAGGGATATGCTTCAGCAGAAAGACATGACAAGCTGTGAATTACAGTGCATTAATTCAAGCCTAACATATTGTCAAGTATGAGGCCAAAGGGCTAAGAGCCATCCATACAACTAGGTGTGAATTAATTCACACTGGTTCACACGCTGAAGTGTCTTATTGTGATAATAGATTTAATACTCCTAAAATGTTATTTTAAAATATCTCTATATTATTAATTAAGGTGTAAGACTTATGCCTCCGAAACACTGAATTATATCTCAATGAAACCATTGCTCAAAATTCTTATTAACCCAGAAGGTCACTCAATTTCTCCTGCCCATTTCATAATAATAAATAGTACAAACTGTTCCGACCATTCCATCTCTTTGTTACAGGAACTATCACCATCAAAAGGGGAATCCCTCTTCCTGTATGTAAAATTAATGCTCAAGGATGTGGTTGGATAAATGTTTCCTGCATGTAGATGCTCAGCCATGTGTTTCTGGATTTCTCTTTGATAAGTAAGTGCTGGTTGCCTCTGAGTGATTATGTGCAAAACCCGTACCAGGAGGAAAGGTGCCTGTACACAAGTGCTAATCAATGAACTTTGCTACCCATCAATTCGTGTTTCCAAAGCGCTTGCATTGAAATGAAAGTCATTATGGCTATGCCAATTAGTAAGAAAAATACACTGGGCTTTTGTCTCTTGCCAGTGGAGGTCAAGGTGCTCCAATTTTAACAGGATGTCATCCAGAGAGGAGCTGAAAAACAGACTGGGTGGAGCCCAGCCCTGAGGAAAGTTTATTAAAGCTGATGGGAACTGCCTAGAGTAGGTCAAACTCATTCTCTTCTATCAGGAATGAGTTTGGTCCCCAGGGAACAGTTAAACATTAAATCCATTTCTGGTTTTTGTTTTGTTTTTTAACCGAGTCTTGGCTTCTGAGCTGTTTATAAGAGAAAATGATATAGTAAATTATGTGAGATAAATGATGCAGTCTGGTATTGTGAGAAATCTACTATTCGTAACTAATTCTAATTTTTTGAGCTACTGTATGTCACAGCTAAAGCAGCACATGCTATCACTGAGCTGTCTCCGAGATTTACTGCTTGTGTTAGTGTTTCATCTGTGGTTTGTTTAAAATGTTTGGGGCGCTTGAGCCTGTGGTGCTGTGCTGAGGCTGTGAGCTGCATGTAAAGGGCTGGAAATGCCCTTCTGCATTTGGGTGGTGACTGGAGAGGTCTGCTGGGAGGGCAAATTGAAGTGAATGACCACCAGTCAGTTAAATGCTTCTCTGTCAAAGCGAGCCTCTATCAGGGTGTGACACTGGGAGACCTTGGCATGGGCGAGGACAAGGTTTTGTGGACCTGAAAGGAGCAAAGGCAGCCGGGTCTGAGGCTCAGTACAAAAGTAGCCACAAAAACAGGAAGGCAAATTGAAGTGAATGACCACCAGGCAGTTAAATGTTTCTCTGTCAAAGAGCTCTATCAGGGTGTGACACTGGGAGGCGTGGGTGAGGACAAGATTTTGTGGACCTGAAAGGAGCAAAGGCAGCCGATCTGAGGCTCAGCACAAAAGTAGCCACAAGAACACGTGCCCTCCACACCCTGGCTAAGCAGTCCTGTCTCCTCTTAAGACAGAAGGCTTCCCACTAAAGGTTCTTTACATTTTATTGATCTTTGTCTTTTATCTTCCTCTGCAGCAAAACCTTTCCAACGAGCACAAACATTTTATTAGACAAGTTACAGCGCTGTGGCTGCTGCGTGTTCCTTGCAGAGCACACCTTTCCCGTGCCGCGCTGGCTTTGCCTTACAAAGCAAGTCAATAAATTATATAGTGATGAGCTTTGATTGCTTCACGTTCAAACTGCTCTCTCCCAGAGGCTGTGTTACCCAAGATCTTAGCAGGGAGAGCTGCTCTGACCCGGTTTAGTGGGCAGGCTGAGGTGCAGCCCCTGCAGCATAGTGAAACCATTGTCTCCTTCCAGGACAAGCCACGGAGCCCTGAACCACAGAAGCAAAACCTTGGATGTCTGTTGGCCTTGCAGGCTGTGCTGCACAGTGAAAGGAGACTGTATCTGAGCATCTGGGAGAAAAGCCTGTGACAGGTTTATTTGATATTTTTACTGGAGACCATACAATTACTGGAATACCTGGATTTATTTGAATGGAAGTATTATAGAAAAATATTCTCTCCAGTGGTTTCCTGCGTGGAGAGGAAATTTCATTTTGCAGCCAAAATTTTGTCAAAGGGTCACAACCTCTTTCTCAATGCTGAAAAACTGTTGGAGCTCTCCCTGTAATGAAATGAAAGTCTTCCAAAGAGATTAACCCCCCTCAGCCTATGATGGAGGGTCCCTCCACACTGATGCTGCCCGAGGCTGGTACCACATGTTGGGCACTTTCTCATTGGAAAAGGCCCTGAGAAGGGCAGCATCATCACCAGGACCTGCCCTGGGGCTTCATGAAGGGCAAGGCAGGCACAAAAAGGTAAACACAAACATGAAAATGGATGTTAAGCCCATTTCTGAAGGCAGAAAACTCCCGGTGAGAGGATGTTTCTCTGACTCCTGTGCTGCCAGACTCTGGGGGCTTCAGAGAAAGAGCATCACAGCTACAGGTGAGGAAAAAAGGGGTGCAGGATCTTGACTTGTGCAAAATGCAGTCAGGGTTTGTTTTCTCGTGGAATTACATCTGGCTGCTGTCTTCTGAGCAAAACTTTTTAAACATGCAGAACACGTGGCTAAAAGGGGAATTCAGAAGTACTGGTCTGCACACTTGGAAGTGAAACTGAAAGTTTTGGGGTTGGAAATCTCAATGACCTGGTACAGCCTCACTCTTTCCTTTCCGTGGAAGCAGCTGCCATGGCCATTTCTGTGATAGAGTGAAAAAAACCCCACAAGGGACAGAACAAGCCTGTCCCCCCCCCTTTTTTTTTGTTTCCCAGCATCTGAATTGCCAGATGAGATCAGAGCCAGAGTCCACCTAGCCCAGTTTCCTGTCTCTGATAGCAGCCAGAACCAGATCCCTTGGATAAAGGCACAAAAAAAATCTCACTTCTGGCAAAAAGAAAATAATTGAGTCCCTCCCCCTGCCCCCCATGGGTTCATCTTAATCTGCAAGAGTGGGAAAGTGTTTGAAACTTTGAGCTACGAGCTTTTACAACCTTTCCCCGGCTCTCTTAGCATTAATTATCATAACTCTGGCACCTCTAAAAACTTGTTGTAACATTTGGCGCTGTGTGGAGAGCAAGGCCTGTTGAAAGAGGAGAACAGGACTTCTAAAAACGCCGAGGCACTCCTGGGATTATTGACTCAGGGACCTCAGTGAGGGAACATAACATCGGGTCATGTTTCCCAGTAATAACATGGGTGGTTGACTTCCCAGCATAAGGAAAAACTGGAAAAAATTGAAACTCATGTTGTTTTGGATGGAGCCCAAGAAGTTACTGGAGATTTACAATTAGATCATGCAGAAACTGCGGGCTGATTTGGTTTCATTTTTTTTTCAAACAGATGTTGGAGAGGTCACACAAGAGGTGTTGTGGAGGGCGCTGTATTAGTAACTGAAATAAGTGTAGCTAATTCCAATTTAATACCGTATTTTATGCCTTACAATCACTTTCCTAAGTGTAAATACCGAGCATATTAATTACTGCGTGGTAATTTTCCAGCCCTATAATTAAGTCGTTTTTCCTTGAAAAGAACCTATGGAGTCGTGGTGCAGATTTCGAGCAGGCATTTCTCCCGTTGCTGCTGCTATTGGCAGCAACATAATCTGTCCCATTGTCATCGATGAGCTCTTCTGACTGAGAGGGAAAGTGACAGTAACGTCTCTATCAGATCATCTGGAACGGGCCAACTGCACATTGCATTAAAATATGAAGTGGAGAGCAGTCCTGTGGGGCCAAGGTTAACAGTGCCTTTCCATCTGTAATTGCTGTCATTCCTGGGTGCAGTCTGTAAGCTGTCACAGGGCACGGGCGTTGGCGGAGGATACACAAATTACCAAAACTGCCCACAGCGAGACAAATACGAGCTGTTCTGGGACTATTGGTCAATGTGGGTTTGTACAACAGAATTTAATTTTTGTCTCTGACACTGGAGACTGTCTTGGGGTGGGGCATGTCACGTGGAGTGGTATCTGATAGACTCTCTCAGATTGTTCATCTTGTTTGCTGTCTCAGCTGCTCATTTCTGCTTTCCTGTGCTTGGGTACTGATGCTACCAGTCTGGCTCTACCCAACCATCTTTAAAGACAATTATTCTGTGTGGTTGTATCCTTAATTATATCATGCAGTACCAGGAAGCAAGCATGCTATTTTCTCTGCTGTCCACTATTAACAAAACCCCATATCACCACCAGCACTAAGCACTGCACTCAGAAATCATATTACTTAGGAAACAATCTCATTTTCTTTTTCTTAAAAAAAAAAACAAACACACAGAACAAAACTAAAGCATGGTTTTAATGTTCTCTAATGTTTTTTCTCTAAATACTGGAGGACACAGAGAACCCTAACAAGCAGAAAGCTCAGCTGCCCCTCACAGAGCTCTCTCTGAATTCCCTGGATGATCTGCACTCAGAGCACAGACCCAGCACATCCCTCTGTGCCTGACCCTCTCTCTTCTTGTACAGGCACCTACCAAGAATATATGACCCCCCACGCCTTTGGCAGAGCACAAATAAACTTCCAGAAGTTTTGCAGTGGTATCAATGTCCTCTCTAAAAATAGTTTTGTCTCTGACTGGGTGGAACACCAGGAAGCACCTGAGAGCTGCCCAGCCTGCTGACGTGGTTCTCCTTCCACTCTCTGCCCTGAAGATTAGCCAACCTTTTCATCCCTCCATTAATCACCTCTCATATTTGGGAGATAGCAGCCACAAAACGAGCCACCTGGTGGCTCTTGCAGAGGTTTGGCTTTTCTGTACTTCCTAGCAAGGCTGTAAATATTTGTGTTCCCAAAGGAAAGGCCTTGAGGGAACTCCTGACACATTTTCCTGTCGCACCCCAGTGGGGACAGCTGTGCCATGTTGTGCCCACGGTGTCTGGGGGTGAGGAAGGGTTGGTGCTTCAGCAATTCTGGGTCACTTTTATGAAGTTCACTGGGAGCTGAATGTACTCACAGCCTTGAGGCTGGGGCTGAAAACATCTGAGCTAACCTTTAGACACCTCTGCTCTGCTCTGCTGTGTATTTAGCGAAGTGAAATGAAGACTACAGAATAATCAATCCTTCCGCACTGTGACAGGTCAATTGCTTATTTTAGAACTGTCTTGGCTGGTTGATTATTTAATTTCCTTGAAAGCAAGAAAAATAATCATTGTGAAAGTTACTAATGTACTCCAGGTGAAATGCAACTAAACCATTCATTCCAATATTCGCATTAGCCAAAATATGCTTGCAGTTTTATATTTTGACCCTTTGCTCCTTCCTTGTCACAAAATAATTATAAAAATGATTAAATGATTTTAAACTATTGAATTCTAATTTTTTTAAAATGATTGGCTTGGCATTTCAATTCATTAGCTTTCAACCTGAATTGAAATTTGTTCCACAGTTCTTTACTTAATTTGTTAAGTTCCAACTTTTCTGTTTACATGATTGTCACTAAATGAAGAAATCATTAACCAGTGCTTTAATTGTCATGCTTTGTATGCAATGCACTGTGATAAGACTGTCTGTATTCACTATAAAATGATCAAAACATAGAATTTCACTTTTCTTCTCTTTTTCTTCCAAATTTCAATAAAATTTGGGATTTTTATAAAGCTTTTTTTTTTTTTGTAAAAGCACCGGTTCATATGCACTTAAATAATGTTGATGGAATCACAAAGAGAAGCTGTAATTACACTGTCAAATTTCTTTTATTCCTTCTGCGCATTTCTAGCAATATTTAGAGCTGCTCTATGTTTCCACCACCAGACAAACCTGATTTGATGGCAAACTGTGTAAATTAAATAATCAGCGACTCTCTACATGCTGTGTCCTTTCACAGTTTCTGAGCTCACTTGTGCTGTGGTAGAAGAGCTCCCTTGGCCCTTTGGTGCTGCTCTCGGGGATGATTTGGGGTGAGACATGATCAGGGTCCTCAATCTAAACCTTCACCACGCAGCTGTTGAGTGGGTGTAACGTCCACTTGGGCTCCACTGGGAGAGCTCTGCACTGCCAGCAGTGCCTCAGTCTTCCCAGAGGGGAGTAAAGTTCCCCAAATCTCCCTGGGGTGCACAAAGCACCCATCCCATCCCATCCCATCCCATCCCATCCCATCCCATCCCATCCCATCCCATCCCATCCCATCCCATCCCATTGTGGGCCTGATATTTCTGGGCCTCAGAGATTTTACCCTGCCAGCAGGCTAAACTTCTTCCCAAGGAAGAATTTCTCAAGAAAGCTTCTTCTCAAAACAATCTTGGCAAACAGCTCTCCTTTCTCAGAACAATCCTTCTCCAGGTGGAGTTTTGCAGTTTCTCTGGTTTAACCCATGGGATCAGAGAGGTGTCGTTCCTATTCACCAACAATGTTCAGTCTGTATGGGAACACCTTATAAAAGATAGTAAGAAATAGAAAATAAAGCCTTTTTTCTATGCTCCTTGCCTTCTGAAATATTTGGAGTCTCTCATCTTTCTTTTGTGTCCTACAATGACATCCCATCCCGTCCCATCCCACATCACACCAGTGTTCTCGGGGCAGAGCTGAGTGAAGTCCAGCAGCCCATATTTTCTGCCATTTGGGCAAAGCAATGCACGAGGTGAACTCTGAGGGTTATCTCCAGACCTCTGTGGATGATAAATGTACACAGGAGTAAAAACCACCCACGAGCAAGGGTGAGCATAACTCCCTGAGTGTGTTGCTGGACTGGTCAGTGGTGGAGTGGAGAGACCCAAGCTCTGCTCTTCACCTTTTGGGGTTTTTTTAACCACTGGCCCTGTATTTCTAGCACAGCTCTGCAGCCATCTAATTACACACAAACCAGATTTTATTCAATTCTTCTTACATTCAAGTGGGGGTTTTTATACCTGTGGGTTGAAACAGGCAGGTATTTTTCAGCAGTAAATTTCCTTCAGCACAGTGTACAAAAGCTGAGCTCTTCAAAAACAGGGGTATGCTCGTGGAAGGGGTCCAAGCTAATCAAATGGAAGAAATTTCAATTATATAATCAAACAGTTATATTTTAATTATAATTGTTGCCACAGGGCAGCCCAGGATTACTTTGTGTGAACTTCTACTTAAATGTTTATTTCTGAAGAAAAACATTACAAGGCATCTATGGCAATTTCGTTATTATTAAGAAATTAAAAAGAATCTATATCTAGGTAAGGGACCAATAGAATTACCTACATCATCTTTCAGAGGAGTAAAATGCAATAATAAGCCACAATGAGAAGCTGGAGCCTTAGAAAAGAATCAGGTGGCACTAAAAGAGATTCACTGACAGGGAGCTCAGGGCTTCCTGGGCTGTTATTTATTGCAGGGCTGGATTTTTTAAGCCACACTAGTGAAAATAGAACAACAAAAAATATTGCAGCAGAATTAATTGTACAGACTCACTGTTCAAGCCAAAAGAGACTACCAGGAAGAAGTCTTAAAATGAAGTAAAGGAACACAGAGAGTTTAACTCATCTCCCTAAATCTCCAGGGAAAACATCATTTCCCTGACAGGGGGATGAGCATGACTCAAATGTCCCTCCTCTTTAAAATCCACATCCCGCCCTCTTCTCTCTGCTCCTCTGGATGGTCAGGGAAGCTCTGCTGGAGCCCTCTGACCTCTGCTCCTGCCAGTGCTGTGTAAGAACACTCTGAGGAGTATTTTATTTATCAAAAGACAAGTATTTGGATCTTGAACAAGACCTTGGAGTGAAAGGAAGGATTTCAGTGGGAACCAACCCACTGCCGTTGCAATTCAAGTGGAGAACAGATTGAGTAAAGGAGGAAAGTGCATTTAATTTGAGTTGAGACTTTTGGTGGGGTTGTGCAATCAGCAGGAAGCAGAGCTCAGGCCTCCTGCCCTCTCCCCACTCCCCTGCTTGGTGCAGTCAGTGTGGGTTAGCAACAGGGGCCTTTTAAGGCTGGGGGCCATGGGCACTGAATTCCTGAATTCATTTCCTGAGTACTCTGAAAATGTGCCCGTAGTCCATATTCCATATTCCATATTCCATAAACCTGAAGAAACCCCAGGCCTTGATAAATTGTGCACGATGACCAAAGGGAAACTGCAGGAATACACCCCATGTCTTGCAGAGGACCTTTTCACCTCTTTTCAAGTAGGATTGTGCTCCACAGATGATAAGGAACGAAACAACTGTGGCCAACACCTGAAGAAATTATCCATTTTCTGAGCAAGGGGTGTATTGATTGGGAAACTAAAACTGCACTTAAAAAAAAGAAAAGGAAAGGTTTTATTCAGTAGCAATGCATCTACTTTGTTTTGGATGGGAACAGCAGAACAAACCTCTTGAGAAAGTTTTTGGTTTATATTTAGTGTTGCTCTTTGGGAATAAAATTAGATTAGAGAATAGTTCATTCTTCATTTCTTAACCCAAATTGTCATCACTCCCCACACACTTTTGCATCAGCAGCGTGATTTGGCTGTACTCTGGTCAGACCTTGCTCAACCCCAGTGACTCATCTCCAGAACTGACCCATCACTGAGAGGCTTCAGGCCTTGGGGAAAACATTTCATCTCAGTCCTTGGACTGGAACAGAGTTTTCCACTGATTCAGACCTTCAGTGCTTTGCACCAGGCCTTCAGAACACTGCTTTGTATCTGCACACAGATTTTTTTCAAAATAATGATCCAACGGCGTTGGGAATCATGTCGATATTTCAGAGTGGAAAAAGTTAAAAATAGTAAAAAAAAAAAATTAAAAAAGGTAGAAAGAAAGAAAAAAAAATTGTGAGATTCAGTTGGATGCACTAATGACCAGGAAGGACAGAAAAGGAAATATAATATGTGTTCTTAATGTAAATTGTACTTGCTTTCTGCAATAAGTAAAATTTAGAAACCATCCAAAAATGCTCTAATGGCAGGTTGAGGCCAGTCTTTGAACCTCTCATTGCCGTGAGAAAATTTACATTTTGTGTTCAAAAATAATTGCTAGCCTGGATCTTAACATGTCTTGGTCTGTAGATTAACCTATGCAAGAGCTTCTGCTATTGCTGCTGCTGCAAAAAAAAATAATTCCAGGAGGGCTCTGGAAAAATTGCAGATGGAGAAGCAGTTTCCTGATGGATCTTAATGTCTTATTGACACTCCTCAACTGCTGTATCTAACACATCAGCTCCTGAAGTTTACTCACACTGAACATGCTGTTTTGCCTCTTATGCAATTCTATTAGCTTTACAGCTATTGTTTTTCCTTGAAGACAGACACTCAGAAAAGATATTTCATGTTTATAATATAATTTAGTCTTGAAAAGTATTTCTTGCCTGAACCACTGCCAAATAGCTGATGGTTCCACTTTGCAGTTTCATTTAACATTGGCTTTATGTTATAGAAAGCACACAGGAGAAAGTGGATGGAAGTTTTACTGCAAGATTTCGCTCACCTTCTTCAAATACAACCTTACATTAATCCAGGACAATCCAACTTTGGAAATCTACCATATGCAACAGCATCCTTTAATTACCAGATAATTACTGCCTTCAATGAGAACCTTTTCTGAACAAGATCTGCTCAGCCTGGAGGCCTGGAGGGATAGCACAAACCAGTTACAGTTTCCCCATTTCATGCACCAGTCTGCACCAGGCCCAGAGCAACCTTGGAATGATTTAAGTCTCTCTGTTGCCTCATTTCTGCCACCCTGCCCTGAGAGCCAGCTCTCAGCCTTTCTGTCCCATCCCTTTTCCCCAGACACTCCTCCTAAATCTCTTGTGTGCACAGAGCCAGGTGCAGGAACCTGGTTTTAAAAGGATTTGAAAATGTCCCAATCCAAATATTGTGTGTTTCCCCTTCCCCTGGTGGCCTTGTGGTGTTCCCAAAGCCAGTTTTGCTGTCACTGTCTTGCCATCAATGCCATGAACAATGCCACAACGTGTGACTGTGATGCTGGGCATCCCCTGGCCTTACAGAACAGCACACACAGAGCTTTGCAGATTGTCCTTAAATGCATCTTGTGTGCAAACTCTTGGTAAGACGTGACCTTTCCTCTGGAAATAACGCTTGGAACCACTCACCCTCCATGCAGGCAGAACAGGCACAGCCAGTTCATTTACATAACCTCAGCACAAGCTCTCTTCCCAAGGTTTGCATCAGACCAAACTCCGTGCACAGCATGTTTTCAGGGTATAATCACACCATTTGCAGCTCAGGAGCTGCAATCCTCCCTGAGGAGGCTGCATTGCTACTTTGGCTGTACCCAAAGGTGTGATTTGTTTTGGCTGGAGGTTGTTCTGGTAAATCTGCCCGTGGTTTGGTGCAGGGGTGGCCGCCAGGCCTGTCAGTCGCCAGCCACTGTGCAATGTCTGTGACCACAGTCAGGGCACAGATCATTCCAGCACTGTAGGTTTTGATGGACAGATGGTTAACTCTCTCTAAAAGCTGCCTCCCTTTTGAGTGTCTGAGGTTAGGATCTCTAAACCAATAACTGGGCTTAGATACTTCAACTACTTTATGCCCATTATTTTTAAATTTTATACATTTTGCAGCACTTGCATCATATTTAAAATTTTTATTGAGTGGCATTAAAAGACATTGAGAAAAGGGACGAGTCGCCAGCTCTCTTTTATGTCCCTTGATTTCACTGGCTGTGGTTGGGGGAGATCTTTGGCATCCCAGAAGTGCTGTTTTGCCACTCACATTATGATCCCCTCACCAATAAAAGCTGAGTCAGCTTTGATGTTCTGGTGTTAATTGTTACAGTGCAGCGTGTCCCACGAGACAGAAACAGGCACAACTGGTGCATAAAGAAAAGAAAAAACACCAGGACACTCCAAGGACATTTTGATACAATAAAAGGGAAAGGAGGCGAGTGAGCCACATCTGCTCCTGATATTTGGATTAGCTGGTTAGTGATTAATACAAAAAATAGGTCTGGAATAGAGTTTGAATAAACAGAGAATTGAACAATAGTCCACCCAAAATTGCAAGGGATAAAGTTAGTCTGGCTCACCAATAGGGATAGGGCTGGAACAAATCACAAGGCACCACCTGATTTATTCAGTGCTTTCTTTCCAATATTTCCCATGTCACAGGTTTCAAATAAATCCCCAAATGGGATGAAAATTTTAATTGCCAGAATTTACTGCTAACTGAAATCAGAAAACCATAACGTTTGATTCAATATTTTGGTTTCCGTCTCTTTTTGTTACTCCATTCTACTTCATTTTAAGTCACTCCCCCAAATTTCACAATAGAAAACCACCAGCAGTAGGGATATATTTCGACAGGAATGTCCTGAGTTCTGAAATTCCATAAAACTGGATTTCTTTCAAAAAAAATCTGGATTTGATAGACTGGCATCTCTCAAGGGATGTGAAATGAAATAAAACCCTTCCTGCAAATCATCTGTCCCATACAGTCCCCCATAAAGCAAAAAATTAGGATCTGTGGGACTTGGATCCTTCTGCACAAGGATGCAGAGTGCAGACACCTCCCCATCCCTTGCCCAGAACACCAGGAGACAACAGCAGAGCTTATAGGGTAGGAGGGAGATAAACAGCTAAATAGAAATGTGTTCAGCTAAATAAAAGTTTGGCCTGCTTTTTTTTTTTTTTTCTAGGTGATCTATTGACTCATGTCCACCTTTTCTGAGGTTCTCCCCAATCCCTGGATAGGTTTAAGCTCAGAGAACTGGAAATATCCCCCGTGCAGGGCCCATTTGCACCTTCACCAGCCCAAATCTGTGCCTCACAGCCCACACAAGCAACAGCCCCGTGTCCCACAGGCCTTTTATCCACCCACAGCCACGTGCCACCTTTCCCAGCCAAATTCTTCACCTGCAGCTTAAAAAAAAAAATAAGATATCATAAAAGAAGACATCTGCAATAGCTTAGCCTACCTGGCATGGCACAATCAGTAATGGCCACTGGCTCCCAACTCATCAGAGCACACTCCATTTCCATGTAATTGAGAAGCAGAGTAAGTTTGCACAGATTATATGGCTGGTTTAATGAAGTTTAGTGAAATGAGCTCATTAATGCAGCTTTCAAAGGAACTTCCATTTTCTACATGGCAAGGCATGATTTTACAATCTTTCAGCGCTGACATTAAAATCTCTCCGATTCTGCCACGCTGCCAAATCACAGAGTGCACGTGGAAACTCCAGAAGTTCCTCTAATTGCTTGTAAAATGCAATTACCATCCCCTGCTCATGTGAGATGGGGCTGTGACTGGCATCCCCCTGACTGCGGATGGGATCTGCTGCTCTTGCTCCCATTTGTTTGTTTCAGAATACAAGGAGGAATGCAGAACTTAAAAAAAAAATAAAAAAAATCGATCAGGAAGGTGTCCAAATAGTTTCTAATGATACCACACACACACACACACAGACCTCCAAGGTTTTTCAAGCACCCCTAAGTTGGGTACTTAGGGTATGATTTCTAATTTCTATCCCACAGTTGTTTCATCACAGCATTTGAAATCTCCCAAGGTGCTTTTGAAAAGAGGTGTTTCCTTAGACTGTCAGCACAGCACTTCAGGAATGCAGGAGGGCAGAGCACAAACCACTCACACTGGAGTAAAATATCAAGCACAAAGGTTCCTCGTGACTCTCTAAGATACCCAGAGGTCAATTAACCTGCTTACAGCTTGTACAAAACCCCAATCCGTTGTTTTGATCAGAATCAAATTAATTTTTTCATCTCTCTCGGTGGCAGGACGGCTCTTGTGAAGTTGTTTGTTCTCAGGATGGGAAATGCCCATTGGAATGATAAAATGTGCCATCAGATCATTGGCCCAGGGATCTGCCATATTTTATTTGGAGCATGAAGCCAGCTGGAGGTGCCTAAATCTCTCCAGACAGCTGTTCTAAAATAAAGCCCACCTAGCTGCATGTAGTGTAAATCAAGATAAGGCAGGGAGCTCAACAGTTTTGGAGATAGCCATTGTAGGGCCTCACATCATGTCAGTATGGAAAACACCAAAGGCAACGAATGAGGAAAAAGAAAAATATTGTATTTGAGAGAAGTTTATTTTCTTGCCGACAGCAGGCAGACAGATGGGCAGAGATGGTGGCAGAAAGCTTGCTGCTAATCTTTTTTTTTTGTTCCTTCTTGCCATAAAATTGAGACATTCACACACCTGTGCATTTATGGAAAAAATAAATCCAGCAATAGAAAAAGAGGCTTAATGAGGTTTCTTTGAAGGAATTGGTAGTGCTCAACTTTTAAAAATTTTGAAAGCCGCTTGTAAGGACACTCCATGTGCAGTCTCTGTCTGCCCTGATAGCAAACCACACTCATGGCAGAAGCACCAGACAGCAAATGGGATGTTCCTTCTCTTTCCTCTTGAAAAGGGATCAATCCCTACACAGATCTTCCTTCATCTTAAGAGGGTTTCATCCCGAAGCACCTTTTCCTTCTGTTGTGTCCCACAGGAGCCAGAAAACCCACCTGGCAGGGAGGAGGAATCATCCTCAGGAGCAAAACTTACCCATGGCAAGAACAGAAAAAACCACTTTTGCATTAAAAAAGAACTGTAGTCCTTGCCTTGTTCTTTGGCTAAAATACTGGGGTCAGAGGGATACCCAGTTCACATTGGAAAAGGTAGTAATTATCTTTAGCTCTCCAAATAAGCATCAATCACTGCTTAATTAAGGCCACAAAGTAAATGTGCAGCACCAGACTTCTCCAGAGAGGAAAAAGCTCATGTTGTGTATAGTTATTTCCTTTTTCTAACATGTGCTTTGGTTTACATCCACATCCAGGGGCTTGGGGTGACAAATAACATCATTACTGGAAAAGAGTAAACAGCTCACAGAGAATAATTTACATGATTTAATACAGCTTCACTTTCTGTTCATAGAGCATATGTAAACAGACTGATTTTCCCCAATTATTCAATTGAATTAACTTGACAATATGTGTATAAATTAACTTGTTTACAATCTTTTTATTTTGAGGATCAGCTGCGAAACACGATATCTGAGATTTAAACTTTGTTGGTCTCATTTGAATCACAAGAAAATATTTCTGTGTCCTCTTCAGGTACTCCTGTAGTGAAAGGAGGAGGAATCACCTTTCCCATCTTTGTTCAGCACCCCCAGGAATTCAGCTCCAGTCCTCCCCAGAACATGTGCACACTGCCACAACTCGGATTTATGAGGACAACCACAGAACTCCCATGAATTTGAATTTCACCCTGTCATGGCATTGTGGCATCTATGGATCTGTGACCATAAGAGTTAGGAGAGTTTCAAAGCAAACAGTAGGAATTTGCCGAACACTGAAAGGATTCAATGCCTCTAATATTCATACTCCTCTTTATTGGTTAAAAGGAAGAAAATGTGGCATTGTTGGAAAAAAATGCTGTCTTTCTCATAAAAAGCCATTCAATCAGTCACTGAAAACCACATAACAGTAAGCCATCATAAAACAAAATAGATTTTAAATTATTCTCCAGTGACCAAGAGAACTGGCATTTTATTTCCTGAAACATCTTTTGACATTTCTGCTTGTTTCTTAGAACAATGAAACAATTCCTCTAATAATTTTTCTGATCCCTTCAATTCCAGAGCCGTGAAAGGAAAGAGTTGCCCAGCTATCTCAGGTTCTCTTAGGTTTCTGCCAATGGCAGAAAAATGATGAGATTGAAAGCGTGGAGCTAAAGATGATCCCCTCCTTTGCATCAACACCCCCAAAAACGCCATAGAGAATTCTCCTGTATAACCTTGTGTTTGTTAAAAAGTTTGTATAACCTCCCTGCTTTTGCTGAAGATCTTTGATGAAATGGTGGAGGAGAAATGAAGAGAACACACAGACTCTCCAGTGCTGATGGCATTGCACCTCAGAGATTATTTAGAGTTTATCTCAGCACAGATGGTGATCCCCCAGAGGAGCCTTGGACCTTGGTGCCTCCAGTTGTTGTGCAAACACAGCACGGAGATGGTGCCTGTCCCACGGGGCTCCTGAGTGATCTCTTTCTGTTCAATTACCTTCATTCAAGTTCATTTGTGGCTTAAAGTGTCGTTCAGCATGAGCTGGGACATCAGCCTGAACTTCCCCAAAGGGAGAGCAAAGCCCTTAGTTTGGTGATTCCATAACTGCTGATATTATTACTGCTGTGGTTGTTATTATTGTTATTTCACTAGATTTAAAAGACTAAGGGAGATGGTGGGGATTGGTGGGAAGGTCTCCCTTGATTGGATGTTTCCAGCCCCAAATTCAGCACAACCAGGCTACTGCAATGTTCAGGAATGGTACAGAGTGGGTAAAAATGCACTGTAATGACCATTTCCAGATGGAAAACTTTAGCTGGGCATGTATGGTTGGATTATAACTGCCTCGTTCCAAACAGTGGGTGAACATTGCCTGGGACCTTGCCCTGACCGTGGCCCCTCTTGCCATCGAATTGGGGAAACTCTCTTCCTTGCACAATATAAAACCAACTGGAGAGGAGGTTCCAAGTTTTCACCTCATTAGCTATTCTGGTGGAAAGCAGCTGTATAAAGAAATATATATGAAATCCAGGTGTGAAGAGTTTCAGTGTCACAAGGCAGTTTCTAACTAGGCATCCATCATGCATAAAAACTGCAATTTCGAGATCGCTACCAAAGCAAACAAAAAGGAACATCTTTGAGTGTGTCTATTTTAATAGTCCCACTTGTAGGAAATGTTGGTAATGATTTTGAGGGAATGGACAATTTTCTTTAAGTCCCTGGATTCTCCTCTCTCTCAGCTGCTTCTTCTATTGCTCTCTTTCTATTCAGCACCAATTTGCTGATTTGCAATCCCCAAAGACATGTGTTTTCTCTTCTTATTTTACTCCAATTTTGGCTGGACCTCAAACCAGAGCCTGTGTGTTCTCTGCTCAGAAATTCATTATTAAGTACAGTCTAGTGCTTCTTGCATCCTGCCTTTTATTTTCCCAGGCCTAAATCCACAGAGGGACCAATAAGCCTGAAGTGGAACATGGGTGGAATTCAGGCATTTATGTAGAAGAGCATAATTCCTAAAACGTCCTCCACAAAGCCTAGCTGGAGTCCCCAGATATCTCAATTTGCATTTCTAAAGTCCGTAGGCATTTAAGTCGCCTGTCAAGAAGTGCTGCCCTCCCGGAGCAGCGCAGTGAGGTGGGGCCTCATCTGCTCAGGGGTTCTCCAGTTTGTCCCACCACAATTCCAGATCACTGCAGGAGCTGGAGACAGGCACCCACCCCAGGCTGGTTGTGCACAGATGAGTTGCACACAGGAGCCCGGCAGGGAGGGCAGCTCTCCTTTCCTTCAGCTGGGTGATGGTGTCAGTCTGTCTGTCTTGCCCACCCCAGCTCTGCTCAGCCTCTGGCGTGGCACACAGGAGGTCCAGGCTAAGCAGCATTTCAGGAAATGGACTTTAAAACCCTCTCTCCCATCTTGCAAGAGCACTACTGCCTCTTCTGGGCTCTGGGAATTCCCAATCCTAAAACTGAACTTGCAACTGTGCAGGAAAACATTTCCAGTTCCATGTTTCAAAGGAAGAAAACTGAAATGTGTGTGACTCAGATACCCTAAACAGGGGAAGGACTTTTACTCTGCACTCCCAACATTTTTCAGACATCTTACATTAGATTATCTTTGGAAAGGATAGAATAAAATTATCCAGGATTTACTTGAAGCACAGAGTCCCTCCTGCCACCTTGGGCAGCTCAGGCACATTCTTGACAATCTTTCTTCTTGAATCATTCTTGACCGCTTGGGGGCTGGTATAAATAACTTTTGCCCAGTGAACACCCTTCTGAGGTGCCCATCTTTGCCTTTACAAAACGTCATTGAGATTTCAATTCAGATTCCCAGCTTCCACAGATGGTCAGACCCTCTCCAGCCACGTGCAGTGAAGACAAGCATCCAAGATGGAAAACATTTACAGGGATGAGGTTCAGTAGCATTTCCTTCTCCAGGTGAGCAGTTTAGTGTTCTCCACCAACAAATCACAAAGGAAAATGATCTCTCTCTCCCTAGTGTGTGGCCTGTGATGGACAGGAGTCTCCCTCAGAAAAGAACAGGCCCTCTGTGTCTGTCACCAGCTGGACAGGCACATCTGGCTGCTGAGGGCAGATGTTTTGGGGTGCAGGTGTTTGGAGCAGATGCCTGCCTGACTTGTGTGTTCTGGAGACTGGGAAACTGAGCTGTGCTGCATGTACAGCAGATAAGGATAGATAACGGCCAGGATATTCATTAATGCTTCCTCTGAGAACATGACATAAACTAGGAAATTAGCAAATTGCCCTCTGACACTGTGTAAAGTCCTAAGTATTCAATCCACACATTTTAGGAGCTTGTTGACAAGCTGGAAACCATCCAGAAACATTTTTGCAAAGATTTCAGGGCTGCAGAACCCATCCTGCTGTTGGATACTCCAGAAGCTCCGTCTGTTTAGGTTCTGCCACAGAAGGTCAGCAGATGATTCACTCAAAAAATCCTTATTAGGGGAAAAAAAAAAGCTTTAGTGGAAACACAGAAACTAGGTTTTCATGTAAAAAGAGGAACGAAGTTTTTTATATTTTTGGTAATAAATAGTGACAATGAAGAGATATGGCTGTATATCCACAGATGGATCCTCAGCACCTGAATTCTTTCAGGATATCGGTTCTCTGGGATGTTCTCTCGGACAAATAAATGAATGGGGGCAAGTCTCTGGCTCTGTGGTGCCAGTAATCTTCAGGCCATCTCAGTAGTTGAAGCTATTTTTAAGAACTTATGCATCTTTTGGGAGAAATCCTCAATTATTTGCACCACTATGCAGTATTTTTTCTGTCACAGTTTTACTTTGAATCTTTCAGCGAAACATATGATTTTCCATCTTGTTCTCCAAGACTGTCTTTTTTGGCAGGGATTACCGGAGTTTTTTTATCCTCTGAGGATGTCAGAAGGTTCTGCATTTTGTCAAACTTTGTGGTAAATATCTCAAACATTTACTTTCCTGTTTTGCTGGCTGCTTCACAGATAGAGTGCAGGACCTTTTCTCCAAGCCAGTATATCATGTCCTGGTCCTGTAAGGAATAATTTGAGTGGTTTCTATGGCAGTGAACAAGACATAATTTCAAAGAGTGAGGCTGGTAAAGTCATTAGTGGCTGTGCTCAGACAGTGTGGTGGTCAGACCCTGAGGATTTGGGTTCTGCTGCCCATCCCTGGTGCAGACACATCCCTGTACCCTGCTCGGGCTGCCACCACCTCCCAGTGCTGTCACCCTCGCCCTGGCAGTGTCACCTGCTGCCTCTGTCACACCAGCTGCACACACCTGGTTCACCTGTGTCCTACAAGCTACAAACCACAAGTGTGGCAGTTGTGGGGGACACCAGTGCAGACTTAAAAAGAAGATAGAACTCTGTGTTGTAACATTTATCATTTTATCCCCAAATCTTTGTTCCAGAGCCACACATGCAAGTACCAATGCATCACTTCCTGAACAAGAAACGATGCACTTTCAGATAACTCTGCAAAGCAGTAATGAAGATAAAATTTAATTTATTTCAATTAAGAAGGTTTACGAGTTATTACTTACAAGCTTTGCTGGCAGCCATAAGAGTGATTGCCACTATCTGAGGCTTTTTTTTTGAACTCCAGCTGAGCCACAGAAGCAGAGAGTTATGAAAAGCTACCTGACTGATGTGTTGAGCTCCTGGATTTCTACCGTGCTAGGACTGAGTGATCTTACAGCTTAGTAATGACAGGAATGATTACCTCTCAGGATGGATGTAATGCTACATTTCAGGGCTTAGGTGCATAACTGCTTTCCTCTTATTATATCTCCCTTTTGTGCTCCATGTATTCTAGTCAATGGCACTGCAATTTCCCAAGCAACTCCTGCTTTCATAAGGAGCCCTGCTAATGACTCTGCCTTGCCTCATTTTCTCCCCAACAAAACGAATAGCTGCCCTGCCCTAACCAAAGCCTGGTTTTATTTTCCCTCCTTTGTATTTGCGCTCTCCGTGACGGGCGTTAAAGATGCGGCTGTTTGCAAAATTTGGTGAATTCAGTGCTGGAGGAAAAGCTCCTCTCCATCATGCCACAGTTCCAGAGGCAGCCCTGAGACCCTGGTGTTGGGCCCCAGCTCTGCTCCCTGCACCACAGAGCGCCAGCAGTGGCCAGGGAGGAGCCAGGCAGCACAAAGGTGAGGAATTGCAGCACGAAGGAGGATAATTGTAGCAGGTTGTGGGGACTTAAATCAGAGTTTTGGATATGTGGGCCCTGGGGCATGAAGGGGTTCTGATCTACACGCCCTGGTAAACTGAGGCAGGGGAGCTACAGAGTACAGTCCCTAGCCCAAAAGTAAAGTCTGTGGTCGTGTCAGAGCTGGATCTGTCACTTGGCATGACACTCCCTTTCCCTCAGGCATCCTGCAGAGTCAGATATCCCAAACACACTGGTGCTGCTGCCTCACTTCTCCCCATTTGTTATTTTCGACATTGTCCATGAGGCTTCAGAGGAAGCAGCTCCCATGCTGATTCCCCACAGGTATCTATCAGACACAAAATGCAGTATCAGATCTCAGAGTGCTCCCTCTGGACCCAGCTGGTCTGTCCTTGTTTGGGAAGGTGACCAGGGTTTATTCCTCGAGCCCCTTGTTGCACAAGGCAGGCATTGAGAGGCAGTCAGCATTCCTGGACTCATCCGTGGTGATGAGGGAAATCTCCCAGGTCACAGGGTCATCAGGGTTGGAAGAGACCTTCAAGATCATCCAGTCCAGCTGTCCATGCAGCACCACCCCCCCTGAACCACATCACCCACAGCCAGATCCTGACACCTCTTAAACACCTCCACAAACGGTGATTCCACCATTGACCTGGGCAACCTATTCCAATACCTGACCACCCAAACAGAGAAACTTTCTTTTCCTAATATCTAATCTGAATCTCCCCTGCCTCAGTTTAAAGCCTGAGGACCCCAGCAGTTGGAAACCAAGCACTTTGTTCACTTTACTCCTAATATTTCTCCTCTATTTTACAATACTTCCTTTTTTCCTCTCTTTCTCTGCTGTGGAAACACATGGAATGTAATAGCTGCTATTTTCTTCCCCTGTTCTCCTCCAGTGATGGCTATTTCCTTCCAGTAAGCATATTTCCAAAATGCTAGTATTTGTTTTGTATTTAACTGGCTTTTTTTCTTCCTTCAACATATGTCCAAATAAAGGAGCTGACAATATAAACGACACTTGCGACCTCATTTTTGCGTTCACTTCATGCAGAAAATATTCATACTCACGGCACACTTACTAAGGCACAATATCCCTTTAAATCACTCGGAACATAATATCTTTAAAGCCCTGATTAAGTAGTTGCCCCTTTCAATGTAACCACTGCCTGCTAAGTGTGCTGTTAAATCAGCAGCTCATCAAATGGCCTGATGCTAGAAATGTAACAAGTTTCTGATGGAGTTGTGCTCCTTCAAAGAACAAGCATTTTTTTCGTCACCCTCTTAGTCACCTAATTTGACTGAGATCTAAGATCCTAATGCATCAATCTTGTTAATTCTCTCGCCGGTACATAAGGAATTGAAGCAATAAACCACAACCTGTTTGTAGTGGTGTTAACATTATTGTGTAGTACACCAGCTGACAGGAGCAGAGCTTTTCCATTAAACTCCAGCCAGCACAACGAGCCTGTAGCTCTTGGGAGTGTCTATCTTGTCATGTCTTTTTTCTTCTCTCCTTTCCAAACCACTGATGACTCACACAAACTGCTGACCCTTCACTCAGCGTTGAGTTTTGCATGGGGAAACTCTGCCATGGGCTCTCATTTCTATCGTGCTTTCCCTGGGAGTGATGCTGTCATCTGTGCATCACTAATGCTGAGACTCCAACTCAAGCCAGCAGGTGTGAAAAGTTCCAGGAGAACGGTCAAAAACAAATTCCTAATGGGGTTAAAAAATGTTTTTCCTCTAATCTGAACTCCTTCTAAGTGGTTGTGTCTTTATTTTTTTTTTCTTCTTGTTTAAGCATTTAAAAAAGGAAACAACTCAGGCAAATAGCATCTGCTCCAAAATGTCAGCCATAAAGCTGAAGTTTGGCAAAGTTGTATATACAACTAAAAATACAGCACAGCATATGAGAACGCACGGCGTTGATGAACTGTAGCAGCTCACCCTTGACAAACCAGCTCCATCACGGAGAAACAAGTTCAGCCTCAAAACTGGGTACAAAAAATAAGGTGCCCAAAAAGCAGGTGAGCAAAGCACCCCATAAAAGCCTCAGTGAAAAATATACAGGATGAAAAGCCACAAGACAGGATTTCAATGGGAGCTTTGTCTGAGCAAAGCCTACACTGCTCCAGCCCTTGGGAGTCCTGGTGGTGCTGATGCGTGGCAAAACAGAGAGAGGGACTTCTGAGGGCTTTTTGTATTTTACTTTTTTACTTTCGGGCGCAAATTCTTTGTTTTTTTCGTCGTTTCTGCAACCTGGTTTTCCCCATCCTTAACTATTGCGTGTTGTTTCCTCCCAGAAAGGAGCTACAGCCTTCTCCATTTCCCAGAGCATGCACGTTTCCTGGTGGTGGTTGTTAGAGATACCCTACTAGTACATAACTTTCCATGTGAGGGCTGCCATGGTAACACAATCTACTGTATACCAGGGTTAATATGTGCATAGACACAGAATAATGTGCAGACACACAAATTACCGCTTCCCCATGGGCTGCTTCTGCTGGCACTGATTTTCCTGCTCTTGTTGGACACATGCTTTGTACATTAGAGAGAGGGTAAAAAAAAAAAAAACAAAACCCTTTTTGCATTCGATCTTGCATGTGGAATGTTGGGATGTAGAAAAGAGGTGTGTGAGTTGCTCTTGGAGGGGGGGAAGAGGTTGCAAAATCACACGTGCATTTGCGCTTCTGAAAACGCTGCATGCAAGTGGGAAATTCAGAGCTGATCCCAGGCATCCTTACATATGGCAAATTAACGGCTTTTTAAAGGTCTAGTCTACTCACGATGACAAAAAAAAAAGTTCTTTATTCTAAATAAGGATTGTATCATTTTGAAAAATAAATGAATGAGGCAAAACAAAAGCTTTGCAAAATATCAATGGGATTTCCTACTCTGCAGCTGTGTGCTATTACCAGCTACAGTATATCACTCAAACTCTGCTTTTAGAGGGGTAACTGTCAGCCTACAGGGATTAAGATAGAGAATTTGCAATTCATCATCTTTATTTGGAAGTCTGGTAGCTTGCCTGCCCAAATTAAATACTTTCTCTATCACAAGTATACTTTTCAATTAGTTAGAAACATGGACTGCATTTGATTTCAATAAATAAACAAATTATAAACTCTTGAATCTTCATTAATTTAAATCAACAGTTTAAAATTCAGCCTTGCAAAGTACATGACACTCTCAGATATCTTAATATAATTATGCCAACTTATTTTTCTGATTGTCAGAATCTCAAACATTAGCTCAATTGCCTCCAATACAGTACACTTGATGCAAACTGTTGGCATCAAGCTGCTGTAGGATTTTGCCAGGGAAATTTTGCTAAGGGTGACACTGAAAACAAAATCAGACCTACATATTTCTACCTACATCTTTCTTTTCTGTCTCTGGAGTATAGATCTGCACTTGGGAAAACATTGTTTATCTGTTGAAGAGACTCCCAGTAATTTCCAGAAGTGGATTTTCAACCAGAGTGATTTCAATCCTTACTGCTGTTTCCAGCACTGTTGACAGCATTCAGGCAAGGCAGGGTGGGGTGGATGAATTAACAAACTTTTGTTAATTTTATCATGGGTTAGCCGACCTGTGAACAGGCAGGGAAACAAAAATCCAGTTGGGGTTGGAGTGGTTGGAGCTGTTGTTTAAGTTACAGCCGCTGGTGCAATCATCGAGGTCATGGCTGGGCTGTTTGCACTAGGAGGGTTCTGGATTATTGTGTCATCAAATAAAATAATTTTATAACAAGATAATAAAATCTAACACAGAGCTCATCTGGCTGCAGGTAGGAGAGTATGAGCATGGAAGACTCGGCAGTCCTGGGAACCTTTGGGAATTCTGGGTTGCAAAGTTGCCACGGACTTTACAAGAGGTTGTAAGATCCCCAAAGGTGCAAGACAACACACCATGAACCATCAGACCTTCTTGTGGATGAGCCACTGATGGGGGCTTAGAAACTTTGGAGCTGTGGGTGCTCAGAGGCAGCTCAAGGCACAGTAACTCAGGGTCAGTGTCATGCTGCCAAAGCTGAATGGATTTCATGGCACATAGAGCCACTATAAAATAGTACAGATAATTTAATAGCATAAATACCCATTGCTTTGAGTAGGATTTAGTGTTTCTGGAACCCTAGCCCTGATTTTTACTTCATAGTCATACAGACCTAGAAATTCCTGTATGAAGCTCTCTGGTATTTCAGAATTCTCCCAGCCCCTGAGTCCTGAGGAGATCACAGACCCCTTTTTGTTTCCAGTACTGGATTCTCCATTAAAGCCATGAACACTTACAGCTTGAATGCCAGTTAATGAAACATAACCACAAAACTGGAGGTTTTCAGCTATCAGAGCCGAGGAGAGAAGGAATAAATCCAGATAAAATAAATAAGGGCTATGTGGCAGCAGTTAAATGACTAAACCAGCAAGGACTAACTGCACGTCAGTCTGTTCTTCCTCTAGTGAAAGGAAGTGTGTGGAGAGGAAATCTCCTTTGGTAACCATAAACACAGAGTAAAAGCACACACAGGACACCAGGTATTATTCACCAGCTAGAATTGCTTCCTGTCAAAAATGGACAAACAGACCAAAGTCATTAATCTGACTTATCCCTGGGTTTTATCGAGGAGAGAGGAACTTGATGTGAGAAGTCAAGCATGAAGAACTCCAACCTACCCAAGGAAACGGGGAAAACAAGAGCCAGCTCCAGCCTGGCACTCCTCCAGGATGCTCAGCCTCTCAAGCTCACCAGTGACTCTGTGCTGCACTAGCAGCACAAGTGGACAAAACTACACCCCAAGGTGACACTGCAGTGCCCCTGCAGTGCCTGGCTCTTCGTGTCAGGCCACTCAAATTTGTGTGACAGAAATACACCCCAAGGTCACACTGCAGTGCTCCTGCAGTGCCTGGATCTTTGTGTCAGGCCACACAAGTTTGTGTGACACAAACAACACCCCAAAATACACTGAAGGCACTCCTGCAGTGCCTGGATCTCTGGGTCAGGCCACAGAAGTGACCCCAGTTCACAGCCCCAAGGTGCAGCCCAGCTCCAGGGCAGGTTTTTCTGTAGGTTCAGAGGTACAAACCAGCTGCCAGCGTTGGCATGTGGATTTACAGCAGCTTGGGAATACTGGTAGTTTAACCCACATACAGTTTTCTCCTTTTTAGGTGTCCATATTTTGGGTAGAATTTAGTCTTGATGAAAGACCATTGGTGATTCAGCCATGCCTTTGTAACTTTTGTAGTTTGTGTGACAAATGTACAATTTTTTCCTCTTACCACTTGTGTGTAACGTGACATAGTACTGCTCTTCAAATAAGGAACAAGAGCAATGTCACACATGGTTTTGTAAAATGCCAATTTTCCTTTGTCTGATACCAACCCTCAGAAGCCAAACCAACAGTCAGTCCAAACTTAGTCCTGTTTTTGTGTGCTAATCATTAATCCAATTGAATGTCTATAAATACCACAGAGAAAGCAGGTTCATTCTTCCATTCTGGTGCTGTAGAAAAATAATATGGTGGCTCCATTTCATTAATTACAAAAAATAATTGAAAGAGTGTGCTTCCTGTGTTTTATTACACAGGAGAAATATACACAAATCCATTAAGAAGACCTGCCTATGATGAATAGTTTTGGGCTGAAATATTTTTTATTGGCATGATCTGACATTCTCAAGGTATTTCAAGAAAAAATAGTCCCCACTGGCCTTACTTGGCAGGGTTCATCTCATGTTTTGTCCGAGTTGTCCCAGCTTCTCTCGTGGTATCCTCAAGGAACATCAGTGGCCATGCTGGGGGGGTCTGGTGCTGATCCTTTTAATAACCATGTTCGAAGCTGACAGAAATTGGCCAATCTGTATTTTTAATCCAATATGTGTTTTTTAATTAATTCCTAATTTGTTTTCCTGCTAGTGAGATTTTCCAAACTGTTTCCGATGGTTTCTCTGGGATTCATGAAATAATGCAAGAAGAATTGAGTGGAGGCTTTTCAGGACAGTTCTGCCCTATTGGGTATCTGCAGACACATCGTGTGTGGTTCACTTAAAAACAGAGACAAATGCATCAAAGGCATTTCAGATTAAACACAATTATTCGTTTTCCCCTTTCTTCATCCTCACAGCAAACACCTCATCATCTTTCACCAGTATAAGAGCAGCTTTCCCCTAAAAGTCATGATCCAGCAAACATCAGGATGGCTTTGGTGCTGTTTAGTTCAAGGTTAGGAAACGACATGTGCAGTACCTGAGTTTTGCTCCGATGCATATCATCTCACAGAGATATCTGAAAGCAACTCTTCCTGCACCTGCAAAGCCTAATAATAGAGAAATGCTTTGACCAAGGAGGCAAGTGACTCCAAAATAAAAGTAAAATTCAAAATTCATTAAACCCAGGACCAGTGTCTAGGAAAAAAAAAATTAAAAAGAATACACTGTCTTTACTGTGTGGGTATTGTACCTCCTCATCCAATTTTTGAGTGCTATAAAATTGGCTTAAATATAACGTTACAGGTTACATTTCCAAGCTGTGTTTCAGGAAAGGCCTTTTCAGTGTGTCCTCATGGGAAAATCATGCTGCAGTTTAAGTGGTGACATTTCAGAGAGCACAGTATGAAATTGTCTGGCTGTGGAGGAGATGAATATGCTATTTATTACAGTAAGTACTAGTTATGTCCAATCACTCAGAATTTACTCTTTAATGCGTGCAAGGGGAATGCAAAGTACTTAGGTTGCAATTAAATGCACCTTGGGCTATTGAAGTGATGAAGAACAGGAGAAACAAAAGAAATCTTACAAGTGAGCTGTGCAAGGGGCAAAAAGCAGCTCTTAATTTTTTTAAGAAAGACTTAACAAGGTAGATCAGAAAGTCCAGACACGCTGCAGGCCTTGGGTTCTGAAGTAATAAGGCAATGAGCTAAACACCAGCAAACAGAGTGGTCAATATTATACACAGAAGTTTAACCTACACTGCCAAAATTTCTTCTAGGACTGCAGAGAAGAGTCCAGTTTTAGGCTGATAACGACCCTTTTCATGCAAAATTTGACTTGCTTTCTCCAAAAAAATGGAATGTTTCATTACAGTTTGCCTGTTTAAAGGGCAGCTCTCTCTGGATACCACCAGGACTCTCATAAAAATCCCAGAGGCCAGCAGGGAAGTTTGCACAGAAAGCAAAAGCTGCACAAAGGATGTCAATGGAAAGAAGAACCACTTGAGCAGCATTTCCTGGCTCTTTCAGTATTTACCCATTTACAAAGGGAAAATAATCACATTTACTGACTTAATCAACACAAAGATTACAAGAAGCTCCACTTAGAAGTGTGAGGATCTTCCCAAAAGCCACGTTGGAAGAAATGGAAGTTTGAGGTTTCAGTTTAGATGTGTACATTTGCAAACTTGCAACACTCACAGCCAGTGATTCTCCAGATGTTCACTCTTTTAGAGAGAGGTGCAAGACATGCTCAGTCAAGAAAAATAAGCTTGTCTATGATTCTCCACTCTGCTGCATGGGTATAAAACCCTCAGAACAAGAATAAATGACATCACTTCAGGGCTATGCTGAGTCCAGGTAGGTGAGTTTTTTCAAGCAAACCTGGTTTACATCGTTTTTAATGACTGTACTGGAATTAATTTCAACTGTTTGCAAAAGAACCCTGTCTGTGGATTTCGGAGAATGCCAAGAGCAGGGAGTGGGACTGCTCAGGTGTCTCTTCATGTCCTGTTACCTACTTGAGTCTTCTACAGACATGGGCAGAGGGCAGGAGGGACAAATTGTTCCTAAACTTTAATAGTGCTTAGTTTTACACCATCCATAAACCTTTCCCACCCTGTGCCATCTCATTATTACACCGGTGACCCAAGTACAGCATTTGTGATTATTGCACTTAGATTTTCTGAAGAAACAAGAGCAGCATCCCTTAAACCTGTGTATCTAAACTCCTGTATAAAGATCATATACCCATGTGAATTTAATGGTGCCAAATACTTTCCTTTTTGGCACAACAACACAGCCAAGAACTTGGAGAAATTCACTTGCTGTGCTGTGCTCTATTTCCAGCAGTGGTTGGAAGTTATGCATCTCATCTCCACAAATCTCCAGGATAAAAGCTGAAGACAAACACTGAAACAAAGTGTGTGTGTAAAACAGAGGGCACAGCCTGATCACAGATTAAAATACAGAAGGGTGATTAAAACCCCAGCAGAAGGCAGAGCTTTTATTCACTACTACATAACACAAACTGGAGGCATCCAGGTACTGCACTACCTCATCGTCAATAATAATGATGAGAGGTTCAGTTTTCAAGTTGTAGATAATACTGAAAATTTGGCTAATAATTGTGCACCTGTGTGCTATAATTACATGTTTCCTCTTAAATTTTAATGCAATTAATTAACATCTGATTAGCATATTTTTATTTAGGGAATGGAAGCAAGGTTACGTACTGCTTCATTTGGATTTGGAGAAGGAGCACTTCACTATGAAGCGGGATTTCTGTCGAACGCTCGTGGAAAATTACTGTCTATATCACAACAGCTTCAAAAAGCGAGATTTTTAACAGGTATCACTCCAATGACAACTAGTATCAAGACTTCCATTATTTTTGTCTAATCCCTGAATATACAGTTACAAATTATTCACATACCTGCGACTAAATTCATAAAGCTTCAGAAGCCACTGTTTTCCATCAGCGGTTTGGATTGCTTGGAATAAATTATAAATGTAACAGTCGTTAGTTAACAAAGCTTCCCAGCAACGTCACCACCAGCAGCGTTAAAAGAAACTTCACAAAGTTTCATGATGAGATACAGAGATGAGCATTTCATTACCCACTGAAAAATGGTTGAAGTATAACAGATAAATTTGTCAAGGTTGCATGCCAGAAATAGTCTTCTCATTTATTTATTTAGTTTAGCTGCATTTAATGGTTCCAGTAAAGAGAAGTTGAGTGGCATTTCAAAAGGAGGAGGGATCATTAGAAATAATAAGTTGCACTTCAGATAGTGCTGAGAGCTTGCATTCAAGCTTAATTTGTAAAAGCATTTAAGAGACTGGATGGTGCTTAGAAACAAAGGCAAAAATACATCAGTGTCCAGAAGCTGAATGCGGTGGAGACAGTCATTTAAAAAGCCCAGCTATTCCTCCTGGCTGAGCTGATGAGCACAAGAAATACTGCAGAATCCTGCACTCCTGAAAGGCTGGCTCTAGATCTGCAAACCCAACTGTTTCCTTTCTAAAGGGTGAAAAGAAAGAGGACTGTGTTTGAAAGGCTGCTGTAGAATAAATTCAGTGGCACCTCCCACAAAGGACCTCTCTGCTCTTTCCTGTGTACTTCATGTGTTCTGTTTCAGTTTGAGAATTGACAAACAGATGGTGAAAACTGTTGTTCTGTGACAAGTTGCTTCTGCAGTCTTCTCTTTCTCTCTACGTATTTCTATTTTTTTTCTACAGTATGCTGCTCCTTTCCACTTATTCCGTTCCCTTTGTTTAATCTGTCAAGGTGAGAAAAGGAATGAAGACAACACATGACCAGCAGTGGTTTGCTGAGAAAAAAATGCGCCATAGAAGAGAATAATCAAAAAGATACTGGGTTATATTTTTTCAATATATTGAAATTCCTGGTCATATTTTTCAAACTATTGAAATTCATGATAATGTTTTTCTTTCTCTTGTAAGTACGCCAAAGGTTTGGCCACTTCTCAGGAAAAGTCCCTCAGGTGCTCAGGAATTTATGGCAATTTTTGAAGATTTCAATGCCCAGTGGAATGCAGACACCCTGGAAAATCAGGACTAGAGAGCAGGAGACAGGCACTCCTTCAATCTACCCAGAGTTACTTTCTTGGAAGACTGAATTAATTTTTCCTCTGTAACAACGAAGATGCAGCAAAAGAAGAGCACATGAAATTTGCTGGAACTCGTTCAAGACATGCAGTTCCGTTCCTAAGCCATATGCCCTGAAAATCACTCAGGCAACTTTCTCACATGAAATAGGAGTTGAATGAAACCAATCTTTCCTCCAAAGACATTATGAGGCTAAACACAACGTTACTTTAATTTTAGGAATACATCCTGCAATGAGAAAATATTATTATCTTCCTGCAAAATACTGTATTTCCACTGTAATCATCAGTCCTTAAAATAAAATAATAATAATAAAAAGAAGACTAGTGCTACAGGAAAAATCTTCTATTGATAATTGCGCTCATCCCATAAAATTTCATGAGTAACACTTTTCTCCTTGATTAATATAGCCCCAAAGGCCTTTGTTTCAAATATTATTTCTAATTATTCATGGTTTGTAAGTGCAATTACAAATAAAGATGAGAGGAAAGCAGGCTTACAGTTTAATGAATTGGATGGAAACACTGAACTTTAAAGATGTATAGAAATTGAAATGAGCCCTCATCTCTCCAGTCTAACAATTAGATTTTGTCACAGGTAGGACTTTCTTTTTCGTGGTAATAAATTTGTGTAAATAGCTTTACACACATGGCCTACACTCACAGTGAACAGAACACAAGATTAACAAAAAAAAAAAAAAA
>VZDJ01000047.1:3314322-3445390 GCA_008694505.1 Cyanoderma ruficeps
AAAAAAAAAAAAAAAAAGCCGTGAAAAACAGAGGCAAAGGTGCTTATTTTTTTTGACTTTTCCTATTAATTCTGTACAGGATGAGTGCCCACCAGCAACCCACTGAGGTCTGGGAGGGTGAAATCCAGACCAGGTCTTGGGCTCCAGCTGCTGCTGGGTGTTTGCACTCCAGCAGGACAGGTCCAGCTTTCCTCTGATGCCTTGGGAAGGCTGACCTGGAACAGAGACTGCACAGAGCCAGAGAGTAAAGTAGATATTTATTGAAAGTCCTTTAAGACACACCTTGGGCAGGACAAGAGCCTGGCCAGGGCTACACCCAAGGTGGACCCAAAATGGTCACAAAATGGACAAACAGTCACCAGGTCTCACACTTTGATAAGTTTTGGTTCATTTGCATATTGGGGTTTAATTGTCCAATTCCAGCTTCAGGTTGTGAGGTCCCATCCTTCTTGTTCCTCCCTCCAGCCACCCTTGTTTGTGCTTTTGGCCTGAAAGTTGTCCTTGGTGTGCAGCAGGAAAAGGATTTGTTTTGTGTCCCTGCTGTGTGCAGGGCTGAGTGACACTGACTGTGAGCTCAGAGCTGCCCCCCTGGGCAGCGCAGAACCTGAAATACATGAAACCTTGAACTTAAGGCATCACCTCTAGGTGGAGAATAAAAAGCTGGTTGAATCCCTGGTCTTTCCCATGAACAGGTTGAAATTTGCCATTTCAGACACCCAGTGCCCAAACTCTGTAATGCAAGAGTACAAAGTCAGGACAGAGCCACCTTCTATGGTGAAGATGAAGAAACTCCAGATAATCATCACCCAAAATCCAAATGATACAAAATGCAAACCATGGGTATCCAAAACTGGGCAGACTCTCAGCTCCACTGCTGTGGCACCATTTTGCAGATGTCTGGTCAGGATTTATAGAGTGAGGTACTGACAAGCAAGGCAGTAAGAGTTCAGTGTACGAGCACGTTTACATTGTCACAGCCTGGTCCTTCAGTTCACAGAAAAGAACCTGGAGTTAGAGTACAGCACATTATTTCAAGCACAGCCCTCTGTGATTGCTAAGCCAGAAACGTGGTGGTGTGCTCTAACTCCAGGTTCACTGGAGGATGGATCAGCATTGAGGATTTTCCTTATGTTCATCTACAAAACATGAGGCAAAGAAGGTTTTGTATGGAACTCTTGTCCAATTTTCCTGTACTGGAGAATTGAAAAAAAAATAAAATTAAAAAATACAGAGTTGTTTTCCTCCAAATCTGACCCTGCCTGTGTCCTTAGACCACCATAGCTGCAATTTGTGTAATGTGCCTGTGTTTCACATGTTCTTTAAAGTGGGCCAGTTTCTGAAAGTATCTGTAATCTAGGACTCCCTGTGCAGCTAGTGGCTTGTCAGGGTTTAGCCACACATTAACATCATCACACTTCCCTCAGCTTTCAGCGTGGCAAAGAGAGAAAAAAACAGCCACATGAAGTGCAGGCTGAAGGAAGTGCCAGGCAGCATCAGCAGAGACACCACGGGGAAATCTGCCGTGTGGGGGTCCTGCCAGCAGAGCACCACAGCAACAGCCACATGAATTTACAACACGGAATGCATTTCAGTTCTGAAGCCTCAGCTCATAAGTTACTCCGGCGAGTTTTACATCAGAGCAAGTGCATCTGCTCCTTGATCAGCCACGGTTTTGTCAGAACATGACCTGGCCCTGAAATGCACAGAGAGGTTAAACAATACGTGGAGGAGAGGAACACCCAGACAGCCAACACCTCCACGGCTGCCTTTGAATGCTGAACAATGCACAGCAGAAGCTGGAATATTCTGTGTTTGTCTTTAATCACAAAACACCACTTTTTAAAATTTAAATTTATGCCTTTGAGTCAGTTTTTGTTGCCAAAAGCAACAGGTCTTAACAGATACAGTGTGAAACCTATTGTTTAGAACTGGCACTAACTGTTCTTCCTCCTTCTGTAGCAGTAGGGAGTTTTTCCAGGTATGTGGGAGGCAAGCTGCTTGGAGCCATTATATTGCTTGTTCTCTGCGTGATCTCCTTCATTAAATAATCTTTTAATGCAACATTAATAGTAATTGCAAGATTACGGTTCAAAATATTTGATAACATCACACCATGCAGTTGCAAAGCCACGGATCTCCTCTCTAAAGCTGGCTGTGGGGGGCAAGCCTCCTGTGAAACACCACTGGTCCCTTCAGCTGGGAGTGTTGCAATTCCCTTTTTATTTTTCCTGCTCCAGATCTGGATGTCTCACAGGTGAGAAGTGGTACAGCCCAGCAACAGAGAGCAGAAGTAAGGAAAACAGCTGGTTAATTCGTTTTTTACTTCTTACTTTTTAAAAATATGGGAATATAAAGAGGTTTTTTTTATTGATTCACAAGGTGGAGGCCTCTCAATCACCTGTTAGAGATGATATTTATGTGCCAGTACTTGCCTTCATAATTTTTTGACTACCCATAGGTGTTTCAGAAATTAACATTATTAGCCTATGGTATTCTAAAATATCATAGGTATTTTTGAAAATAACATTATTATTATTATTATTATTATTAACATCAGAATTAATGTTATTCCATTTTAATCTATGTTGAGCCATCCGCTTCTTCTGCACATTTTTCATACATTAAAAAATGGCTATTAAGGAGTTATTTAACATTAGATTCTGCAAAGGATTAACAAAAAATGCTGGAACGCACTATTCTCTCTGAGTCAAACATCCTTTCTGCAGTGATTAGAATTGACTTCTTTTGACTTCCTTCAGAAGAAAGAATGAACTGTAAGCCATTGCTTACACCAAATATTTAGATGTAGTTAAACTCTATTTCTTCCATTCTCTCCCATCTAAGTTTCCATCACTGTTCTCAAAATCAGTCACCTACAGAACTGAAAAAAACAAAACCCAAACCAGTCCTTTTCCTCTTTCTCCTGAATATTAATCTTCAATATGAAGCTTTATGATGATTCTAACTCTGAATATCAGCAGCACTGCTGCTAACAACAAAAACATTTCCTATCTGCAGAACTAGTCTGAACTAGAGCTAAAAGAAAATGTTATCAGCTCATTGCTTCCTATTTTTGCAGTATAAAAATTCCTTAACTCTGGAGTCTCAATTGTCCTTGAGGTGAAAAAAAATCAAAAACTTTACATCGGGAAGTATGACAAGATGGAAGAGGCAGACAAAGCAAACCACAATTTTCATTTAGAAGGTGTTGAGAAGGATTCTGGAAAGAGCTTCACAACAGAGCAGAGTTAACCAATACTGGAGGAAGGTTTAAATCCCAGATTTAAATGACTGATTGCATTAGTCCATGGGAAATATTCAAGAGTCACCAGAAACTCAGGCTGAGGATTACAGCTTGTCTGCTCTATGAATGGGAAGAAACAGTAAGAAACTGTATTAAAAAAAAACAAACCCTGCCTAAATTGGCTTAATGTAACAACTAGTTCAGCATAAATAATTTTAGTTCAAAATAACTAATGTAACTGGAATAACATTTTAAGAGCAGCTTTATCTTGGAGCAAGGTAACCAAACTCCTCAAACTCAGCAGGCAAAAGTGAGGGCAAAAACTCTCCAGAGATCATCATTTGTTCTGGATGGACATCATTGCTGCCTTTCCTTTCTGTGAGTTTTTCAGCCTTAAATTCTGGAAAAAAAGGATTTTAGAAGCCATTTCTTGATAGAGACTATTTGTGATCACTTTCTCTCAGCAGGACAAAGCTGCTCTTTCACCACTCACATAACCTGCCACTTATCTGCAGCTGGCTTTCACAAGAACAGCTGAACTATGGCTTTGTTTTCTCACTCCCTGGCTTCAAATAAAAACAGGTGAAAACAGGTATGTCCCAAATTTTCAGAAAAAGGGGGATTTGGCAGTGTAGCCAGACTCTCCTTATACAGATATATAAATATATATCTCAACACTCATGGTTAGCATAAAGAAACTTGCCACCTGCAGCATGTGAGAGAACAGACACAGAGGCTGACACGTGCAAGGCATTCCCAACCAAACAGATTTTTGGAGCTGGAAAGAATGTGAAAAAGCCAAAACCACAGATAATTTGTCCAGCATGGAATTACCTGACAAAATTGGATCGGAACAAGCAGCTCCATGAACCTGGAGGAAGTGTTATTAGCATAAGGAGTCTGCCAATATGGGATGGATTTTGGTGCCACAAAGACAGCTCAGTAAAGATGCAGAGGTACAAACTCCAACCTCTGCCCCATGAAGAAGCCAAACCCTGTCAACGTGGTCATATTAAAGTAATTCACCCCTCAGACTGTGAGGTGAGACCCCTTCACCCTCCCTGAGCTGTTTCTGACCATAAACTCACCATGCCCTACTCATCCATAAACACCAAATATTGCCAGGCACGGGCAGCTTGTTAATATTTGCATGGCAGGTGAAGACATTCCAATAATTGACTTAGTGAGTTGCAGACATGGGCAAAGAAATCTTATCACTGCCATTAATATTGCCATGAAATGACATAATTTCAATAAAAACCTGAAATAACTGAAAAATGAACAGCGAGATTCGTTACTAAAAGGAAAAAAAGAAAATTAAGATCAGAAGTAGCCAACCACCCATATCCCAGGGAACTTGTAATAACAGTGTTTTCTGCAGGACATATTAGTTAGAAATTCAGAAAAAAAATTGTAAAATATTTTATAATTTATATGGTATATACATACCGCTGAGTATGAGGAATTCTTTCTGCATGAAAAGCCAGCAAGTGGCACCTCATTAAACAGGACCTAGACTTAATCTAACTTGGAACAGATAAAAAAGAAAGGATTCATATGAAGCTATACTGCCTGGGGGTTTAATCTCAAAGCTTTCGAGTATAATGAATGAATTAAGTAGGGCAAGTGATTAACAACAAAGAAGCGATCACATAATAAAAACAGAAATAGTACTGAATGTAGAGCAATGTTTCCATTGTTTATGGACAAGATCCCGCTGTGCTATTTTTATTGTTTTAACTCTTAAAGAATAGGCAAGCTACATGGCAGCACGTGTTCTCCAGGTTTGGATGGAAGGGTGTGGGGAAAAGCCACGAGCGGGATACCTAATGGTGCATAAAGAAGGGACTGTTTGGATATCAATATTTGGATCATTATGGGAATCAAACCAGTCTGCAGGACTCGCCAGTGCCTTGGAACATATTTCTCCTAATGATGCAAGGAGGGGATAAACACCATCAGAATGATGATGCTTTGTGTTCTGCGGGGTGCTGCAGCTGGTTTGCCCGTGAGCAGGAGCAGCAGGAGGCACGGAGAGAACAGCGTGTCAGAGCTCAGTGTCTGAACCTCAGGCAGCTCTGGGAGCTGCCGGGGCTGAGGCAGGGCTGCCTTACCTTGCAAACTCCCTGACTCAGCCAGGGACAAGCACACACACAGCACAGGGATGTGCTGGGGCTTGTGTTTAAGGCTGGCCTAACCCAAATTAACCTGATTGTCACCTAGTGCAAGCCAATCTTTGTCAGGGTAGGCGTGAGGTGCAAAGCTGTGCCCACCTGCCCTCAGCTACAGCCTAAGGTAAATCAGGAGGCACTGTGGATGTCAGTCCTACTCAGTTTTCTGAACTGTTCCTCTCTGGACACTTCCTTGCATTGCTTTCTTTACCCCTGCTCTGGCATTATTAATGCTTCGGCACTTCTCAGTCCTTCCTAAAATATTTCACTGGTAGCAAATCACATCCTGTAGGGATATCCTGAAAAAAAAACCCCTGAGCAGAGGTCAGGTTGACTCAGGGTGAACAGTGAGAAGACTCTCCCTGGTACAGCAAACTCCAAAGCCAGCCCACATATGTGAAGGACTAATATCCCATTTTTTGCCCCAGGTAACAGCTCCTGGGTGAGCAGGCAGCACCCAGTCAGCCCTTGGCCACCCTTCTTTATCCACACGACATTCTTGAAGGAAGATGGCTTAATAGTTTTTAATAGTTTTTTCCTGGGCCACGAGTTCTTCTCATAGCATGTGTTGAGCAAGATAACGACTCCATTTCTCACACAACAGAGATGCAACAGTGGCCAGCAGAGATGGAGGATTGTGATCTTTTGCGTGCCAAAGTGAACTTGAGAATGCACAGCCACCAAATTGATGCATTTCCTTCTACTAAATGAATGTACCAGCCCAAATAATTCTTCGGGGTCTAACAAGTATCAAATGAATTGCACGCAATCCTTCTCTCATGGTATTAAGTGACAAGAAAGAATATGTTTTTCAGTGTTTTTTCTTCTGCTGCCTTCACAAGCAAATCTAGTGTGTACTGAATTATGTCTAACAGAGGGAAATAAACACCGGCAGCTTGAATTTTGAGATTTCAAGACAGAGATCACTAGGGAAAAACCCACATTTTCTCAAGGCACTTGATTGGCTCATAAATTTTGCTTTCCATTCACTAAAGCTTTCAGGAAAGAGAATGAGAGGATAAAGGCTGTAATTGATGGTACAATGCCCACAAGCCTCAACAGATGTGATCCCTCGTAATGAAGCATGTGGGCCTAATTTGGCATTACTTACTACCAGGAGGATCTTATGCAGGGTATCTTTCTAAATCTATGTTTGGTTGGCACCTGTGCCTTGTTGAAACTGGCATAGCACCTTCTGAGTGGGCACAATGCCACTCTAGCAGATGGGCAAGAGAGCAGAGAGATGCCAGAGATCCAGTTCTGCATTTGCAACAAGCTAAAAGTAGCAAGGTCTGAGGTCTCATCGCAGGACAGCTGAGGTGGGAAGACACCCCGGGAGATGAGCCAGTCCCACCCACTGTTCAGGGTGGGATCAGCTAGAGCAGGCTGAGTCCAGTTGGGTTTTGAGTATCTCCAAGGATGGAGACTCTGCAGACTCTCTGAGCAATCTGTTCTGTGTGTCTGACCGCCCCTACAATAATAAAAAGGTTTATATCCTGTATTTCTGTTTGTGCCCATTGCCTCTTGTCCTGTCACTGTGATGCCTTGGGAAGGCTGAGCTGGAACAGAGACAGGACAAAGCCAGAGAATAAAGTAGATATTTATTAAAAGGCCTTTAAGAATCCACCTGGGGCAGGATGAGAGCCTGGCCAGGGCTATACACAAGGTGGGCCCAAAATAGTCACAAAATGGCTGACCAGTCAGATCTTACATTTTTATAAATTTTGGTCCATTTGCATATTGGGGTTTAATTGCAATGGCACCTCCCCACAGTGCCCATGAAAGAAGTTTAGTCTGCTGGGAAAAGAAATACCAGATATGAGCAGAAAGTTTATGCTGTATATGAATTTGTACCAACGCACAATAACTTTGCTGTGTTTAGTAGAGTGATGCAAGATGTGGACCCAGTCCACAGTCCCAGTCCCAGTTCTCATATTACTGCCCAACTTCATGAATAAGTGAATAGAAAACACCAGGTTTTACTCTCTCTCCTTGTGTCAGTGTTTGCTTTGGTCACTGTTACAAGCACCTGCTGAAGCCAAGAGAAGACCACTGGAGTTCATTCCATCATCTCTGGATTATTTGCTGCTGACTTTTTTTTTTCTTCTTCACTATTCCATTGTACAAAAGATGCTCTTCTAACTGAAATTCATCACCTGAAAGAGGAAACAATGCATCCTGGGTGCCAAAATGTTTTGTGAATAGTGTTTTTTTATAAAATACTGCGCCAATTGCACAAATCACAAAAAACCTCAGGGATTAAAGCGTCCCTGCATTTTAAAGTGTGCTGAGTGATTTGCGTGATGTTCATTGCACTGAGGTTGAAAACATTATTAACATCTTTGCTCTAAACCTAGCAGACCAATTTATTCTAACTGGCACTAATAAAAAGTATCATTAGCAAACAAGGGTCAGTGGAAAACGCAGCGCAGAGAACATGCAGAGGAATAACAGGTAGTTCAAGAAAAAGGATTAAATCTACTTCAAGCTGACACTGTACAAGTGGCTCATCAGAACATTATTCTACCAAATGATATACCACAATCATAGTCATCTATTATGCTCAGCATTGAAGCAAAATAGTGCTTCAAGAAAGTGATGCAGAAAAAATGTATTAGCTTCTTGGATCATCTTTAATGACACCAAGTTTAAAGTATGATGTTTGGTGCTCATCTTCTTATCTTCTAAAAATATTCCTGTACCAATTAAACTTGCAAATTTTCAATCTGTACTTTGATTTATTACAATTTTTGTATTCAAGGGTCCAATTATTGCCACTCATTTTCAGCATGATCAGTTCATTTGGCTGCCTTTGCCCTTATGTCTTTAGTTATTTATGTTTAAAACCAACCTGCAATGTTGATAATTCCTGAAAGACAGAGGTTGCAGTGAACTTTGCTATTGTGCTGTCATGGTCTTTCCTGTTGGATCCAAGTCTTTCAGAGCCTTCAGTGGTTTTTAAGCCTCTTCTTGTGTCATAAAGAAAAAGATAAACCCTTCCCCAACTAAACATACAACAACAGACTCACACAATGCTGGGAGATCAAAGAGAAGAAAAGGTTGAACATTCTGCGGGAAGTCCTGGGACAGACTGGGAGCAGAACCCGATTTGGCTGTGTCTCAACACACTGCACCATTTCTTCCTCCAGACCTCCATGAAAATCCCAACTCATCTTCCCATTTAACTTTGGTTTTCACATTGCAAAGACACAAATTTTCCAAGCTGCTGGGATTTCTAGCCTTTTACAGACATTTAAAACTATTTCATACAAAGAAACCCAAACTGTCTCCAAGGATAGGATCCAAAGACATTATCAGCATTAATTTTATCAAATGAAGGGTTTTATGTGGAGTATCTGGGAGGAAGCAAAGCTCTTGCAGATGGTATGGAATAAATGAACATTCAAGCACAATAAGGAATATTGAATGAGCCTGATTTTCCTGTACAGGTGCAGAAGTAAAATATTAGATGCTGTTTTTCACTCTCCATGTAGCATGAGTGTATTTAGTCCATTCTTGCACACTTTTGTGAACTAATATTTGTTACCGAGCACAGTCCTTAAAAGGGTTTGGCTTAATACCCCAAACCTTTAGATAATGTTTCACACTCATAAGGAAACAAATACAATGAGAACAGAATGTGTAAGAGTTATAAGGCATCAGCAGTCTACAATAAGCACTATAAAGCCAAAGAGACATCAACATTTTGAAAATAGCAGATCTCCATTAAGATAATCAATTTAAACTCTATGATAATTGTACAAATTAGGGCAATTTCAGCCTCTGACTCTGTGTTGTGAACACCCTTTGAATGCTATGAAATGGAGAGAAAGTCACTGAATTTAATCTGCCGAGAGAAAAATGTCTGCCCTTACGATACTTGGCAAAAATCTGGTACTGGATAAAAACTGGATGTGAGACTTCAGCGTGGCTAAGGCAGAAGTAATGCTGGTTGGCAGAAGAAAGTGTTTTGAAGAATTGGCAAGGTCTAAGAGCACTCCCTTGGCTGGGAGCATCTGCTAACCCATGGTGAAAGCACTTCATAATCTCAGAGTTGCACTCTTCCTTGCTCCAGGGCTCCAGGGAGCAAAAAGAATCATATCAGCCACTGCTCTGTCTTTCTCTAATCCACGTGTTATGTCTTTGCCCCTCAGATTCAACCCCTGTCCACTCAACCTCTTGCCATTTTTGCTGTAAACTGGACTTGTAGCTCTTGGCTGTGGTTCAGTCCCAGCAGTGGGCTTTGGCAGGAGCGTGCCAGTGCAGCTCCCTGGGAACAAGGCATCCAGCTGAACACAAAATTACACCTGCCTTCCCTCCTCCCCACCCCTGCACCCAGAAAAGCAACATTTGCACCGCTCTTCCCAACCAAGAAACAAAACCCGGCAGAAGAACAACAAAAACAAGCAGCTGAGTAGCTTTGGATCCCTTTGAAGTTCACCCCCAGGCACACTCAGGCCTGCAGCGGGGTGCTCTGGCTCCTGGGGGACCTTTCTCTCTCTTCTCTTCCTCTTCTCTTCNCCTTCCTTGCTCTGCCCCATGGACCTGCTGTCTCCACTTCTGAGAAAACCTTGGACATAAATATTTAGCCCTTGCCAGGTCCACGCCTTTGAGGAGAACTTGCCCCCCTTCATTCACTCCCACCCTCAGATTCCCAACACTCAGGGCAGGCTGGGCAGAGGATACCACATCATAGCAGGTATTTAGTAAAAATACATATATTTTAGGCCAAGTATGCATGCCTCACATAATTTTGACCTAGATAGAAGCTGCTTTTATTAAGTTGCCACATCTATTACCAAGGAGAACGAGTCAAGTAGGCTATAGTATTCCATGGGTTTCTTTTTACAAGCTCTGCTCTTAAAGGGGAACTTTTGAAACATTGTTCTCTCTCATCAAAGAAGATGAGAAAGAATAGGATTAAGGTGAAGAGAAGGATTTCTTTGAATAGGGAAGATATAATTACACATTTTCCATGACACATGCTGAAAAATGTAATATTGGATAATGCAAGTAACCTCAAATTTTTCATTGTATTTTAATAGAGAGCTCCCTTTTAGGGTTTTTATAATATATACAGTATATAGTTATAGGTATAGACACTTCTCTCACATAAAAGAGATTGAAAAGGAATCAAACAAGAATAAACTCTTCCACCCTAACCACTAAGGAAGCATGATAAAGAAGGACAATATCAGATTAGCTACAAAATTTCCATCTCATTGTTTCCTGAAAAATAAAATTTTATAATGAACATACTCCATACAAGCTGTGCAGAGCAAGTATCTCTTCCAAAAAACGCACAGAGCAGCAGTAAAAAATCAAGCGTGGACTCCATGACATCTGTTGTGGCATTGTTATCAAATGCCATCTTTTTTTACCCAAATCTGTAACAGTCACTACTTTTTTTTTTTTTTTTTTTTTTGTGNGAGGCATCTAAAAGCTGGCACACGAGGCCCGACAGATGCTTTGGTTTTACCTCATCTTCAACTTCCTTGGCTCCTCTTTGCACTACAGCTACAGCTCGGCAAATTATTCCTCTGCTTTGGAAAGCCGACAAAATGCCATCTGTCTCTGCATGGTTATCAAAACTAATACTGCAACGTGAAAAAAAAACCCAACAAAAAACCCCCGACTCTGATCTGAAACTGTACCTGGAAACTGCGTGGGGAGGTGGAGTGTCCTGTTAGATTCCTCCCAGACACAAATTTCTGTTAGTGGACACCCACCTGTCCCACTGTGCGCCCGGCCACGGGAACAGCCAGTCCCTGACCTTTCCTGCTTGGAGCTGCTCCTCGTGCCATTGACATTGACTGACACTAATTATGGCTCAGAATGCAAAATGAGGTAGCTCCTCACCAACTGAGGCTCCAAGGTCACTGTGATTAGAGCACGAGCAGCCTTTTGGTTTTCCTTATAAAAATGAGAGGCTGGATGCACGGAGGAAAGAGGTGGAAAGGTCAAGGAAAGAGAAAGAGCAAGATTACATCAGTGTGGTTCAGCATGTAATCACGTTGGTCCAACAGCTACAAGATTCATCACTAAAGCTTTAGGGAAGGGCAAGCATGAGCACGGTGTCATTAGATAAGACAGAAAAGAACCAAAAGGCATGAAATGGCCTGACAATCCTGCCCTTAAGCTGACAGAGAAATCATCCTCAGAGCTCCTCTTCCTTTCTAAATACCACGATAATTTCTCCAGCAACTGGTGAAGTGCAGCCCAGAATAAATACCTTGTACAGACACAAAGCTGCACTTTGTGCACTGCAGAAATGCTCTAATGCCACCTCCAGGGTTAACTCCAACCAAACACGTGCTAGAGACAAAACTGAGGTGAGGCTCACGTGGAACAGCAAAGGACAGGTGATCAAAATCCAGTTTAGTAGGCACTGTCCTGTTTTGTGGGGATTCTGAGCTGCACACTGATCAAAATGAGATTAGAGCATTCTCCTCCTCCTGATCATCCCTTACTGCTTGTGGTCAGAGATAGGACACAAGGTCTGCAGCAAAACCAAATTATATTTTGCTGCAAAGGGAAGAGGTGAGGGTTGCACAGAGAAGTCCACTGCTCTGTGTCTGTGTTCAGAAAAATGAGCATCAGATCCTGTCGCACTCCAAGACCAAAGGACTACTCCTGGATTCTCTCTGGTTAAGAAACCGTCCCTTGGCCAACCTTTGTCATGAAACAGAGGAAATAAACTCAGAGTAGATTGCCCAGAACATACAATCCAAATTCTTATTTCACGTTTAAAACACTACAGAAAGAGCATTTCCATCCTGTCCTTCCTCCATCATCTGAGATGCATTGAATTGAATATTAATTATTTCTCAAATTTCATAAATGTGTTAATATTCAATATGAGAAAGACTGACCCCCAAATTTCATCCTTTACATATTTTCAGGCTGAAGTTACTCCTATCTTTCACCTGATGTAGAGGAACAATGAAGCTCACTCCTGATACAAATGTGGGTTTTTTTAAAGCTATCCAAGGTAGGAGAACACTTTTGAGGAAAAAATGCTTTGGATAAACCACTTCATTTTGTTGTTTGTTTTGTAGTACATTTGTAAGTTTGGCTGAACAAAATCACCATCTTGAGTTTCTACTGCTTTCCTCTATCTTGACCACTTCTTTATATCTAAAGATGAAGTTTGTGTAGGAGACATGCCACCTTCCATGCAGTTCTGGCAATAGTTCCTGGAAGTTCCTTGCAGGGATGCATTGTGTGCTGCAGGGAGCAGTCCAATGGCACATGCCTAGGGAATGATGTCCCTTTGAGCTGTGCTCTGCTGCCCCTTTGAACTGGCACCCTAAAGCAGGGCTGAGAAATCATTAAATCCCATTGGAACCCCTGTCTGCAGTGGGCATTGCCTACCAGCTACATCCACACCTCATCTGAATGACTAGAAAAGAACACAAGGATGGAGAAGGCTCAGAGCTTCCTCTCTTCCTTCAAGGCTCCCTTTTTTTCCCTTCTATACAACATTCTCCTTTGTGTTCTTGGCTGCGCTGTATTATCATGAGCTCCTTGGGAAAAGACCCCTTCTCTCTATCTACAAAGAAATCATTAAAAAGCAGTAATGTCTTGGCTTCACTATGCAGTTAGTTTCTCCTTGTATGTTCTTGCTCCCAGCAGTGTTAAGTCCATGTGTAGCTCTCATTCACAGGAAATCCTTTTAGTCTTACAATGAGGTCTTTGTAGCAAGTCTTTGGTGTTATTCTTCTGTATTTGCAAGGACTCTTGAATACCGAGCTGCCTGGGACACAGTATCTAGGGGAATAACTAATATAGGCGAAACGTAAACTAATTTTGGGGAACAAAAGCAGCCTTCAAGCTATATGCAAAGTTACTAAAAGCTGTTTTTTTTCAATGAGGGTGAGTGGAAGTGACAATTCTTTTGCACTTAATGAGCCAGAGTAACAGAGATTAGAGAAACCCTCTAAATTATTTGGCTGTTGAATAAAAATCCAATTTAAATCTAGTGGAAAGTACGAGCTTTGGTTCAGCTGTAGAATCAGGGTGCACAGGCAAAGAAAATAAGCAGCCTTTTTAGATCCAGTCCCTAAACTAGTAACAGTTTATTGCACAAAAGCCAAGCACAGATAATGGGAAAAAAAGAATATGTTAAGAATAAAGAAAAAAAGAAATCCATGGGAGACCAAGAGGTTTGCTCAATGTTATTAACTATTCTATGCAAAACTGTAGCCTTTCTAGAGAAACTGATATCCCCTGGGCCAGGGCCTCGGGGGAGACAGCAGTGCAGACAGTAAGGCCAGCACAGCAGCCCCTGATGACATTTCTGCTTTCTGCAGTGCCCATTAAAACATCTCAAGCAGCTGAAAGATACTCAGTGAGGACTTGGGAGAAAATCTGCACTGCAAGGGAATGAGACCAGCAGAGCAGCAATGGAAGAGCTGAGGAAAGGTTTGAAAGGTCTACAGTGTGAACTTGTGTCAAGTGTCCTCAACCTTTCTCATCTTGGGGAGTCCCACTTCTGCATCAGCCAGGGAAAAAAGTAATTTCTTGTTTTGTTCACAAGAAGGAACTATAACTTGGCAGTGGGCTGTTGCAAACAATAAACACCAGCAGGATCTTGCCAGTGCCCACAGTGGTTGTACATCTTGGAGCCCATCCTTTCCTCCTTCCTTTGGCTGTCTCTGCAGCTGCAAGGATTTTCTGCTGTGTTGATGACCACACATGTCAGCTCAGTGAAACGCAATTAAAAGCTGTGTGCATGAATGGATACTGACTTTTGGCCTTTTTTAAAACTTTGACTCCCTAAATGACAATTTAGTCTCAAGAAATGAAATAAATATAAGTTCTTTTCTTAACACAATGGACAAAAATAACACATACCTGCAACCTTTCCAGAGAGTGCTGTAACTGTTGATGTAGCAGAGCTGAATCAACTGAATCATCTTAGACATAGTCTTTAACTGAAATAGTCTCATGAAGGAATGGGACATCCACATTCCTCCTCTTTCTGGAAAACCTGCCACTGAAACCCAGAATCCAGAAGCTGTTTTAGGTGGGATAACCATCGTGGTCTTCACCATGTACTTCCATTAAACTTGTAACCATGTCTCATGGAGCTGGCTGATTTTCTGTTCTGTTTCATTACAATGATCAATACAACCAGCTAATAGAAGTGGGATAGAAGGGGAATTCTATCACATGGTCACGTCACCTCATTTCTGAACCCAATAAGGCTTAAAAATCATAAACCCCCAAACAAACTAAGGGGGTGAAGTTGGCTCACGCCACAACTGATGAGGCTTCAAAAGACAGCTGAGCTAATCTAATGCCCAGATGAGTCCACAACACCCTCTAGCTCATTATTAAATACAAATCTATAGAGCACATCTCTGTATTCAGCCCTCAGAAGATAGGTCTTTATGGTGACTGTAAAACTCTCATTAGGCTACTGGGATTATCTCTTCCCTTTATCTTATTTGTTTGGCTCTATAAATGCTGAAGAAAAGACATGATGAATCAATGAGTGATTCAGATTTTGCCTTCAGTCTTTATCATCAGGCATTTATCTACTTTTTGTCCCTGGAGTTTTTTATCCTGCAGCAAATTTATTGTGGTGCCTCTGAGTGATTTTTTTTTTTCTCTTCCTTCCCCTCCCTTGCCCCAATACTCTATTGATTTTCTCATTTTTACAAATAAGCATAGCAATAAATAAAATTACAAAAGCTCGGGACAGAATCGTAGCTGAATAAATACACTCATCAAGAATAAAAAATTGTTGGCTAGACTGGGAAAATTACAGCTCCCTCATGTACATTCTTTATTATGAAGTGAAAATGCAATTAGTAAAGCAGAAGAATCTCGGAGTCAGGCTTTTATTTCCCATTTTGCTACTGATGCACTGTGGTCACAGGTGGTGTATTTTGAATTAATTGGGCAACATTACCCAATAAAGGTGTTTTAACTCCACTGGCACCGCTGCTGGACAAGGAGGTCATTTTGTCACCCTCGTGTCACCATCACAGCTCTGTGCAAAATCAGTGTAACAGACATTCACCTGTCAGCTTGGCTGAGAGATGTCTAAATGCAACGTTGGCAAGCTGGTTTTTTAACTTCTTGGACTGAAAAATCCAGTTATAGACTGGAGGAGGACATAGAGCACACGGAGGAACGATGGATCAATATCATTCTGAATATTCTACACACTTTAGGATACTGAATTCTTCTTTCAAAGTATTACAGAATTATTTTGCGGCCTTGGGCATTTCGATATGATGGAAATGCTGTTTTGCAGAGTAAGGGAAGATCCAGCTCAATATTCTCTATTAGGTTTCTGTTTTCTACGGATGGATTTATATTAGCACAAATAGTCTCCTAATGCTTGAAAAGAAACATGAGGCGCCAAATATATAATAAATGTTTCCTGAAAGAAACCCATCAGATAAATTTCACAGCCGGTTAAGGTGCTGCACACTCTCACTGACCTGATTTGCTTAGAAAGGTTTGAGGATTTTTCCTTTTGGAAACAAACAAACAAACGAAACACCTGTCACTCCTCTAACTCTGAAAACTAGTTAAATGAGAAATGTTTTCAAGTGTCTAATACGTGACCTGTTGTGGGGGGTTTTTTTCTGCATAAAGAGAAAGAAAACTTGATCTTAAAAGTGCCGACAGCCCCTTTCCCGGGACGCGGTTCAGCACCTCGGCCAGCTCCGCAACCGAGGAGCTTGAAACAAGCGACACTTGCCCAAAACAAAAAATAAAAATCACCACAAAATTTAACTTAAATCCTAAGAACAGGCCATACGTATGGCGTGTTTTTATTTATATGATAACAAAATTAAAAGCCTCGTGGAACGCCTCTCAATCTCCCCGCCCCGTTATTAGTAATTAAATCCAATTAAAGCCACCAGCACCGCCCTCCCAAGTGTCCCTGCAAGGGGCATGGCCCGGGCTGGAGGAGAGGGAGGAGGATGAGGATAATTGTGCCCCGCTCCCGCGAGTTTAGCGGCTTCAGGCAGTGTCTGCACAGCTGGTTTCAGCTGTGGCCTTGCTCAGGAAACACATTTTTCATTCCTGTCATGAGACATGTTCGGAAAAAAAACTAGAATGCTGAACAACGCAGGTGAAAAATGAGCCACAAAGAGAAAGAAACATCATGGAGGCAAAGCTGAAGGGAAATATAAAATGAAAGTTAATACTTGCCTTTTTTTTTTTTTCCCCTGCTTGTCACTCTAACACAAGAACCACAATAGAGTTTGTTTGTGCCTTTTTTTTTTAGAGGAAGTAGCAGTAGGATATAGGGACAAGCCACAAGACAGCTGGAGGCAAAATGCACTAGAACCTCACTGCAAGATGGACTCGATGAAAAAAAAAATTTAAAATCTGTAATCTCAGTGGAAAAGAGGGAGAGCTGTGGTTGAGAAATTAATTGTGCTGGACAGCACAACTAGTAAATGAAAGCTCCATATGGATCAGGTTGACACTAAAATAGGCTGGAACAGAGTCTGGCAAGTTGGCTAAGCTAAGCAAAACTCCCAAGAAAAATATTACAAAAAAACCCCCAAAACATTTGAGGGAAAAAAATCATTAGAAGAATAAGTAAATTTGGAGAATGTGGAGGCTGTGGGGTGTGGTGGCGATTTCCATCCCTGGTGAAAGAAACCAGTGCAGGAATTACATAAATGGAAGGAGGATTCATTTTTGCATAAAAGCCACCTGAAACCTAAATGTTGAAAGAGCTCCAAAGGAGATTAATATTGCAGGAGCCGCTCATGCAAAGCTGTGTGGGATGATGACAGAAACAACACTGTCAGTGACCTCATCTAGCATCAAAGGAGCTGCCTCTGGCACAGGAAATAAAGCAATTGCTTCTGAACACAGGCCTCATTTGCTCCTGATAAATCTTAATGAGATGAACAGACCCGGGCAACTTAATGCTATGCTCAAATAAGGACAACTATCTCCACATCTACATCTCAGGAAAGTTAATAGACTCGATATTTACTACTTTAGAAAACATACTCGATTTAAGTATGCTGCATCTGCCAGGAAAACATCGGTATGGCTAAAGCAGTCACCCGTGGAGTCTACAGTGCAAATGTCGCTTATTTTATAGTCCACAGAGGAACTTTACTTCTTCACAGTTGTCCAGTTGCCAAAAGAGGAAGAATAATTAAACACTATGTCACTAATTTCTAAATTCTGTGTTTTAATTCAGTGAGGTCCTTAATTTGCTTGACAGATTCGTGTCTTTGCAAAGATGGCCCAGCGTATGACATAAAAACCTGCACCAAGAATTTCCAGGCATTTGCACCCAGAAAAGGAGAATGGCAAAAAGTTAAAAGCAAAGGAGGTCATTTGGAACGTTAAAACAAAAAAAAAACCAAAAAACCCCACAAAATTCTGTCAGTACAGAAGAAAGGCAACCCAATCCAGCTTTGATTAAAGCTTTCAGCAAAGACTATTCAGTACATATTCCACCTTCAAGGCAAAAATAAAGTTCTTCACTTCAATCAGTGATACGGGATAAGTTGAAATAAATTTAATTAATTGGAGGAATTTGAAAAGGTCATTTAAAAATCACCACAAAGTAGATGGTATCAACTGGGGCCTAATCCTGCCTGCATGGAAAGCAGTGGTGTTCCTAAGCTTCCTCAGCCCTCAAAAAGAAGAAAATGTGTAATTAAGGAGGGCCACAATATGTGCTGGCAGGTCAAAACAGATTATAGCCAGAGCTAAGTTTGAACCCAGATCCCTTTTCTAGATGGGGTACGAGACTGTATTCACACAGTAGCAGCTGAGAACTGATAAAACAGAGTCCCTTTCTATTAAAAAACCTTTCAAATCCACGGGAGTAAAACATGCTCAGTCATGTATGAGTCATAAACACTCTGCTTCTCTATTACTTCAAGAATCTTTTCTGATTTGCTTGCACATCAACCTGGGAAAAATATGAGAAATCTTTCCGGCATTACCTGTTCCAGTAGTGCAAAAGTACACAGAGAACAGCAAAACTCAGCCTTTTCCTCCATACCAAGAAGAAAATATTCTGGTGAACGTATTACAGCTGCTCCCAATGCTTGCTCCAACACATCCAAGTCTGAAAAAGAAACCAGGAGATTGGTAAGTTCCATTTATTCAGCTCTTCAAACTGCCTGGGGACCTGAACTTCTGCTCATCATTATATTGTGCTTGCAAGAGGAACACGTGGACTGGGACCTCCCTCCTCCCCATCTTCTCTCCTGGACACCTGTAAATATAAAGACATTAAATATAAAAATATAAATCTCCTTTCATGGTCTGTATTTGCTGTTGCCTTAAATGATCTATTTCTTTGGGAATGGTTAGTTTCTTATTTTCCTCTATGGGAAGCCACGTGGGCTGTGTTCCAGGCTAAATAGCAAATTTACTCCTGAGAACAGAACCAACAGTTTTTCCTGGCAAGATGACTTCTAATGTGAGGAAAGGACTGTGAGCTGAGTCAGAGCTTGTCACCTCTGTGCCACTGCCTCTATTGTAAATTTCACCAAATCAATTAATCTCAGACTGGATTCCCAGTTTCCCATTTTTTGGTGAAAAGCTTTCTTACCTCTGGGGGACATTGGGAAGACAAATTAGTTTATCTCTGCAAAATGGTGAGAGGTCTTCTTACCACTGGTTTTAGAAGAGAATCTCCATAAAAGTACATTCTCAAGAATGGGAAGAGCATTGCTTGGTTTGGATCCCACATAAAGAATCTGAATTAATGTGAGTGATGAACACCTCTAGTGAAACAGAGGCAGCTGCAGGAGGGAAATACCTGCTGAGCTGACCCACAAAGAGTTAAGTGCCTAATGGAAAAACCCCTGTGGACTTGAACTTAAGTGACAATGAGGAAATCCATCTGGATGGAAAGCTGAGAGAAATACAAGGCACCAAGAAAGGCAGCATTCATGCTTTTTGTAACTTAGGAGTTATTGTACCCAGCATTTATCATGATACCTTAGATAGCACATAATTGTTCTCCAAAGGGTTCTCCACAGAGCTCGCATAATGGAGCAGGTTTCAAAAATGCTCAGTGCAAAGAGAAGGAGGTGTCTCATGACAAACATAAATGCTCCTTGTATTTCAAAAATAAAAAAAAACCCACTTTCAGTAACTGGAATGAGTTCTTCACACTGGTAACAGGCATGTGAATGGGCCAGATTGTATTTAAGTTCAGGGGGATAATCAGGGCTCTCATCTTGCCTGTTTTTAAATCCAGGGTGCTGCTCAGAGATTTGCAGACAGCCATGTCCAGCAGGAGCTTAGCAGGGTCAGCCACAGCTCATTTGTGGAAGAGCTGGCACTTAACAGCAGATGAGCTAAGAATCCAGAGTAAATTAATAAAACCAGTATGGAGTCAGGTCAAGAACAGAAAAGACAAGCAAGAAGTTCATTTCACTCGCAAACATAGTTTTTTGGCAGTTGATTTTGTATCTCTGTGGTTTTGGGAACAAAAAGGACCATCCCTTCTTTGCTTGCTTCCAGAATGCATCTGTTTGCATGAAAGGAGGTGGGAGCCATCAAACTATCACCCAAACCCAGCAAAGCACACTTCTGGTAAGAAAAAAAAAAAGAGGATAGATGAGCACAGGTGTTGCCTTGAGTTTTCTGTCTTTTGTCTTTCTGTAGAACTTTTCACATGCAGCCTTGATGTAAATAATGTCTATTCTTAGAATGTTTACACACTTCTCCTGTGAGAGAAGAAATGATTGATGGTGATGTCCACCATCCAGGTTGAAGAGGTGGCGACCTGTGCAGCCAATCCCTTGACCTCTGTACATATCCATAAATACTGGAGTCAAAATAAAGTTAGGGAGAGTTTTTCTACAACAGCTGCCTCCTGAGATTCATTTCAGTGTTCCTAAATTGGGACATGCCCAGCTTTGCCCCGTGACACACAAGTCAATGAGAGCAGAAAAATCCAAATGACATTGTAGGCAATGGAAAACACTCTATTGAATAGATATTCATACCAAGGTGATGAACTGATTATGAGGCAAGCTCAGGAGAGTTCAGCTGGACACACTGGAGGACTTTGGCAAGTCATTTAGTCAGCATTGTCCTCACCTGTCTGAGGGAAAACAATTTTCTCGTGTTTCAAAGACACAGTGAACTCCCTGACTTATATGTTGATACTTGACATGCTCTGAAACTCTGCAATGTGCTTATTACCATACCCTTTAATCAGGCATTTCATTAAATAGTGCAGCTTCGAGGGTAAAAACGAGCGAGTCAATAAAGCAGGAAAGCAAAGTGAAAATGAGAATGAGCAAGAGACAGTGGTTATTTCTTGAGGCTGCTCATGTTTTAAACACCCTCTCTCAGGGCTGCTCGGTACTTTCTGCTGAACACGACAGCGTCCGCTGGTGATTGACACTCAGCCATTACACAGTGCAGTTTTGTCAGCAGGAACTCAAGGAAAAAGTGAAGCTGAACACCTTTGGATAAGTGTGCACTCCTGAAAATGGCCATAATTTACTCAAGCCTCTTCCATTGATGCTGATAGGAGTAACATTTTAAGATAAGCCTGTAGAAAAAAACTGTAATTTTCTGGTTTCATAAAAAATCCTTGTTTCTTTTCCTACTGCTTTTGTGGGAAGAGGAAGCCCCAGGCATCTGACTGCAAGCTCTCAGTCACCCAGTGACTCTGACCTACAGAGCATAATACAGAGCAATCACACCTCCATGGGGTAGCTATTCAGAGATATTCAAGCCTATACAGGTGAACTGGGTTCCTTGCTTTTTTGGGTTGGATTTTTTTTTTTTTCCTCTCCTTTCTTTTCATCTCTGAATTCCTCAGTCTGGGCAGAGATTTTCTTCTTTTCTCTTTTTCTTTATTTTATTTCATTTGTATTATTTCACCTCGCCTTTGCCTTTTNCCCCTCCTCCAAAGGTACATCAATCACCACGACCAGTTTGAGCTGGGAAAGGAAGGCTCCTTCAAGGTCACCGTGTAAAAAGCCCTAAAGCTTTCCAGTGAAATGGAAGGGAAAAGAGGCTGTAAGTGGCTTCCTGTTCCTATTCATTGTTTAGGGAAACTCCTGAGGAAGGAAAGAGAAAGTCTGCATGTGGGGAAGGCTGGCTGGCCAGAGGAAGGGGGAAGGGCCATACACAGAGGGGCAGTCCTTAAAGATAATACCCCTCGAAGAGGGAAAAACCGATTGGCATGCAAATAGATGAGTGTGAGTTGGAGAGGGATGAAGGAAAGCGATGCAATTCCCCAGAGACAAGCAGTCCCCTCGAGGCCAATTGCCCGTGAAAAGGGCTGGCCATCCCTGACAAGGACAGATATCAAAGACGGGAAGTGGGGGAACTGCTACAATAAATCCAGCGTGTGTTCCTTCCTGGATTTTCTCCATCCTGCCAGAGGAGCAGGCTGCATGGAGCAGCTGTGCTTCTGCTCAGCCCTGACACCATCTCTCAAGACAAGCTCTGCTGCTCACACCGTCCAGGTGGGTACATAGGGGGAAAGGAGCTTTCACTGCAGAGAAACCCCATAACTGGCTCCTCCTTCCTTCTCTGCTTTCCTCCCTGTTGCATTTTAGTGACCTGCAGAGGAGATGCTGACCCCGAAGGGGCACAGGCAGCAGAAGAGCCAGAGGAACATCCCTGAGCAGGGGATGGAGATCCAGGTTCACTGCCCCATCCCCAAAACTGCTTCTGTTACCCAGCCCTCTGAGCAGCCATTGCCCTTAGGTTTACACGCACTATTTATAGTCCATATTTAAAATAAAACTGTGCTAAACACACTTCAGTGTTGTTTTATAGGAGGAAGTATCACATTCAGCCTTAGCTGAGGGCTGGATTAAGGATGCACACACACACACACAAGGATAATGCCAAGTTGCTGCACACTATTTCTTGCTAGCAGAATGTTTTGTAACGCTGTTTTCCCTAGGTTTAGGGGTTTATGTTTTCTTTGACTATGTGGGCACAGGAGAGGCAAGAGAAGTGTCATATTTTTTATTTTTATATTGTTTACCAACTACAGACTTGCAATAGAGCTGTTATATATCATCTTTCAAAACACATTTTGAGTACTGTGGCTGTTGAAATATTAGTTTTCAATACCTATTCAACTACAGTCACTTACAATGACACTATTGTTCTAGGTACCTTACCAGTACAGAATAAAAGGCAATCTCCATCCCCAAGAATTTATATTCTACAGATTACACATAACATTTAGGCAAATCTTTTCAAATGGATATTCTTATTTTATTGAATTTTATATTTATTTTATCGCCGGAGAATTTAGATATTTTTTTCCTCAAATGAGATTCCTATAGAGGAGTTCTTAACAGTGCCATTAAGAGGAAACTGTTAAAAGAACACACTAATGTATTTAATGTAAATATTCATGCAGAGCCGTAGAAAATACGGATTGTTTTTTGTCACGGAGAGAAACAATGCAAGTGATTAATAATATGGACATTATTGGACTTTCATTTCCTCTTGAGCGCTGTGACTCCTGCCTTCTGATTCCAAAGTATTCCTACACCAGGCTGCAGCAACCAGCCTCTCATCTTTAATCATCAACTCCCGCACAAAACCAGGGAGGTGAAACACATCCCAGGCAAACAATGCCCGCCGAGTGCCCCACTGCTCTGCATCTCAGGGACTCCGCCGAGAGGCTGCGACACAACAGCAGAGCTAAAAAAAGCCAACCCCTGGAACCTGAGATAAGGAAGCACTGAGAAAAACAGCAGCCACAAGTTCTCATGGGATGAGGCTGGGCTGGCGCTGGAGCAAGAAATACATGAAAGAAACAAGCGAACCGCACCCACGGAGTGACAGCTCCTGCTCCGTGATAAAGACTCAGATAGGCTCTGGCAGGCTGGGTCTCTGCCTTGGCTATTTATATCGTTCAAACAGGAAAATCTGCTAATATCTATAAACAAGAATTCTGCAGTCAAATGGTTGGTGGTTGTCTAGTTAATCCTCTGCGTTGGTTTTAAAGAATGGCGTACCGAGTGCATTCTGTAAAAAAAAAAAAAGCCACGATTGAAGTGTGATGAAGCCCATTTCTGATTAAAGGCTAATAAGCACAGTAGTGCAAGATTATGGACACAGTTAAAATATATAAAATTTTTAGTGTGTTTCTGCCCCACCAGTACTTTTGGCAGTAAGACACAAAGGTCTTGCCACCTCAAGTTTGTATCAATTTAACATGGACAAAAAACAAGCCCTGTACACCCTTGGTATTCAGTAATAAAGTAAAAAAACAATGATGGGGATAAATGATGAATTCTGATTCAACCTGAAACCAAAACCAGGTTAGTTCCCTAAACTTTTGTGTTCTCTTTTCATTATAACTTTGCTCCTTTAGAACTTCTCTTCATTACCCCCTTGAAATTCAGCCACTTCCCCAGTGGGTTTCCTAGCAGCCTACAAAACTAAGTGAATAATACTATTCAACACATCTCAAATCTATGCTGGTCCCTGCACTGGGGTTCTATAGACAACCAGAGCATGAACCAAATTCTCATCTGGGATTGTTCCCTCACCATTTCAACATCACCGAGTCTGTGAATAAATCGTGCTGACCTCACTTTATCCCAGCAGGCACTGCAAACACAGCTGTGCAGGACTCCTCATCACCCCATACACACCTTCCATGGCTTGAGGGACTAAATGATTCCATGCAAATGAACTTGTGTTATCAGTAAGTTTTTTGTGCCTGGAAAGATTCCCGTAGACCCAACATGGGCCCATTGATGTGTGGTGGAGTTGAAAGCAAGCTGAACTTTGCTGGAGAGGTCTCAAAAGGCTGTGATGAAAGGAGCTGGCTTGGGTTAGACCTTGGGAGGGATGGGTCACACTCCTTTGTTCCTACACTAATGACTGTACACAGGACACACCTACTCTTTCATCTCCCCAGAGACAGGTGTTGACACTCCGGGTTCAGCTCTGTTCCCACACGCTTTCTGCTGCTGAAACACCTGACCATCCACACACGGGCCTCTCAGTCATCACTGATTTCTGGTTTGAACATTTTTGAGGCTTCTGTGATAAAACTGAACTGCCCTTCATGGGTTTGCTCTACCCTGTACAGGTGGGTTAAGCAGAGCCCTGTTTTCCCTGCCCAGGTTCCATGGCAGAGAACAGCAGAGCTCTTCCCCATCTGGCACAAGATGTCCATCCATGCAACCTCAAGAAAAGTGAGGTCCAGTCTTAAGAGAGTGGGTACCCGAGAAAAAAATCATATAAAAATAAACTCAAATCTGTTTAGATCCAGTTTCAGCCACTGTACACCAGAAGCAGCTCTTTCTCTGGACACGGCTAGGTACACTGCTGCTCTGGCCTCCAGACAAGCTCAGCTCAGGAGTTAGAGCTTGTGGAGATCCACTCTTAACAGCCCCATATGTCTGCTGGATAATGCAGTAAAATTAGAGCATTGACTAACTTATAGAGTAGAACAATAAAACAAGACAGGATTTGAAGACATGCCCTTACAGTACAAAAAAACCCCCAACCCAAAACCAAAACCCCACAAAAAAAGTAGTGTAACTAGAAGGCATGGTCCAAAAAAATGATGAAAACTGCAAGAGGGACAGATTTGCAATGATGACATGATTTACCATGTAGATTAATGCCTTCTAAACAAGACAGGATTGAAAGTCAATACTTCAGTTTATTGATTTTGGCGATGATTCTTGTTTCTTACATCTTTCAGCAGTATGAATGAAACACTCTGCAGGATGCTACTGATGAAAAACAGGCTTTATGTTTGTAACTTGAAAACTATTACAAATAATGGAAGCAAATTGAAAAGAAGGCAACAACATAATGCTCTACACGCTGTTCACCAAGGAAAGTTTCAAGCTTAGAAACTAAAGAAAACTGTGAATCACAAATACTATTTCCAACAGATTTGGTTTTAAACAAGGTGAGGCAAAGGCAGAAATGTGACCTCCAGCAGTCACACCTTTAAAACTCAAACTGGAAAGAACACTATCATGTTTTCCTTCACTTTCTGCTATATACAAATTTTTCAAATGTTTGCTCTTTAAAAACCCGACTGGCAAAATTTAGCTACTTTTAGAAATATATATGATGTGTGCTTAAAAATTCATCAGCTTAATTCTGCAATATGTATTGTATGGATGGCTCAACCATCGTGTTTTCCTCATGCAATGTCTGATATTAATTCTAATCTCAGACTGCTCTCTACTGGTAATAAATTATGTTAAAACTCATTAAATAGGTGCAATTCTAGAGACAAATAAAGAGCTGCATTTGGCACATATTCTCTCTTTGGGTGGATGCAGGAATGAGAGGGGGCTTGAGAAGGCAACAAGAATCTGAAACAAAGAGTAAAATGCAAATGTTTAAGCCAAAATCTTTTTATTGACCCATTTTCCTGCTTCCACTGAACTTGGTACCAAAACCAGCAGCTGTTCCAGATTATTTGGTAGGGGCTTGGCCTTTTGAACATAAATATTTCTTTCTGCACTCATGCAGGATGGCACTTGCAGGAACAAAGCATGCAGGCTGCAGGTGGAGAACGGGGACAATTTGGTTCTTCAAAAGCCACTTCAGCTTTTCTTGAGTGCCAAAGGTGTCTTTGTGAGAACTTTGTCACAATTACTGGGGGAAAAGTAATTTTCTTCTTACAGTTTCATACCTTAGAAATTGTCCCCTAACCCTGGGAGGCACCAATCCAAACCTGCAGCACAGGCTGAGTCCCCCACACTGTAGCACTGCCCTTGCCCTGTGGCATATGTGCAATATGTTTGATAGTAGCAGTAAAATGCACTTTTCACAGTCTGATTCTGCTTTTTTAAGGTACTGAAACTCCTCTTAAGAACCTTAAGATGCTCCAGTTCTCATTTGCTCAGACCAGCCTCCCAGAAAAAACCCCAAACAAATCCCAGTTATTATTGTGAGACAAGCTGAAGCCCTTTCCCTTTGTCTCTTCTTTCCACTTACTCTTCAGAGTTTGACCCTTTCTCCCTGTCACTCTTTCAAACATGTTTTTCTTTTCCTGGCACAGATTTACACAGGAAGGGAAAGAACTTAATGCCAGGGATTATTCACCCTGCATGAGAGACCATTGGCCCAGATACCTCTGTTGTTCCCCTTTGTGTCCTGTGCCACCTGTTGCTTATTTCCTTCTCCACTTGTTCTTCAATAACTGCCCAGACTAAAGTCTGCCCTTGAGAGAATCAGAATTTACCTTCTGGTGGTCCCACCCACCTCCCCCACCCCGAAATTTTCTTGCTAGGATGGTTCATTAACCAATTTTTAACATTGGTACACACACTATATTTTGTTTTGTTCATCCTTTAAAGCCTATTGCAGCTGTTATGATAAATCTCGGATTGGGAACAAAATTTTTAAAAAAAGAAAAAGCAAATATAGCAGGTCAAAAAATAAAGTTCTACACAATCTGGGGCATAATGGAAGTACTGGGCTGATCTGTTGCCACCCTCTGTGTCAAATTATTCAGGTGTGATAATTGTTTGCAAACATATGGAACACCTGAAAAAAAAACCTCATGTAGATTTGGAGAGTTCAAAAACATCTCAGATCAGGATCTTGTTTCCATTGAATTGAATTGGATACAATTCACTTCATAGTCTAGCAAGAATGTTCGTGAACAAAATCTGAGTTGTTCTATGGCTTTAGAATAATTTAGACACTGTCTGTGACCTTCCAAATCGGTGAAAGCCCACCTCCAAACACCCCAGCACTGCATGGCACAGCCCTTTCCAGCAATAGTGCTGGAAGGATGATCCCAAAGGATCCCTCGAGCTGGCAGTCTTCGGAGCTGTGCTGCAGGACCCCTTGGCCACAGCCCTGACCCCACACAGGGACTCTTGTCCGTGTTCAGGGGCTCAAAGGCAAGGCAAGATCTTACTACAGCCCTTTCCTAAAAGGGAAACCATGGAATCATGGAGAAGCTTGGGCTGGAAGGGACCTGAAAGATCACCTTGTCCCAACACTCCTGCTGTGGACAACTTCCACTGTCCCAGGTTGCTCCAAGCCCCAAATCCAGCCTGGCCTTGAACAATTCCAGGGATGGGGCAGCCACAGCTTCTCTGGGGAACCTGTGCCCGGGCCTCACCACCCTCACAGAAACAATTTTTTTCTTAATATCCAATGTTAATCTACTCTCTGTTCAGTTTGAAGATGTCCCCCCTTGCCCTGTCACTTCATGCTTTGTAAATTGTCCCTTTCCATCTTTCTTGTGGTCTCCCTTCAGGTACTGGGAGGCCACAATTCACATTTCTGGCCCCTGAATTTCAGAGGATGGATAATACAGCAGCTATCACCCTGCCAAAGCAGCCTGTCCCAAACCCTTTCCTCTGGTGTCGATGTGGGAAATTGATGGTTATTTCAAATTTCATAGACAATGCAACATTATTTACTGCTCAGGAAACACGGCAGTGTGGAACATTCATCTCAGCACAGAGTTACACAGCAACCTATCACAATTACAATGAAAAAGAATGCACTGATGAAAATATTTTTAAAAAACCAAAAGACCCTCAAAATAAACCCACACAGGTTTAAAAAAACCTCCAAATAAAAAAGCCCCACAAAAATAAAATTTTAAAGAAACAAACAAACCCAAAAAACATTCAAGTGAACCCCAACTTCCCCCCACCCCCTCAAAAAAGGCATTTTCCCAACCATCAGCCAAACAACTCAGGTTGGAGAATTTACTGCCCAATTATTATGTGACCAGTTATTGGATAGAGTTGACAAATATTTCCTCTGCTTTCCTTTGCTTCAGAGCTGGCACTGCTCTTCTGCCTTTTGGAAGAACCGTAGCTCTTGCCAGACTGCTTGGCACTGCTCTAATTGACAATTTCGGGGCAGTAAATTAGAAGGGTTTTTCATGTCGTTTTACTTCTAATTTTAATCAGACATAGAACCACTTGGCACACCAAGCCACACACTCTCCCGTGCAAGTTCCCAGCGCCTCCGTCAAAAAAAACCCACCCTCATTGAAATGTAAACTTAACTTTAAAAAGAGTCACACAAAAGCAATGTGCTGACTAAATGCTCCAGTACGGTGCATTGAGAGGCTGTGAATTCCAATTTCAGCCATGCCAGTCATTTGGCATTAAAATATGCACCAGCTGTGAGTGTTTGGATCTCGATAAGTCAGAGTGTGCTGGAAAGCTGACAAGATACTGCTGTGAAAATGTTTCCAGCCCCCTAATCTCGGCTATCTCCTCTTTTTCATATTTTGCTACCCATGTTGGTGTATAATATAGGGAGAAATGAATGCAAAAATCCAGGGGAGATGAGCATGGGGCGACACCGGTATTTATAGAATGTGTAAGATAGTGCTGCCACTCACACAGCTCTGGAGTCCTCTTTGATGAGTTGTCTCTGGTCAGCCTTTCTAAATTGCTGATTTATTTTCCTTACGTGGGAAAGAGCCCTGTATTAGTGAGCTGGGATATGTAACACTGCTGGGACAGGGAGGAATGGAGGGATGGAAATCCACAGAGAGCCTTTCAAACTGGGCCACTAGCTGCTGTCAAAGGAGCTGAAAAATGAGCCTCGATGAGGAGGCATTTTTGGGACTGATTTATCAGTGGAGCATAGAATTCTCTAAACTCCTTTTTGAGCAAGTATTTCTTTCCCTTCTCTCCATTATTTATTCATATCCACATTAAACCTCATACACAAAGCCACCAGATTCTAACCTGCTGAGGAGGGCAAAGCAGGATGCTTCCCATCTGTTCCCCTCAGCCTACAAGACACTCTGGATGTTATCCTGCCTTTCTAGAAGGAAAACCTTCCCCCTTTGCTGCAACCATCTCCCCCAGCCACAAAACAGGGGTAAAGCAAAGGTGAGGAAGGCTGCAAATTCACTTCAGAGTCTGAACTTTCTGCAGCAGAAAGCTGAAAAGGGACGGCCTGAAAGCAGCAAACCGTTGTGGGGTTTCAGCGGTTACAGCTGCTCTGAAGGGGTCACCACACCATCCTCCTCCTCCTCCTCACTTCTCTGCCAGCTCCAAGGGGTGCAAGGGAGCAGGAACCCCTCAGCCTGCACCCTGACCTCTGTCCCCAGCTGCTCTGCAGGTGTCAGGTGTGCAGGAAAGGTGAGGGTTGGTGAGAAGGGCTGGGACGTTCCTTCTCCAGCCCCAGGGGAAGCACAACCAGCAGGAGGGCAGGGGGCATGTTCTGCTCTGTGCCAGTGAAACTCACATTTTTTAGAATATCTAGATGAAATTCTCACATATCTGGATCAAATTCTCTAAAGCTAGCAGGATTCCAGCGTTAGCTCAAGGATGGTTCAGCCATGTGAAGTCCTCATAAACCCTCCAGCCTGGGGAGAGTTTCATCCATTAAAGTGAGACAGAGAAGGATCAGAGTCACACATTTATCCAAAAGTACAATTCCAGTCCCCATCTGGTACTGCCACGAATGCAGGTTCAGCTGGGAACACCCCCCCAACCCTACACACACACACAAGGTATTTAATATCAATTAATGTTTTATCAGAATCGTGAGTAAGTAGAAGGAGGACACTAATTACAGAACCTGGTGTTAAAGAGAAACTGCTGCAGTAGATTCTTTTTCCCCAAATGAGGTCTGCAGGGGAATAATATAATTAAGGTACATGCAAAAAAAAAAAAAAGAAAAAAAGCAGTGAGCTAGCCAAAGCAGTGTTTTATAATCAAAATACCATTCTAAAAACACAAAGGTCACCTTACCTAAAACTAGCAAAACTGAAAATAAGTAATCTGATAAATCAAATACAGAAGTGGGTTTTTTTTAAACTCCTTCTCATAGAAATAAAAAGTAAAATTACATACATGTCTTATGGCCAAAATCTGAAAGTAAAACAGCAATCAGGTGCAACAGTTAAATCCAAAGGAATTTCCCATTTCAAGTCAAGCTCACTGCAGGGAAAACAGAGCAAACTAATTATGATGTAAATCCACAATGAATGATGCAGAAATAGTATGCAGTGTAAACAATAATTTTGAAATTCCCAGTTTATATCAGCACTGATCTGTTTTATACACTCCAGAAGTGTAACTCAGAAAAGATATTTTTTGCACTAATGAGAGACTTCTACTTTTTAATCAAAGAATAAATTAAAGCATTTTCAAAAGCATGCCAGCCTCATTAATTAGTTCCATTAAAATGTAAAAGATGAGTACATACATTTGCCTCACTTTGTGCTTGCATCTCTTTACCTTAAATATCCTATCATGTATTATTACAGGCTTGGCTGGAAATAATATCTATTATTAATATTCCTTGATACCTCTCATTAGAAGATCCTGCATTCAATTGTTTACAATTTATCTCAATTATAACTGTTAGGGCTGAAGTTTTCACAGTGGGCATTTTAGAGGATTCCAGCCAAGGCACTGCATTTTCCAAGGATGAAACGAGGGGAAATAAATAATTTAACCTGTGTTCAACCAAAAAGAAAAAAAAAATCTAACAATTGCCCCTCTAACATAAAAAATAACAAAATCCAAGTGAATCCATTTCAGAAAACATGTTTTGGAAAAGGTTTGAAATATAAGAAAAGGCTGCTTCCTGCTGCCCCCGTGAAAAATCCATTGGCATTTAGGAAGTTATAATCCATTCTCCTTTCCACAAACCAATTCATTCATCAAAAGATGGCGAACTCTCAGTTTCTTTCCTTGATTGCATCAATCTAAAAGCAAGAAAGAACCAAGGTGGGGACTCTGCTGAGTGTCCACCCACACCCAGTGACTTTCCACTATGAGCTCCTGCCTCCACCAGGTTAAAATCTTCCTTTTCTCATGACAAATCTTGTGTCTTCCCCAACATCTGCCCATGCAGAGGGTGATATAACATCACCTGGGTAGCTGCCCTTAGCTGGACTGTGGCACATCTCTGTGCATTGAGGTGTTTCAGCACTTTTAAGCACCTTAAACACCTCCAGCAGGTATTAGGACGATGTCTCGGGGCAGAGTTGCTTTATGTTCAATTCTCTTTCAAAAAACTAGAAAACCACCCAAATGAAATACCCACACACCATCCTCAGGAATGACTTTGGATGGCCACACTTAGCACTCAAGAGGGAGGAAATGCTAAATACAAGCTCCTCTCTGCAACCCTAAGTCGTTCTTCTTTTTGTAAGAATTATCCCAGTCTTTCTATTTTCTCCACAGGGCCAATTCCATCCAGTGCACAGCAGGAATCACGTTCACTAAATGAGCAACGATTCAATAATTTCTCCTTCTGTCACTGTTCATTACTGGTCTAGAGCCTTACTTTTTGCATACTATTTAGTCCAAGTTCTAAACCAGCATTTTTCTGTGTTTGCCAGGGCAGTATCAGACCATTTCCAACGCACTAATTGACTTATTTTCCCAATTCCCCTGCAAGGTAAGGGGGTTTATTATTCTCATCCAGAAATGGAAAATTGAATGCTTTTGTGTGTGGCGTAAGTTGAAAGTGGAGTTTCAAACTAAAAGCCAAGTGAGTACAGGGGAAAAAAAAAAAAACAAACTGTTTAACTCCTGACCACGCTCACAAGGTGGAGAATTGGACCCATCAGGACCTGTGAAGATGTGGGTCCATTCCTGCAGACACAAGATGCCAGCAGCACTCAGCAAGCACGCAGCCTCCTTTGCCAAGCTCTGCCAAACCCTGAGGACACTGCTCACGGGTAGCAGGGAAATGTCCTGGTGTTCCTCAGGGGCAGGAAACAGAAATTGCACAAGATCTGCTACAGGCTGAGAGACAGAGGCCATCAGCAAACAGCCCTTTGCACCTCAGCTGAGCTTCCAACCAAAGGGCACCAGGGTGGTGTGGTCAGTGCTCAATGCCTGGCCCAATTCTAGGCGCATGTTCTAATTCAGGTCACTTTTGAAGGCAGCCCTGGGTGTTTAGGTCAAGCCTTGCTGCAGCCCCAGATCCCCCTGGAGCAGCTGTGGCTTTCACCAGAGGCAATTCCATTAAACAGCTGAATGGAAAAATAATTTACTCTATTGTAGCTTTATTTTCTGTGATTTTATCTACTTATCTTTACTGAATAAAGCAATCTGGGTCTGGTTTTGTTGTTTCATCGGTCAGACTAACAGGTGTCCCAGCTGAAAGAGTTATCAGGACATGCATGTTTCCCCTGAAAGTGAAGGAATGAGGTTTTTGGTTCTGTATCAAACAAAAGGACTCTTTAGAGAGAAAGAATCAGCAAGCACGTGTTTGTTTAACACAGTATTAGCACTAGACATTAACATATAGAGTGGCAAACCCAGCCCCTGTTACTGTAAATGGAAAAATATGTGAAAATGAAATTTCTCTGAGAGTACCAAACGCTCTCCTTGTGATACTGAGCCCTATTCTGTGTGAGCTGACAGTCCTGCCACATTCACTGCACGCTGACAGCTGAGTTAAGAAGTGTTACACTATGATACAGAGGTGTCAAGATTGCTGAAATTAATACTGGGATGTGCAGTGTTTAGCTTGTTGACTCAGCTAACTTAGGTGTGGTGGAGAAGCAGTATCATATGCCAGTAGAGGCACTGCAATTTAGCATAAAGTGATGTTGTTTCTTTTTGAAAAGATTTTTGATGCTTTCTTAGAAAATGTATATTTTATACTAGACTTTTAGCTGAAGATATCAGTTTCCTGCACAGGCATATGTGTGTTATTACAGATGGGGAAAACGTAGTGGAGATGCTTAGGAGGAGAGCAGCCAAGTGAATGATTTAGGATTCCCAATTACAGTGCTCTAGCCCCTTTCCCCCACTCTAACTTAGAGATCCCAATCTTGGGAAGACAAAGGATTTTTACTGTTGCAGTAAGTGGCATTCTTTCAGATCCCACCTGTGCCACCACAATGAGACGGTTCAGACCAGGCTGTAAGGCTGGGGAGAGGGTCCAGAGCCCCCTTTTATCAATTTTATGTATCTATTCCTGTTCAGGGGAGAGGCTGCTCAGCACAAACAACTGAGGACAGGGTTTCCAGCCCAGCAGTCCCAACACCATCCAGCCAAGAGCAGCTCTCTGCCACGTGCTATAAAACCCCTCAGAGTGACTTACATATCCTGCTCATCTCTCTTCAGGTATCAGGGTCCTTTCACCCTAATCTTTATGGGGTATTTTCTCCCTTTCCTTTTTCTAATTTAACTTAGTCCAATGTGGGAGATTACTGAGGTGTCTTGAATTAAGGAAACCTGAGTTTGTTACACCTGAGTAACAAACCTGTTGCTCTGAACCATAAACTGAAGACAAGTTTTTGCATACTATTTAGTCCAAGTTCTAAACCAGCATTTTTCTGTATTTGCCAGTGCAGTATCAGACCATTTCCAATACACTAATTGACATATTTTCCCAATTTCCCTGCAAAATAAGGGGGTTTATTATTCTCATCTAGAAATGGAAAACGGAGCTTTTTTGTGTGTGACGTAAGTTGAAAGTGGAGTTTCAAAGTAAAAGCTCCTGAAATTGCTCTAGAATAGGAGAACCAAAATTCGGATCAAGGAATTAATATTTTTTCGAGCAGAGAGGGACATTTATTGTCTTACTCAGAGAGCTGCTGTATGTTTTGCTGTACTTTGAGGACCTCAAGATCAGCCCAGATCTCAAGGCTCAGACATCGTGACAGTGAGCACACCGAGGCACTGACGTGGACACCAGGGCTTCCTGCGTAAATGGTGCTCCCTCCCATCCAGGAACTCTGAATCCTCACTGACTCAGCCTTGTCACAGGCTGTACTTTAACGACACTGCCACTAATCCTGACCCCACTGCCACGAGCTCTGGTATTTCCTGGCTGGATTGTGAGCACAGCTGTGCACATGACAGATTTCCCCAGAACAGCCCTGGCTGGAGGACCCTGGTGGGGGGTGAATCACCTCGGGCTGAGCAAGGGCTGAGTTCTGATCTCTCACAGTCTGGGTATGTGCTCTGCCCACTGGCCGCTGTGAAAAGCTCAGAGCTTGTGGAGCACACAGGGGCAGGGGGGAACAGCCTCTCCTCAGGCTTCACTGCTGGTGTTTTTTCACAAACGGGACAGGACTGCTGGGAGCAGTCAGGAGCTTTATTCAGGCACCAGTCTCAGCTCTAGGGTGAGATACAGGAGATGGTGCATGCTTTCATCTACCACAGGCAGCCGAAGATCTCTTTGTTAGCATTTTAAAGGTTTTCCAGCCAGTGGCATATTGCTAAAGCTTACAAACAATTGTTCTAGCTGATCACTAAAAGCACACATGCACCTGCTTCAAACAACGCTTGCTTTCTATTAACAATACACAATAGTCCATTATTAAGCTTAAAACTTTCTACTATCTTGCTAAGCAAATTTTTTCTACAGTCTTAAGGTCCATCTTAGCCAAGCTTAAAAGCTCAAACTATTGTTTCACGTCCTTACTTACTGTATTATTGTATCTTGTCTACTTTCAGGCTTTACAGCTGGCTCTGAGTCCTCCGCTCTTTCTGTTTCTGAAGCCTACTTTCACAGCTTCTAAAAATCTTCCCACCTTTACCATTTCCCACACTTCACCACTGATCTCCAGACAGCTCACCCAGAATTCGTGGGGTAAATGTCACTGTTTTCCTCAGTCCCAGCAGCATTAATGCAGTTTCTGTTTGTTGGGTGTGTGCTGTAAGCTCAGCAGCTCGTTACTGCTGCCAAACAAGGCCCTGGCTGCCCGATCATGTGCACCAGGGCTCCTGGCAGCTCTCCCTGACCACTCAGGGACACACCAAATCACTGTGCATGTTCTACATTCAGGGTGTCCATGGAACAGGATCCCACTGGAATCACCAGAGTTCCAGGGAGATATGACACATCACAAAGGGATGTGCCCTGGGGCTGCCAGTCGGGGACTGCTGCACCTCACTTACCAAATGGGCATCATGAGAGCTTTTGAAGAAGAACTGGAACACTCATTTTTTTTTGAGATAATTCCATTTTTGCTCACTTTTCTTTCTTACTCTATGGAGAAAACGCATTCCACTGAGAAGCTCTGAGAGTTGCCTCCAGAATACATATTCCATCAGTCATATTCCTTAGGCTAAGCTTGAGTCAAGGGTGTAACACAGACTTGATGAAGACAACACATTAACACGAGAGAGTTTTAAAGTTAATCTGACATGAAGAAGGTGTTTAAATTCTTGTTTCTTCTCTAGACAGTTTAAGATGATACCTTTTTATCCATCTATGCCTATATATACACCTATGCCTATCCGTCTGTATTCGCATTCAGCTTTAATTTTTCTTACTGGTTTAAAGTATTTCACTGGGATGCCAGTTACAGCAGCAAAAGGAAAATTACCAAATGTTTCAAACCTCTTAGGCAGCCACATATAAATGCTTATTGTAACACATATACAGATATTTACATTCCAGGCTCTGCAACAGTCACTTTATGGCTTTAAGTGCATATTTCCTACAGACAAAGAAATCCGAGGTCGTCAGTTATTACATTCATGTTACCTGAACATCTTGCATTTTAGTAAAGTTTCCATGCACAAGCAATATTAACATCTGTTTCAAGGATCTCTGCTGGAATTGTAGCTTCACACAGCCAAATTGCCTATGCTTCCACCAGGGAAATGGCTATTTATTTTATGCAGCCATCTGGGCTCTAAATACTATGTTTTGTCATTTGTGGTCTTGTTTTCCGTGGTTTCTTATATGAAATTTGATTTCTTCATTACTTATTTCTTCTGTAAATGGCATTTTTTTTAGTAATCAAACTTGTGAATGAATGTTTCATTAGAAACTTACAACACCAGTGTCAATTCATAAATATTTTGGATTGAGAGCCAAACCCTAATTGCAGCAGCTTTGATGGTCTACATTTTTTTTTTTTTCCCCCAGTGGAATGATAGGTAAATATAATCTTTACAAGCCCATCTCCCTGTTAGATGAAGGACATATGTTGTTGCAGAATTTAATACTTCAGGATGATGCTGGTCAAGTTGTTGGAACACAGACCCTTGTTGTCTCAGGTTGGATGGGTGTTTGATGCCTGCCTGCAGGAGACCTGGCTCAGGCACGGGCCATTCCCATTAACTGGGAAGCAGGAGCAAATTTTCCTTAAAATAAACATGTGGAGAAGCAAATTGGGAGACTCAGCAGCTGACTGCATGTGGAACTTCAGGCCAGGACTAGAGAACACCTTCCCTGCCCTGTAATGATGAGCAACCCCAAATTTCATTAGAGATTACTGGGGCTTACTAAAGCAGTCTGACTGCATGATGTACTGAGAATAATTATGACCTGCCCATCCTGGTCATAGCAGTCATTAAGTTGCTATATCTGTAACAGGCTTAATAACAAGGTGAAGAGTGAATGGGAGAGAAAAAGTCATTTCCTTGTCTCATTGGTCATTGTTTCCTACATGCCTAGGATGCCTGTGTGGGGACAACTGAAAATGGAGGGAGAATTCCAGCACAGAAGACGATATTTAAAAAGGGGAAACTGAGGTCTGTCCTTACACTGCACTAATGCAATGGTCTCCTGAGTGGGGTGCATGCCCTCAGGACAATCTACTGGAAGGAAAAAGATGGTTTTCACACCATTAAAATGAAAATAAACCCCCAGTGTTTATTCCATTTTTATCTCATCCTTTTTTTAATTTTGCCTGTGTGTTTTACATAATACATTGGTTATTTTAATTCTCTCTGTGTGTTTTATGAGGTTTATAATAAATTTATAATTTATAGGGTATAGAAGTGCGGGTAATTGCTCAAAAGCTTTTTCCTAACAGGGGCACAAGATCAAAATTTTGGAAACCCAAAGGATTGGTCTTGCAGGTAGCACCAGATCAGCTTTAAATCTAGAAGTAGTGCTGAAACAGCAAAACAGCAAAACAGGGGAGCTGCACTACTCCCAGTCCTCGAGTGAGGACTTGAACATCAGCCCATGAGGACATCACAGTAAAGTGAAAAATCTCCTGGATGGTAAAGATACAATCACTAAACAAGGAAAATTCACCTACTTGTTAATGCCTCTTGCTGCTGCTCCAAATAACTCCATAAATGTGAGGTTCATCCTGTAAGAACTCTCACCCTTCTGCAGATGATACTTTAAATGTACCACAGTATTCTCTGCAGACTTTCCTGACTCAAAGCATGTCATTCAGCATGGGGCTGTATGCTTCCTATTAACAGCATCAACCAAATAGAAAAGTGATTGTTCTAAGAAAAAAAAGTTTGTTGAAGCATAAGAATATGAAAATTGCTGCAGCGGGTGACAATAATTCCTCAGGGTTTGTCCTGACATTTTTAACAGTATATATATTACTTAACTGATAGATCATAACAGCTAATTTAGAGCTATTAGGGCTACTGCATAAATGTGTGGTCAAGAGCACTTTAATGTACACCACCGTTACTCCAGACCATAACAGCTGCTCTGGAGCTGTCAGCCTACTTGGTCGCAATCTATTTTAATCCGGGAAAAAAAAAATAAAATCCTAATTACTTTGTAGTTGCTAATGCACAATTTAAGCTGATTGTTTGGTGCCATAGCTGAGCATTGTTTGAGCAGGGGAGGTGGAATACCATAAAGAAGAGGTATTGCTACCATCAGACAAATCACTGGGGACTCAAACTCAGAGTTAATAACAGAGATGCCTGCCACGTGTTTACAGAGGACAAACAACGAGAAGAGAGAGGGTGTGAGACAGATCATTTCTTTGTTTAACTCTGTACTCTGCTACTTTAAAAACCTAAGAGGAACCATTAGAGCTGTGTTTATCGTTAAAAAGCAATATCTGCTTGCTACCCCACTTCCCAGCCCAGCTCCCTGCTGCCAGGCAGCTGGGAGAGCTCTGCTGGGAAAGAGGGTTCATGACGCTGTTTAACACCACAACAACACACACTCTGAGCTTCAGAAGGCTGAAAAATGATCCCTTTATTTTTGGGATGTGTCTCTTTTATATACTATTTTATATAGACCAATTTGATTGGTGACACGAAGATGAACTTTTTTACTTGCGTTGGTCAGAGCAGAGGGACATCAAGAAGTCCCTCCTAGGAAAAGGAATGAATAACATAATTACAGTTACAAAAACATTCTTTCTTGTTTACAGAAAGTTTTCTGGGAAAAGAATCTCAGAAAACCAAAATACCTCAGGCATGGAACCAGAGCTACAGGTTCATGCAGCCCAGCTCCTCCAGTGCAGCAGCACAGAGAGAGTTTCCAGCAGAGCAATTCCATGGAAAGAGCAGTGTCACCTTTCCCTGACTTCTGGCCACTTGGCACATTGCATCCCTGCTCTGCCACAGAGGACTGAGAAGGTCAGGGAGGCGCCCAGCCTTAGAGATAAGAAATGCAGGGGTTCAGCTGCTTTTAAGCACGTGCAAAGGCCAATACAAATGCTCAGGAAAGCCAGCTGTCTGTCTCTCCCAGCCTCTGCTCAGAATGTGATTCTCTATAATCATGTCATTCAAAGAGACTTTTGCTAAGTACTGAGGGAAAAGTGGCATCCTTTGGTGAGGGGAGGAAAATGCCTGTTGCTGCAAGCTATCCATCATCTTCAAAAAGTCCAAGATGTACTAAAGCTCCCTAAATTTTTATTCCCAACAGAGCAGGATAAGTTCAGTGTTTTCTTGGCAGGAAGTCCTCCCATGTCAAAATCTACTTCCCAATACAGTTTTGGAGGCATTCACCTGCCTGGTAGGTTAGATAATAAATAAATGCCCATCATATCTTTATCTGAAAAAGATTTTCTTCTTGCTGCTTTTTTTCCTTTTATTTTTTTTTTTATCTTTGCACATTTGGGGAAAGCTATCCTCACACCGCCCCCCCCCTCCACTCCCCCCTCCACCCCCAGCCAGGAAATAGTCATTTTGAGGCAAGACCTTAAAATTGATGATTTTGAAAGTTTTCCCTATTGCCATGCTGTTCTGCTCCTGCATTCCTGTGGTGCCAACAGATGAAGTTGTAAGCCTGTTCGCCTCCCTGCATCTAATCCTGATACTACTCAGCAGCAGGGAAGGTGGGCAAATGTTCACTAGCAGTTGTTGGCAAAGAAACACAGCAGGATTTAAACTGGATGATGCCACTGCATGTGTAAAACAACCATTTGAGCAAATGCTGCTATAGCAGCATCTTTAACCAGTAAAACAGAATTTGCTGTTAACCTGTTGTTTTCTAGCTGGCTGTGCTGATGAGTTATGATTAATTGCAGTTATGTTAACAAAAAAAAAAAAAAACCCTCCAAACCAAAATGAACAACCAATTAAGCTTATAGAGGAAAAAAAAATAAGATAAATGCTTGTAGCAGTTGCTGTGACAGACTTTTAGTGTGATCATATATAACTAAAATTGCAAAAGGAAAATGTGAATAACATTCCGTTGCATTCCGGTGAAGGGTTCCATGTTATTTTTCACAAGGTCATTTTTCCCATGAACTTCTCTCTCTTCCTGTCCAGTTTGCACAGCCTGGTCTTTAGCTGATGTGCCCCAACCCCAGATTTTTCGTGGTTTAAATGTACTCATGACATTGTAGGACTGTTCTGGATGAGGATCACCATAACTTTAATATACCATGCTTATCCACCCACTGTGACATCAAAACAATGGGTAAAGAGCACCCCAGTTACTGCTTTTCCCCAGGCTCTCAAGGTTCCTTGCTTCTGATAGTTTTTCATAGACACCATAAGAGCTCCTTCCTTCAAACTGAGCTCTGTTGATGGGTCACCAGATGAAGGACGAAGCAGGTACAGCAGAGATTCAGGGAAATTTCTTCCTTCTTCTTTATTCAAAATCTGACTCTATTTATATACATATACACAAAGGTGAAGAGATTGGCTACACAGGTCGCCACTTCTTTAACCTGGATGATGAACATCACCATCAATCACATTTCTCTTCCCAGAGGAGAAATATGTAAACATTCTAAAAATACACATTGTTTACATGAAGTTGTGCAAGAATCTGTAGTACAAAGTTACAAGCACTCAAAAGCAGGAAAACCCAGGGCGACACTCTGTTGTTATTTAAAGTTATCGCTTTGGTGTCTGGGAAATCGAAGATGAAATATCAGTTGTCAATGCACTCAGTGTTAGCAACAGGAATGAACTTTTCCCTGTCCTTCCTTGAAGATGGTGGGAAAAGGCTCCTCACACAGCCAACCACAATGAGCTATTGCAGTTCATTAGGCCACGATGAGTTGCAGAAATTGCTTTTTGGCAATGTTGCTGCCTACCTGGGGCATTTAACTGAAGCATGCCTTTCCCATTAGGCAGTGTAGCCTTTTATACCTGTGCATTATCTCCCTGCATCTCCCAACTGTGCTCTAAGTCCTAAGCACAAGCTCTGTCCTTTCTGTTGGCTCAGTTTCTCCATCCCATACTTGCCCCACACATCTTGTGTGTTGTTGCTGGATCAGTTACCTTGAATATGAAAATGTTTAAAGTTTGGAGAGTCAGTGAAACACTGAGGGGCCTGGGCAAGAGTGCACTGCTAATGGCAGGCCCAGCACCTGCATCAGAAGATTCCTTTTCTAGAGGAAAGTTGTTTTAATCTTTTCATTTTGACTCAGCTGATGATCCACATTAGATGGAATATTGAACAGCTGTAACCTAACAGATGGAAAAATCACCCCCTTGAAAAGCAGGGAGGTGGATCAGCAGGATCAGAGCACCTGTAGGCACACTCCCCTTGCAGAGGCATCTCCCTGTGGAATTGCCATCCTCCTTCCCACACTGCCTGAGAGTCAGCTGGCACAGCCAGCGTGGGCCTGAGATTTCTGGGCCTGAGAGATTTTAGCCTGCTAGCAGCTGCTAACTTCTTCCCAAGGAAAAAATGGTCAAGAAAGCTTCTTCTCAAAACAGTGTTGGCGAACAGCTCTCCTTTCTCAAAACAATCTTTCTCCAGGGGGTGTTTTGCTGTTTCTCTGGTTTAACCAATGGCATTAGAGAAGTGTCTTTCCTATTCATCAATTATGTTAAGTCTGTATCAAAACACCTTATAAAAGGTAGTAAGAATTAGACAATAAAGCCTTTTTTCTATGCTCTTTGCCTTCTGAAATATTTGGAGTCTTTCTTTCATCTCCTACAGCAACAATCCAGAGTTTCAGAGGCACCAGGACAGAGGTGGTGGTTGATGCTGCAGAGAAACAGATGCTGCAGAGTGAAGGGAAGCTCTGCTGCACTTACCTGGACACAGAACAAAACACACACGTGCTCAGAGGTGGGATGGGAGATGCACAGAGGGCAGTGAATTCTGTGAGGAAGCAGGGCAGAAAGAAACATGGCTTTTGTGAAGGGGCTTGGAAGCAGTACAGTAAAACTTAGAGGATTAAAGCAGTACAGCTGTGGACAGTTTTCCCCTTTCATCTGGCAGAAACCGTTTTTTTCTCAGTGTTTTGTTAGAACAAAAAAGTTTTGGAGCACAAACACCAGAAGGAAAATTGAATTGGACAGAATCAGTTGCTCCACTGGGACCTTACAGGAGAACACAAAGCACCTTTTCCAGGGGGACCTTTACACTTCATTTCAGCTGTGAATCCAAGCCTAGGTCAGCAAGATCACAGCAATAGTAATATTAAAAATATATCCCTTGCATGGAAATTAGCTGGGAAAATTTTTGTTGAGTAATGAAGTAGATCTTCTTCCATATCTGCACCACCTGGCATTGCATGGATCTCAGCTGAGTAAAGCAGGCCTCAGAACTGAACTTCAAGCCTTTGACAATACAAGTTTCTCAGCCACAGAGATTGTGCTTCAATACAGTTCTGTATTTGGCCTTGGGTTTTTGAGCTTTACAGTTCAAACCTATTCTCTCATCCCATTGTATTTATTTTCTACGTTCAGTTCTCATGACTTTGAAAGCTTTCTAAAGGTCAGAAGAGAGCAACACCAGATATTGCCACAACCACCCACAACAAAATGCAGCCATTTCACATGGCTTTAAAGCTTCCAAAAAGAAAAAAAAAAACCAAACCCATGGTGACTTCTCATTTCAGGGAGTGTGGCCAAAGAGGGAAAAGAAAGTGAAGCAAATCCTTTGCCTTTGGACGTGTTGCAGGCTGTGGGTGATGTGATGAAGGAGCTGTCCTGCTGTCCCTGTCACAGCTCCCACCTCTGGGGCAGCAGCATCCACTCCTGGACACAGCTTATCCAGCATCAGGCCAAGGTGTTTAGCCTTGTATTTATTTAATCTTTGTGGAGATAAAGAAGGATGTTCCACTGAGAGCCCTTTTGTTTCACCCTCCATCAGTTCAATAGGAGGGAGAGCAGAGCTAAAGCCACAAGCAATGGTTTGTGTATCTTGTAAGTCTTCTAAAGCCTTGTCATCATAGGCTGTATTATGTTGTCTTTTTTACTGAGTGACCATTGCTCTATTGTGCACCATCTGCCTTTTTGTGACTTGATGAACCACATTGTAAAAGGCAGAAATCAATAAAAGTTCTCCAGAACCCAAAACCTCGGCAGGAAAAAAAAAATGTTTTCCTGCAGCACCATCTTGTGGTCCCCGATTTTAGTACTGAAGATGTCCCTCCCTCTCCCTGGGCCGGGAAGGTTTTTCTGCAGACTTGGGAACCACACCCAGCTTTCAGCAGCTTCTTTTTTAGCCACAGAGGTACTGTGAGGAGCCTGGTAAAAATGCTTGTTCCCTCATGTAGCTGACCTGGACCCTCGCCGGGTTCTTGGAAGGGACATAAGGGACAAAGGAAAATTGAATTTAGCTCAGTGACACGCAGCTTGATATACATGATACAATCAGCAGCCCAGGCACTGGGGAAAAGACAGGTTTCAGTTAGATGTGAGGCAACCCCATGTTGAAATTGTTCTGTAATATGCTTAGCTCCAGGAGCACAGAAACAAGCAAACCAAAAAAAAAAAAATTATGCAAGGGATCTGAATATTCAGTGTAAGCAGGCAGGCAGCCAGCTGATCAAAGCATCCACCTTTTTGTGACATTGTCAGTGCAGTTTGCATCACACACGGGCCTGTGAATAAATATCTGTGCTTTGACCCTAAGGTGTCAATCTTCACCTTCCCTAATAATGAAATAGCTATTATGACATCCTAGGCACAGAGAGCAGTTATTTGAGTAATACCCATGGCTTGAAAGCTCTTAATTCAATGCATTGTCAAGCTAATTGAGAAATTAAAATGCGAAATCAGAACTTCTGTCTTCTCCAGCTGAAAAGCAAAACTCCCGGGTTTTTAGAACACCTTTAGAGCAAAGCTGCTGCGTGGCAAAGGACAGGCCTCAGGTTTGTGCACTGAGCTCTGGACTGCTCTCCCACTAAGGGGAACACACAATCCTGCCTGTGACTTTTTCATCTCTCCTGCTCCTCTAACAGAACATTTTGCTTATGCTCCTCTTGTCCTGGTGCTGCCAGTCAGTGCAGATGGTTCACCCTTAAATACAGTGTTTTTATCAGGGTGTGTCCCTTTGTCAGGATGTTCTGTGACATTGAAACCGGCCGTGCTGCCAATGACGTGGAAACTGGAGGAATTTATTGCCCTTCAAACCAAAATCATGAAGCAGCACATGAAAGCCCAATTTCCTCTGGAGCACAACTCTCTGTCCATGTTCACCAGCCACGAGGATGTCTCTGGTTTGTCACGTGCCCAGCTCAGCTGTGACAGTGCCCTGGAATTCATGCAGCAGGAAACTGGTTTTTCCTCTGTCAAAATGTCGATATACACACTTCACCTTCCATAAAAATAACACCAAAAAAGAGAAAATACACATCAGATTTAGAAGGCAAACAGCGCCCTGTTCAGTCCCCATCGTTCTGTTGCTCCACATCAAAAACAGTGTAATACTTTTGCTTGCAAAATTTTAACCAGATCATCTGTAACACAATGCTTCTGGCAATGCTTGCAGCGTCAGGCTTGAAACTCCTGCACAGAGTCACATCTGATCATCAGCAAGCACTCCAACACCTTCATGAGATCACCCATATGCATATTCCACCCACGTTACACTTGGATTTTAAGTGATCCCCTTTTTAGGACTTAGGAAACGAAGAAAAAAATGTTTTAAATGGGGAATTCTGAAAGCACAGAGTTTCTAAGAATCACTTGTAATATTTACACTCCAGCTTAGGACCAAAGCTCCAGTCCTGCCAGTTGTAGCTCTTGGAAATTCTGCTCCATGGACTTCCCAACCCCAGAGAAAAATGACCAGTGATGGTGTTATTATGGGTGATACTGACTTCTATTGACATTCTTCTAGGTGCTCACTCTGCACTCAGCTGTCGAAAAGTGTTACACATCTGTTCCTTTTATTTTTGTTACACTACAGAGAAATGGAAAGAAATTGCATTTTGGAATCACCTACTTTGGGAGACAGGTCAATAAAAGATCAACAAAAGTGTGGTGCAGTGATACCCAGCGGAGAGAACACCCCAGAGACAACACTCTCACAGTTTCCTTAAGTACTTTGTATTTTTGCCAAGTGTATCTTTAAAGCAATTTCCCAACAACAGATTTCCCAAATCCTCTGCAGCCCGGTGAAGAATTAGCTGTTCTCCTCACTGCTGTGCTGTTCCATCCAATATGGAACCAGAGCAAACTTCCTCTCAATCCCAGTTTAATGAGTGACAACACTCCTTTCATCTTTTTCTAAGGCTGACCCTTAAGTTGAGATGGACACACAACTGATATTTTTATATCCCTCCACAGAGATGCTACTGTGTGAAAAAACCTGCCTTTACTATTCAGGGGTTGCCATGAGCAGTCTGCCTTTCAGTGTTAACAGGTTTTTTTTGCACAGGAGATATGGAATGAATGCAAGAAACTAGAATGAAAAGATTTTATTGCAAAATCAATAGTATTATCGAGGGTTAACAACTTTGTATTACTTCAATGCTAAAATAAAATGTGCCATTTTCTAGGAGATAGTCAAAATAATCCTGGTGTCTTCTGCTTGATCTTCAGGATCAGGTGGATGTTCCTATACACCAAAGGGAGAAAAAAAATCCCAAACATGAATATAACTTGATTTAGGGACACCTTTACATTTCTGCCCAGTCAGTACTCTGCCTGAAATATCTCCTTATTGCCTAATGACCTCCCTGACACTTTTTATTTCATTGTGCCCTTTAGTAGGCTATAGATTGGAATGGTCACGTGAAGTAAATAGCATTTCACTCTCAAATTAGATTTATTTGAGTAGTCAATTGCTCTTCAGCATTGAGGAGGAATGCCAAGAACGCCAAAGTGTGGAGCTGTGGGAATGCCTCGGCTACAAACCACCCCTGTCCGTGCAGAAAGGCAGAAAGGCAGGCAGACAGGCTTTTCAGTGCCTGTAAATGGATCTGCCTCTCCTGAAAGCAGCAAACCCATCGAGTTTCCACTTTCTCATGCTGCAATTTGACCATGAGACAAGGAACACTCAAGGAGCCCTCAAGTGGCAGAGGGCTTTAACCTCACACTGTCCATGGCCCTGCTGTCAGCTGGCAGCCCAGGACAGAAACTGAATTCTTACAAACTCATCACCTCTCCCACAACAGAAACTGAAGGTGATCCCTTGTGGGCCTGATATTTCTAAATCTGAAAAATTTTAGCCTGCTAGCAGCTGCTAAGTTTTTCCCAAGAAGAAATTTCTCAAGAAAGCTTCTTCTCAAAACAATCTTGGCAAACAGCTCTCCTTTCTCAGAACAGTCTTTCTCCAAGTGGAGTTTTGCTGTTTCTCTGGTTTAACCAATGGCATTAGAGAAGTGTCGTTCCTATTCATCAATTATGTTAAGTCTGTATGGGAACACCTTATAAAAGGTAGTAAAAATTAGACAATAAAACCTTTTTTCTATGCTCTTTGCCTTCTGAAATATTTGGAGTCTCTCATCTTTCTTTCGTGTCCTACAGTGACAGTCCCTGACAAGCAGAGTCTTTGGACAATGTGCACTGCCCTGGCAGGCAGCAGGTGTTTGCTAGTGGGTATCTTCATTATTCTACACAGACTCAACAGAACAACCCTAAACTTTGAACAAAAACATACCCCAAGGATATTTTACCTTCTTTGTTTCGTCCTTTTGGTTCTCCTCTTTTAAGTCAGTCCAGTAAGTGGCGATGGATCTCCTCATCACGAGTCAGTTCATCACGTGCTTTTTTTTCCCGTGCAACTTTCTGTACTTTTTTGCTTATCTTCCTTAAGGGATTGATGCATGGACTGCAACATATTGAAACAGATGAAATTGGTTGAGTTCCAAAGTGGGAATTTAGGGAAGGTCACCTAGACTTCAGCCATGAAATCCTAGCTCCAGTGAAAAATCTCAAAAAGCTACAGTTGATTTCGGGGGCCATCATAAGGTTCATCACCAGGAGAAAGATTAAGGTGAGGAGAAGCATTTCAATGCTTTTCCCATTTCTTACATTTTCCTCATGAATTTCACCTTTTGATTCATGTAGAATCGCAGAATCATTCGGGATAGAAAATACCTTCAAGATCATCCATGCCAACCATTAACCCAGCTCTGGTTAAACGAGGCCTGGGATACCCCTCACTGCTCAGCTCCTCCTGAGAGAGGAACTCCTGCACCTCTGCCTCTCTCATCCCCAGCAGGCAAGGACAGGGAGACAATGCAACCATGACCAGAAATTTCCCCAGTAACAACCCAACAAAATTCTCTGGGCTTCTCACCACAGCTGTATTAGGGAGGTAGTGGGCAGGAATGAAGACTTTTCTATTTTATTTTTAAAATCCACACAATATTATTCAAAAGTAGCATTGCTTAAGCGCACCTGAATTTTTCTAACCTTTAGTGTTTTAACCTCCCTGTCCTTGCATGTGGTTCTTAAAGGGAACTAACAAAACTGAGAGGAGTAAGACAGGCTGGCACAGTTATGGACGTAGCAAAACCATCAGAGCATGGCTCTAGACAGGAGATACTGTGCTGATGGCACACAGGGGAAATTGCCAATTGGCAGGGAACAGATGTGTAGATTCTGCTTCCTGCATGAAAAACACCACTGGAAGGAGGCAAACACACAGTTTGTCCATGGGGATGTGGAAAGTAACAAAGCCTCACCGGCTTGGGAAATTAGATCAACTAGAATTGATCAAGTGTGGCAAGGAGAGGAGTACTCAGCTCCCTCTATCCATTTCACAGGAATTTCATGTTCCTACATTTTCTTTGCCTGGCCATGGTATCGAAACCTTGCAATTTGCTCTAGAAGAGGCACAGTGGAGTTAAACAATTGTCCCAGATTTCATCAGCAAAAGTCATCTTGGGTTTTTTTGATAACTCTAGAGAACAATTTTTACTTTTGTGCACACCAGTTGCAGTACAGATTTGGCACTGTGCATGGGACTCTCTCAACAATGACTGCATAATGTTGAAAACAAAAAGAATTTCTATCCAGAGAGGTTTTTGGCTTATTAAAGGAATTTTTCTCAAAGCTCTATCAACTGTCTCTAAAACTGGTAAAACTCAAAGTTACAGTGTGATAGGATTGTACCCTTCATGGAACTTAAATATGTGATGTTGGAAATTTGAACCATTCAGCATCTGGTTAGTTACTGCATTCAAAAACAAAGCAAAAAACCAAGTCATAGGCACAAGTGCAAAATTCCTAGTTTCACTGGCTATGAAAAAATACAGTAATGATCATTTAAACACTAATGTGAATTCTCCCCAAACGAACACATATTAATTCATTTTCCAGAAAATTTATGATGATTTCATGTTGATTCTTTGCCTCCTGCTTTCAGAGTCACTGGTGACTCAGTGCAGCTATCTGTATGCTGAGCATCAGCTGTTGAGCGCAGTGTAAGATGTAATGTGGAGATTTTCACAGCAGGTTTTGTCAAAATGTGGAACTCCACAGCCAACAGCCATCTGCCAAGCAGCCTCATTAGTAAAGTCTCTGTGTGTGTGTACAGGCACGGATAGGATCCCACACAGACTACTGTATCTTAGAAGAGCAAAAGTTTAACTCTTGGAGGAAAAAAAAAACCAAAAAACCCTTCACTAAAAAGACAATTCTGTCGTATTAACCAAGTTGTAGCAGCAGCTATTCAATGTGAACTACCACCTAAGCTGAATAAAGCATGGCTATGGTAATTCATCCCATCAGTTTAATGACCTTGATGTTACGGAGTTTACATTTTTCCCTGGATCCTGAGAACACGAGCACAGGCTGAGACTCTTCACACTATCAGACACCAAACTGTTTGTATAGAACTTGCAGGCTGTAAAGTGCCCTATACATTAAAAACCCCACGCTGCATGTTAGAAACATTAGAGATAATTAATTCCCAACTCACAGCCCATCTCTCTTACTCTATTCAGGCCTCATATTTTGTTCTTCCCTTCTGTGTCTTACTGCATATCCTGGAGGGAGTCTGCTTTCGTGTTTTATGTGCAACTTCCCAAGCAAGTGAAGTAAGATTAAGTCCAAGTCTTTTATACCCAGGTCTTGAGAAAGAGTACTGGGGCATTAAAAACCCTTTTTTCTTTAAGCCAAATTGATTCTCTGTTTTATGTAGCTTCAAAATAGAAGGACTCATCTTCTATGTTTGAACATTAGTTTCTTGCCCTTTTTTTTCCCCCAATCTTTTCTCCCCTCACGGAGTTCAAAGATGTCAGTTCTCCGCATTTCCACCATTTAGAAACAATATTTAATAAATTTGGTCTGGTCATGCTGTAGCTCTTACCATCTCTGCAAAATGGCACAGCAAACGACTGGTAGCAATCCCAGAGTCAAAAATCCTCCTCCGGTGAGCAGAATCACTCGAATGGCCAGCTGCACATCTGTAGGGCCAGCAGAAGCTTGCATTAATTCTGAATAAATTCCGAATAATTCCGATGCAGACACCGGGGGCCAGGTGACAGGATCAGCCCCTAAGACACAACTTTGCTGCCATGAAGCCACGGCCATGCTGACACTGAGCTCAGACAGAGGTTTTGTCAGCAAAGCTCTGACGCACTCACACCCAAAGACTTCAGTAAACGCCAAGGAAAATTACCATTTCTCAGATGAATTTGAAGCTGGACTCACTGGTCACAAGGGTCTTTTCTAACCTAAGTCGTTGTATTATTCAGCAGCACCACAGCAAAAAAGTCTTAGAAATGAGCTCAGGTGAGCAAGAATTGGTCTCAAATTTCACTTGAGTTGGAAAAGCACAAGTGTTTGTTTAGTTTCAGAGGCAGCCAGAGTTTGAGTGAGCCCAAGGAATGAGGCACACTTGAGTGGGGGGGAATAAATAATAATGAAAAAACCAAAGTCCCTGAGAAGTTGCTTTAAGAATGGAGACAAAAATCTTTCAAATGAATTCTATTCATCTACTCCGTAATTTTGTAGCATTTTCTTAAGGTCTCATTTTATTCCCAGAGAAATCCAAGGCAAACCTCCCAAGGAGAAGAACCATTCAGTGGATGCAGCCTGTGACCAGTGGACAAACACAACTGCCACGAGTGTGATACCTGCTAAGTGCTTCTATTTTGTCAACAGATTGCTACAAGGCAACCAGTGTTTGCATTTTCTTTGGACATATGCTGTGCATCCAGGAGCATTCAAGGAGCTCATTGATCTATGAACAAATGATTTTTTAAAATGGCCAGCCCCTGATATTGATGTCCAAACAATACAAGTCTAACTGGGATGAGGAATCAAGCATTGGCAGCTGAATAAGCTTTTTTAATTTTAAAATTTGCTTCAGTATGTATCTTAAGAACGAACAGAGGAGTTGTGATTTTCACTGTACATCTTTTCTTCTTGCTGTAGTGAAGTGTTTTTTATACAAAATATAAAGGCCCAACCTGGGACTGAACGCTAGTAAAACCTTTAATTTCTGTCATGTGCCCCTAACTAACAAAGAGATTCTGATGGCATCACACTGGATAAAACTTTCTACAATCAAAAAATTATCTAGCTGGTAGTAACCACAGCTGCCCCAGCACTGGAATGTGGAGCTGCTCAAGCACAAGAAAAATGTCAGTCTTATTTTGACCTCAGCTTCCTCCTGAAGAAGCACAAACAAGAGAAAGGGAATTCACGTTAGCTGACAAGTAACCTCGGGGTTTCATATCTGTATTAAGTCAGCTCATGCTAAAAATTGGGATATCACCCCTGAAATCAATGGAGGGATATTGAATTATACCAGGAAGAACTACATCATTAAGTTTTCGGTTGTGGATTCTTTTTACCGACTTCACACCCATGTTTAGCAGGGTTTGTTCTGAGGCAGCAGCACACTCACCATCTTTCACTGGCAGGTAGCACTGCTCATCCCGGCCAATCCTGAAAGGACAGCAGTGGATTTTTGAGCATTCAGACATGTTCAGGCCTTCTAGAGGACAAGGAGTTAAAGGTCTCTCGTTGCTGAGGCGGCAAGCTTTAAAAAGGAAAAAAAGAAAAACAACATTAGGTCAGATGTCTGTCCTGGGAGCAATGTGAAACAGAGGGAAGTCATCACTTCGGTGTCTCTAGCATGTTTTGATTAATTAAATCTGCCAGAAAACGATATCATTGACGTTCATGTGTGTTCTTTCCCAAAGCCCAACCAATTTTTATATTGAAATTAGCAGAAAAGCTGAATCCCGTCACAGAAAATCTTTTGTAATTTGCTTTGTTTCTGTAAGGATCTATTACAAAGCTGAATCTAAACACCACCGTGACACTTTTTTGTACTTAGGTTTGCAAAGTAAGTGAGAAGGACAAACTAAATTTTCTGACTGTTTTGTTTCTAATTAAAAACCAGCAGAAAATTAAGGCTTTTTTTTTTTCCTGAAGGACTATATTGCAACTCACCAGCTCTGTTTGGCACGTACTATTTGTTTCTACAAGCAGCTGAAAATCAGCTGCTGGGAAAAACCCCTCCACAACATCCAATACAGTAAAGAAGAACAAGCAATTTTTGAGATTTCCTATTTTATAGCAGACTTATTGACAATCATGAGATACTCTGTGAAAATGGCTTAAATGTGTAAGATATTTATAAATAGCCAACGTCTCTGTATGTTTAATCCCTATAAAACATCCTATCTCATCCCTTATGTTACACAGCAGCTGCAAAGCATCATTTGGTTCCGACAAGTCCCCCAGGACTGGCTGCATTGTCAGCCTCACATTTATCAGAGACATTACTGGTAGCCAAATTCAGTTTATTAAAGGGGGGATCAGGATCTTCACCAGCCCTCTGTGTTCACTTAGGGCTCCATGTGAGCAATAGTGGTGGAGGCACAGTGATATTAATGCAGAAACATTCCAGGTGAAAAGTAGCATTTCTCCTTCTCCTTCCTATCTGTTTATGGTCTGGTTATGGAACCAAGCTGGCAGTTTTTATATATAAAAAAATCTTTTCTCACTCATATTATTTTGCTTTTTGATATTGGCAAGTTAGCATTGCGATTTCCAGGTTAACAGTTGTATGAAATGAAGCAGTTCTTGTAATTCAACTTCAGCAGTCCAAAGGTGAGTGGGTCAGTCTAATCTAACAGGCCTGAAGCCTTCCTTAGCCAGTAGAAGTGGGAGAGACACCACTGTGGGACAAAGCCCTTCTCCCATTTATGCCAAATTCTCTTTTCTTTCTATGTGTATGTGGGAAGACTGGAAAACGAGTTCAGATGTGACACAACAAAGGTATGGTGGATCCTCTGCCAAACTTCCAGCAGCATAATTTCAGCATTTACAGCACAACCACATGACTGGTGATGGAGGGGTTTGCAGGAGGCTAGCAATGCAACCCAATCTGTGAATGTCCCAAAGAGACACTTAACAATCTTATTTTCAAGAGCTCTGATGAGTTTTACAGCATTAGACCAAGGGTTTTAAACACATGAAATGCTGACAGGTAGAGGAGGGAGGGTGGAAGTGAGGCAGGAGTGGGGAGGGAAGAGAGAAACAACTGCAGTGGTGATGTGACACTTACTCATTGGTCTGAAGAAGCTCAGGAAAGATCCATACACAGCTTTCATTGTCATGTTGGGTTTGCTGGCTGCCTCTGCACTCTGCTCTGAACCACGCTGAATCGGGGCTGCAAGCACTCAAAGTTCACAATGATTAGCTCATTACCATCCAAACTATCCGTAATTAATTAAAGCAATGACATTTTCATACTGATTATCGCTCATTAGGAAAGCATTTACAGTCATCAGGAGCTGTGTCTACTGGTGGCTAGCAAGGTTAAGCACAGGTGTCTTTCTGTTGTATTCACTTAGATTGCTTTAAATTGCTTCATGAACCACAATGAGGAAAGAACTAAAGCTGTAAAATTTAAATTAAAGAATCCATTCGGGTGGAAACTGTCAAGGATAAAAAGGCCTGCTGCTCACCTGTGAGGTGCAGGTTACATGAACACACTTTGCTGCATCTATAGTTATATTTCTCCCATGCACACAAGCAGAATTTTCAGCTTTTTAGATAAAGGCCAGACCCCAGTTAAAACACAGAAACATGGTGAAAGGCACCTTTATCAGACACAACCAAACATGCATCTATGCCAGCTTCTTGTTTCAGACAGTGACCTGCTGCAGTTGTACAGAAAAGAGCAAAACATCCCTAAATATAGAGGTACTGCAGTGTTTACACAGAAGCTGCTCATTTCTTACTCTGGGATTTCCCAACCACCTTTCATTTACACGATTCTAAAAAAAAATATGGGCTCAGTAAACCTTGCTGCCTCCCTACATCTCTTTTCCATTACACCAAAAGTGCAAATCACAGTAGGACTCCACTGGCAATCAACCATTCCCCAGTGAGGGGGAAAAGAAGAGATCCAGTATTCCCACCTGCTTGCCTTTATCCTCTCCATGAGAGAAACTTACACCACTCCATCACCACTTTAAAATCTTTCAGTGATGGAGTTTGCTGAAAGCCATTTCACGGTGTTAGAGTCCCTGTGGACAGAAGTGAGATCACGGCCTAACCAAAAACTAAGTATTGAACAACTTCAGTCTTCAGGATAATTCTTCAGTTAACAGCATCGGGAGCATAAATTAGGGAATTTAGGAGATTACTTGGGGCACAGCTTGTCTCTTCTGTGCCTTACAGAACTCCCTTGGGAAAAAAAAAGAACAGAGTAGAGAGAATTGAAGATACTGTCAAAACAGATAATCTGAAACTGTCACGTAACAGAAATGTGACCACCAAAGCTCATAGTTGTATCAGGGGCTCTCTCTCCCTGCTACTAAACAAGACAGGACAGAAACATTGAAAGACTTTGTAATGATTTCATGGGAAGTTCACGAGATGAGGTTTCCAACATTGAGTTTGGTAAGAGTGATATGAAAACCATGGCTGCCCCACACATTCCTCTCTCATGTGAGGGTTTAAAGGGACACAAGACATTTATATAGGTTTAATGGCCGTTGCTGTAGTTACACATTCATAGCTATGTTAGAGCTCACACCCACTCTGAAGCCTTTTACAACAACACAGCAATTTCCAACTTCCATTTTCGACCCAGCCTTTCACCAAGAGCTGAAAAGGCTCTGAGGTCTGTTCTCAATGCATTAAGGATCAAATGCAAACATGTTTGGATGGATCCTTTACAGATGTCAGATGACCAAACTCAACTTCTGTTAGTGCAAGTGATCAGACAAAAAAAATTTCCAATCACTTTGAGTCATCTGCTGCAATAAGCAAATACGTCAGTTCTCAACAGACTATAAGGACACCTTTAATAGTATGCTGAAAAAAAAAACTGAAGTAGGGGAAAAATAGAAGAATCTATAATTGGGGGGGAAAAAAGGAAAAATCTATGATCAACTGAGAAATAAAAGCAGGTTGCACTGACAGGGATGAAACAGGCAGCATTTATTTCTTGTACAGATGCACGGAGGGAAATAGAAACTATAGCTGCCAGAAAAAAAAAAATATATATATATTTTGCTCTATTTAAGTGTCAGAATGGATCAATCCAATCTGAAGTCATCACTTGTAATATTTCTCAATATTTTACAATCATCTCCAAGACAAGAAAACCTGCTTGCTAGTAAGAATACTTGCCACTTGTTTGAGTGTTACTGCCCTTGCAATACTCACGTGAATGGATGCTACAGAGCAGGAGCAGCACCATGAAGACCCACACTCGAGGGGTGCCCAAGGGCAGCATTACTGCAATAAAACCAAGAGCAAGAACGGGTACAGGGTCCTGCATAAAACCAATTACTGATCTTAATTTCATATTTATGGATTTGAGCAAACCTGACAGCTGATTGCTGCACAGAGCAGGACTGCCTTATTTGCAACAAAGAGGCCAAAAACCCATTGCAAATCTATGTGTATATATTGGGAATAAATGATTTTGAAGAAATTACTTGTTTAAAGGGAGTTTAAAGGAAGGCAGTTTGTTAACAGAGACTAGCCAAAAAATTATCTTTCTGAAGTGTTCCAGAGCTGGACACCTGGCACTTAAAAAGATAGTTTTTAGCTAAAAGTTTTAATCCCTGTTCAATGAACAGAATCAAGAATGAAGAATGAGTAATTTTTGAAAGCTTAAAACTGACTTCTAGTTTAGCTCATTGAATTCTTCACTCTTTTCACAACTGGAGCACATGAAGAGCTTTAGATAACATTTTTAAAAGGTGGTTCAAAATGGTATTATGGAAGAAAATACTTTTAGAAATCCCCATGTGATCCATGGTAATTTATCAACAGGTTTAAGCTGGGTTTTGTACCCCCAAGCAGCCCCTGATGACTGCTATGCCAGATGCTGTATTTTACATTGCCTGCCCCTCCTGTTCTACCATAAAAGGGGCTTTTTTTTCAATTATTACCACTTAGTTGTAAAGACAATCTGTTAGTACTGGGGAGGGGAGAACCCCATTGTCCGAAGTGCTGCGCAGGGAAAGGACTGACTGCATTTCACACAAATATTTTCCTTTGAAGGGTCAGCTCTGTCTGCACTCCTGCTCAGCGAGGAAACCTTCCCTGCCCTTGGAAGTGCCAAGGGCTACAGAGGAATATACAAACATGTTCTGTCCCATGGAGAAACTACCTTCGCAACGTGAAATTATTTAAGAGGACAGGAATCATGTTTCCCAAGATACTTATTAAAATTTCATACCATTCATGACAAATTGGGAAAACAAGATAAAATTCTTATTCTTGCCATTACTTACTTCTTTTGCTGTCTCCTCCAGCCCTGTTGGAGCAGGGGGTGAGCAGCTCCACAGGGTGCAGCAACTGCAGAGTGGCCCCGACAACCACGGAACCAAAACATGTCACAGCCATCAGCCCCAGTTCAGGTGCACAGAACAGGATGGAGCAACAGAGGGGCCAGAAAAAGCTCAGTGTTCTGGGAGAAATCAGACTCTTGGAAAACATCTCAAGTCTTCTAATTCACCAAGTTAAAAACGAGTTCATACTCCAGTATGTACACTGCAGTGTACAATACAGAAACATCACCTAACTGTGCAGACCAGGCGATAGGTAAGAGATCAAATTACACTCCTCTCAACTCAAAAAGTTCAGTCAGAATGCTTAAATTAGAGCTTCTCACTAAGCCATGAAAGGTGAATTAATTAGGTATTGCTTCACCAAATATTTGCAGAGTTGAAGCACAAATCTGACATGCATCTTTCTTAGACCCCAAGAGCCAATCGTACCCTGGGCTGCACCAAAGGGAACATGCAGGTCAAAGGAGGTGATCCTGCCCCGCTACTCCTCCAGAGACCCCACCTGGTGCACTGCAGCCAGCTCAGGAGCTCTGGCCTGATTTCAGCTGGGACGGAGTTCAATTTTCTTCTTTGTAGCTGGAACAGTGTAGCCTGGGAGTTAGAATGAGAATAATGCTGATAACACACTGATGTTCAGTTGCTCTCAATCAAGGAGTTTTGAGTTCCCAAGCTCTGGCAGGGAGGGGGTACACCAGAAACCAGGAGGGAGCATGGCCAGGACAGCTGCCGTGGGCTGGCCAAAGGGACATTCCTCACCATGGCACAGCACACTCAGTATATAAACTGGCAGAGAGATCCAAACTCTGCCCAGGGATGGGCTGGGCACTGGTCAGTCCACTGAGAAATTGGATTGTGCAGCTCTCCTTCCTCTTGGATCTCATCTTTCTCACTCCTTTTCATTACAATTATTACTGTATTCTATTATCTTTCAAATATTTAAATTATTCTTGTATCAACCCATGATTTCTACTCTTTTGTTTCCCAATTCCCATCTGCACTGGGAGGGTGGAGTGGGGTGAGCGAGCGAGCAGCTACCTGGTGCTGCTGGCTGCAGTTAAACCACTACTTCTCCCCATATGAAGGACGTGGACTTTTTCAGACTTGTCCAGAGGGTCATGAAGGTGAGCAGAGGCCTGGAACAGCTCTGCTCTGGAGACAAGTTGAGAGACCTGGGATGGTTCAGCCTGGAGAAGGCTCTGGGGACGCAATAGGGCCCCTCCCAGGACCTCAAGCAGCTACACCAGAAACATGGGGAAGACTCTTCAGCAGGGCCTGAGCAGTAGGACAAAGAGTAAGTTTTAAACAAGAAGAGGTTCAAATTAGACTAAGTATAAAGCTGGAGTTTTTCACAGTGAGGATGGTGAGGCCTTGGCACAGGTTGCCCAGAGAAGCTGTGGATGTGCCTGGAGGCACTGCAGGCCAGGCTGGATGGGGCTCTGGGCAACCTCGTCTGTAGAAAGGTGTTCCTGCCCAAGGCAGAGGTTGAAACTTAGATGATCTTTAACACTCCTTTCAACCCAGACCATTCTAGGATTCTACCACTTCCATTCCTTTTATTAAGGAAAGACTCTGAATAAACTAGGAACAGTGTTTTTAAAATACACAGAAGCCTAAAGTAAATGCAGATGCCATCAAATCAGCAGTTCCCCTAACAGATGAGCAGCCTAAAGCAGTTGCAGTTTGCTACAACAGCCATCTGAACTGATAAGTGAGCCTGAAAAAAGCTTATATATTCACTTTTTCCACCCCCCCACTCTCATTTCAGCTAATTGCAAAATGAGTTTAAAGGGTGGGTCTCTTTAACCTCATTTGTATGCAGCACTAGCTTGCTTAAATAACCAACAACACACAGTACCCTCAGTTTCATTGTTTCACTCTACACCCAGACTAGACTCTGCCACTCTCAGCAGTTCAATGAAGGAGATACTTGGAAATGTCTAATCCCCAAGCCTTCCTCTTCTGATTTACACAAAAGTGAGATTTTCCACGCTGATTAATCTCGTGGAACACCCCAGACAGTGTGATGCATTTTGGACATGGGACTTTTCAGACTGCTAAGAGTAACAGAAAACTGCTCGCCCATTTTAAATAGAACACTTAATTGATTTTACTACATTTAGGAGCATTGATTTCTCTTGCTGTAGCCGTAGTCTACACCTGAGGCTCAGCCTGAGTGCTCCAGGCAAAAAAGCACATCCAAAACTCAAACCACACCTAATATTTGCTACATCATTTCTGCAACAGTCACATTCTCAGCATTTATAGACTACATCCATGTGATCGCTTTTTGCTTTAAATTAACTGCTTTTATTGGAAACCAGTTTTCTGAATTCAGTGCAAAACTGTGAGCAAACATTCTCCAACTGAATTTTCAGTAGATACACAGAATTACCTATGATTGTTGCTCTTTCTTATAATCCAATTCCATACAGTACTCAAAGCGCACAAAAATTACTGCTTTAAATTCTATTGTAATTTTTAAACAATGGGAAAAAAGGAACAATTATGGCAAACTGACTCATCCAGGTTTAACAGCAATTATTTCTATCAAACTGTTTGAGACGAATGACCTTGGTAACTGTGAAAGCACAAGTCACAGATGTGCAGTGCATTTTAAAAAATTGTTGACAGAAAACCAGACTCATCCCCTGATGCAGGCAAAAGATCCACAGTCCTCTGTCAAAAACTCACACTGCCAAAGAGTAAATCACAGCATAAAAATATGATGTGAAACCCACACTGTGCATGTCTAATGAACCTCTGGCAAGGAGAGCCTTGTGTTCAAGGTGGAATCTATTCAGAACACTAAGCTCAGGTCTAATCTCACCTTTCCTAACATATATTAAGCTGCCTTAATACCTTCAACAGTGCAAACGTCCCATTCACCCCAATTTTCATGGATATCTTGGACTAGCATCTTTTAGGATGAAAATCTGTCAAGTTCAAGTGAATGATGAACAAGCTTAGTTCACACTACTGTGGAAACAACAAGCTTAGCCTTGAAGCTTTTTTTAAAAGCTTTTTAAAAATTTCTTTTAAGTAGCCACCAGAGCCAGCAACACATTCCCCCCACCCCTTAACACAGGTATTCCACTGCAAGTCTTGCTGCTTCTGGAAGTAGACAAAACCTTTAGCAACACACGACAAAAATATTTGACACCCATCCTCTCTCGCAGATTAGCAGAGCACTCAGCAGAACTGTACAGCAGGACGCCTGAAATGAGGAATTCCAGTGAGGAATGCTCACTGAAGATAAAGTTTTCCCTTTTAATATTCAGTACTGAAGGGTTTTGCAGGTCAGGAAAATAAGCTGCCTTTCACAGTAAGTGCTCATAGGAAGAAGCAAGGTCCACACTCAGTCCCATACCCACAGCACTCACTGTCCTTCCTGCACATGCCACACAATATTTGATATCAGGGACAAAGAAGGGCTGAAAAAGTTCCTCAGTAATTGATTCAAATAACTTCTGGATTTATGAAACTAAACCTAGTATCTTCTTGAACTCATGAGTGCTCATAAAGAGATTTTTGTCTGCTTAAATGAAGCTGAATAAAGAGATTTTTTTCCTTGACAAAGTTTTAATAACAACTTTGAAAATCTTAACTCCCCACCATCATTAACAAAAATGCATTCAGTAAACAACAGAAACACAAACTTTCTATTTTTTTTAAGCATTTGTTAATTCATAGGCTTTGAGCTTAACCTTACTGAATTTAGACTTTGGCATGATTCACAAATACCTCTCACTCTTTCAAAGAACTTTATTTTAAAAATAATTTTAATTCATTAGACCATACTTTATAATAGTTACCAATAGGACGGACCTGAACTCAAGCATCAGACATTTGTTGCACTTTTCAAGTTTCGTAACAACATGACTTTTCAAAATAAAAGTGTACATTTAGATTCACAGGTTAATTTGCTGAAGTTTAATAACATTTAAAATCACTGGAATACGAACTGAAAGGGATATATGTTAAGTACACAAATACTGAAAAAGGTCATAGCCCCAAAACCCACTTGGAAATGGAATGCAGCCAATTAGCCAGACTGTGGTTTGGTGATTTCACATTGACCCAGGTTAGCACCTTAGTGAACTCAACCACTGCACGTGAGGAGTGAGTGCATGAAGTGTCACCACTCAACAGGTTCTGTACCATCCCATGAGGACATTGTGTCTTCTTGAGCATTTTGTGCCACGGTTTTGAAATGTGGTAATATTTAAGACTTTTCTAAAATGTGTAAATAAACAATGGCTACAGTTGAAGTCTAAACAAAGAAATACTTTCCACTTTCTGTCAGTTGAGATTTTTTTTTTTAAAGCAATCATTCATAAGGATTGCATCAACATCAGTTAGCAGAGGAAGATCAAACTTTATTGAAACTGCTTGCATACAAAATATATTGCACTATAACCAAACAAATGTCAACATAAAATCCAATCTGTTGTAGCTAATATGTACAGAGAATATTGCCCAAGAGCAGTTACATTACAAGGTCAGTCTACCTTGGTTAATTATCTACAGTATTTTAAACCAAACAGCTTACAGATGATGTGTGCAAGGTACCAATTTCTGTTTTCAAATACTATACATTCCCAAAATAAATAACTAGAAATCAACATTAATGTTTGGCAATACTTTTTAAGACATTTTTATATTTGTTAAATCATGTGCAGTTCGTTGCCAGTTTTAGTATGCTCACCTGTATGCAAGGAAAAAAAAGAATGAAGAAAGCAAAGAGAAACAAAACTCACAAAATACATCAGAGGCAAGGTCAAGTTTGTACAATTCTGTACATAAACAGTGGCTCTCCTTCTGGAGTAGTCTGAACAAAAATGGACTAAAATGAAGGTCCTTATGCAGTTGTGCCCAGTAAGTTTAAGGTGTGATCAGAAATGAAAGAAAGCACAGCTCCTCCCACCACTTCCCACCCTTCCCTGGTGTACAGCTGTACTTTGGATCCAATTCTGACACCTTCATATTGGCTGGGAATTAGGACCTTGCAGCTCAAAATACGAAGAACTTTTGTTTTTTTACCTTCAATATTTTCAACTACCGTATCTGTACTTGCCAGGGCATGACATGTGGTGACTTTCTTCTTACCTCTCCTGAAATAGCTCCCAAATTAAAATAAGCAATTCAAAAATTTTGGGAGGATGAAAACCATCAATGCTTTAGGCTGGTCATCTGGCCAAACAGCAGGCACACATTACTAGCTTGTGAACATGTTACACTTGTTCCCTCAGTAACAATGAGTTTTTTTTTAGTTTTCCACAATGGAAAGATTTTTTTTTTTTTAAGTTTTCTTTTTTTAAAAAAAAAAGCTTCCGTACTGCCTACAAAGAAAAAAATTACACCCCTTTTTCAATAACACTATTTGCCAAATCTTCAGTGCAAAATAAATTTCCTATTCTTATAACTGCCTAACTGAATGTTTATGTAAGGAAAAAATTATGGAAAGCATGCACTTGTCTATAAAGTACTAACGTCTGACAAGGATTGCTACATATATTTTACATTTAGTGTTACCAACTCATCTTCCCTGATTTCTGCATCCAAATATAATATTCCTACCTGCCAAGATATAAAAAAGGCACAGATCATACAACTTTTTTGCTAATGAAAATGACAATTGTTACATCACACAGATTTCAGGGTCCACCAAAATATTGAAAAAGGTGGACCAGAATGTGAACTGACACAGGACATAAAACGACATAGCATTTCATGAAGAACTGGTAAGTTAGATTGAAAACAGAAGCCAATTCGATTACTGCAAACACTATTTATTCTGAAAATTGAAATTGAGCAGTGAATTTGACCCGATGTGTTAAAATGGTACAACTGAACAGAAAGTTTACCAATGCACAGCTCAGTATTTTTAAAACAAACAAACAAAAAAAAGAATCTTTCATCGTTTGAACTGCAATATGTACTTGGAAGCGATTTTCAGAAGTTCAGGTATTTTTTTTTTCTTTTTTTAAATGCAAATATTTGAATAACTTCTTATTCTGAAAACAACTGCATACTGTTGATGTTAAAAAAGGCTAACAGAGAACATATGTTCATTTCATGCCCTGCGCCGTCTTTGCCTACTTATTTGTCTTTGGCCTAAACAAGTTTTCTCTAACATGGAATAGGAATTACTGGAACAGTATAGGAGATGTGACTTCAGAGTTATGCAGTTTAGGGGACTCCGTTGACCAGCGGCTGTTGGGCGTCCGCGCTCTCCGTCTTCTCCTTCTTGGGGTTCCTCTCCTTGCCCGCGCGCAGCCGGCTGCCTTCGCTCGAGGTATTCTGTAAGGTTTTAGTGTGGACACTCCTCTCATTATTGCAGCCAATTCTCATCTGGAACAACTCACAGTTATACACAGAATTCTCCTCTTTTCCTCCACCCCTGGGCGTTCTGTACCTTGGCCGTCCTCCTTGGGAGGAGTAAACGGTCCCAGCCCCTCATGGCTTTGTTAAATGGATCCAGCTGCAGGGGAGGCTCTAAGTTCTTTTCTGTACAAAAATGCCACATACCTGGGACCCAAAAAATCCTCTCCCATCTACCTAGCCTTGGAAGCTAAGAGAAAAATTTCCAGTCTGTGCAGGAAAAAGTTGAATTAGTATCAGATGGATCACTAAAACATGATTTCAACTTCTAGTAATTTGATTTCCTACTCTTTGTATGCAAAAAGCCCCCAAAAGATGGTGTTGTTTCATGGCAGCTTCTCTGAACCTCAAAAAATCTACTCAGACCTTTTTAGAATCTGAAGAAAAAAGATCCACTTAATACACTCAAAACCCAAAAAATCCTCTCCCATCCACCTAGCCTTGGAAGCTAAGAGAAAAATTTCCAATCTGAAACATTATTTCAACGTCTAGTAACTCGATTTCCTACTCTTCGTAGGCAAAAAGCCCCCAGAAGACATAGTGTTGTTTCATGGCAGCTTTTCTGAATCTCAAAATAATCTACTCAGACCTTTTTTGAATCTGAAGAAAAAAGCTCAACTTAATACACCCAAAAAACTTCTTCAGCCTTTTAAAGTGGTCATAAAAAAATTTTATGAGAGCACGTTGAAAGCAAATTTTTATGCTTGTGAAGGGGTCAAAATGCTTATTACTTGATATGTAACAGGACTTTTATAACTTGATCAGCCAGATTTCAACAACATGCAAGTATTTATTGTCTTGTAAGATGTCACTGCATCCAAGTCTTGGAGCAACAGATAAACCCCCCATGATTTAAGTGTCTTATTGTTTGTTTTGTTTTAGCACCACATTTCCTCACTGCCTATCTCAAACATTGTAAGGTAATTACTAATTAATTATAAAATGCACATGGCCATTATTTATTTTGTGTTTTGCCAAGTTAATTATTTGCACTTCAGATGTGTATTCAATTACTACACCTTTAAATCCAGCACTACCATTTCAAAAACTAAGGACCTGCTCACTTGTTCTTTTTTGTCCCTTTCTTAACCAGGCTTTCTAAAAACCAAGCCAATCATGTCTATGTCCCACTGGAACTGTGACTCCTGCTAACACCACAGAGAGGCAGCAGCTTGCAGCTGCTCTTTGTTTTTGCTCTTCCTCCCAACTTTACTCATCCTGTGCAGTAAGAGATGATAGAAGTTTAGCAAGCTACCATTTGAAGCAAGAACAGCTTCCACGTGGGGAAAGTTAATATACATACACATATGGTATTAGTTTGATAACTTCATGAAATAAAACATTTGAAAAAATGTGTAGAAATATCTTTCTAAAAAGCTTAAAAATATTTAAGGTTATAAGATATTTCAAATCTGTTACTTGAAAAAGTTGATGTTCATTTTTAACTTACTTTCTAGACTGAATAGCCTTCAATGGCAAATGTTTCATTTAGTAGTGAAGGTGGTTTCTGAAGTTTAATCTTTCTTTCTCTGAGGATTCTGGCTACAAAACACTCTTTTTATATAGTGTTAAGGATTTTCTTCTCTCAGGGGCATAGAAGATAAACAACAATACACAAGGCAGCAAGCAATAAAAGCTAAATCAAAGCACTACTAAGAACAGAGACTGAAATCAAGCTGGTTAGTAAATCCTTGGGACTCACCAGGCAGAGCTAAACAGCATTACAAAATCGCATCTTTACACAGCTGGATAAATTTAGAGTCCCGAGCATCCGTGTCATTTTGTAACACTACTTTCCTAGATGCCATCAGGGAGTCAAAGAAGGTGGAATCACAAGGCTACTGTGTCACTCACAACCTTACTGTATGACAGGACGGAATTTTAACAGTCCAGACCTCCCCAATGAGTTACCTCAAGAGACCCGTCTGCTGTCCTCCCTTTCGCCTCTCTCGAGTTGCGCTGACGGTTGTCTGTTCGCGACTGTTCGTCATTGCCTGCAACAAGAATTCATCAACTAAGCTGTTCAACAATGACATGATCTTCTGCCACTTCACTTTTACACCAGCACAGTGGGGAATTCAGAATTTTCTGTCTCATGAATAAATATTATTACTAACATTTAACAACAGTTCTTAAACTGTAAGCCAGGAATCGCTAAAGAAAATGTTCTCAGGTGATAATGCAGACAAAACCTCAGTGTTAAAAACCACCACAGTTTAAAACAGACAGGCTACTGACTGAAAAAACCCACTTCTCGAAACGATTAACCACAGAAGGGAAGCACACAATCAGCAGTGTTTAATACCCTCACATTTTTCAGTGGCTTATAAGCTTCCTAAATTATACATTACCTTCTTACAAAAAAAGTCTTATTAAGCAGCATCCACATTTTGAAAAAAAAATATTTTAAGAAATAAACAGAGCTGCAGAAGAAAGTACTTTAACAAATCATATAATGAAACAACATATGTTAGAGTATAGATATTTAACTTTTTTAAGTTCTTGTATCTTACTTTTGCCTGGTCCTTTCCACTGAACACATAAATTACAATATTATCCTGTTCCATGAAAATCAAATACAAGAAGGTGTGTGTATGGACAGCAAAATGAGCACTACAGATTTGAAAAGATTTTTCTGTATCTACTGACAAATTAGAATTTGATTCCTTGATGTCCATGTGTGACGGCACAGGCCACAAACTGACAAATGCCACAACAGGCCACAAATGCAAAGAGGCATCTTAGGAAAACAAACGATAGGAAAAATGCCTCCAACATAAAGCAGGTCAAAAAGAATTATTCCCCTCTGCTCAATGTTCAACACACCTGAAACGAGATACTCCAATTAAAAGACTAACAAAGAGTAATCAGAGTGTCACCCTGATCTTTTTCAGCCTTCTGATGTTTGCATTTTTGTAGTGGAGCTTCTCTCAGATTTTCATGTAAACAAAGTGATTTTATTGTAACTGTCCTTCTTGTTTGTCATTCCTCTCTTGAGGAGAGACAACTGATGGACTTCTGGTTTGAGCAGTGTGGTTGGAGAGGTGGCAACCTCATCCTCTAATCCACGGTCATTGTCCAAAATCTATATAAACCCAAGTAGAAAAATAAACTTCTCTCTTTTTGCCCTGAGTGTGCGCGAATCGCTCATTTTGTGTCCTAGAGCAACACAGGAGAGGCCAGCGGGTGGGGAGTCGGAGCAGAGGAGAAAAGCAGCATCTGGCAGCAGTGAGTTTGCCTTAGGACTCAGTGACACCGCAGGAGTCTCGTTTACCTTTGAATCCCCCGCGGCCCCGCCCGCCCTGGCCCCGGGTGCTGCCGCCGCGCCGCCGCCCGTCCCCTCGGCGCAGGTAATTGTCCCGCTCCTCCTCCGCCGGCGCCGCCGACCAATCGCTCAGCTCGTCTCTGTGATCAGACTCTGTTTCAGAAGCATTTGATGCTTCAGAATTAGTTCCTATCAAGAGGATGAAAAAAATCCAAACACGCCAGTGTAGCTTAGCATGAAATTACTATAGTAGAATGCAAAATGTAGATATTTAGATTTTTTTTCTTCTTTTTTTTTTTGTTAATAGACAGTTTTTGGGATGTTTTTACCTCCCAAACTCTATAACATACATAAGACAACAAGGTGCATAATATATATTACGTCTTCAAAATGCAAGACAGACTCATAAAAGTTAGTTGTGTGTTTAAGGCTAAATAATTAAGTGTGCCCCATGCTTAAAATTGGTGTTATCAGTATACCAACAGATTGCTGAACATGCTACAAAATATAATAAAAGTCTAGTAAGTTTAATAGACTAGACTCCTCCATATTTCTACAACTGAAAGTTCTGAATATAACCTGTCCTGTCTCCTCTCACCACTGCAACTCATCTATGAAAAGAAAAAAATTCCATCACGAAACAGCCTGTAACAGACTACAAAAGCAGAGAACAAAGTCAAAATGCTAGAAATGTATCAAATCAAATAAATGGCCATTGCAATTTTTCCAATTAACAGGTCACAAAAGCTGGTTCTTTCCCCATTTTTCCTCCCATAACCCATATTATTAGCAAGGTGAGTTCACATCTTCTAGAAACAGTAAACATCACAAAAACATTAATTCTGTATTATGCCGAATGTAAGCAAAGATTTTCTTATAAAGCTCACTACAGGCTTTTCAGTCAGGACAAACACCAGCTGACCTACATTATGGATAATGAAGTAATAGATTGCTCTGAAGAAGCACCATCTGGAAAACTATTCATTAATGAATTATCCAAGGATTCAAAGAGTAACACACTATTTAGGTGTCTATGGTCTTCCAGTAAAAACATAAAAGTTCAATTTAATATGAAGAAAATAGCTTTTCTGTAAATTGAGCTACACAGTACTTTCACCTATAAATACTTATATTAGGATAGACTCACACAGGCTTAAATGAAAACTGAGACTTCATCGTCAGGAATTGTTCAAAATACAGATAAAATAACAATCCTCACCCTAAGGAGTTAGGGAATGACTAGATATGCTCCGTAATGTAGAAGACAGAAGCATGCTGTAAGAAGCAGCAACTCCATGAAAATCAGTATGGATTACAGGAAAGCACTACACTCCGAAAGATTTTCTTACAGGATATAACCTTCAAATATTAACACTCCATATCGACTGCATTTTTAACAGCTCTAGCGCAGTCTTTTCCAAGATACCAGGAGAGCAGGAGGGCAGTGTGAGGAGGGCAGTGTCCCTGTGGGTGCCTACCTGAAGCGTAGCCCGGCCCGCGCCGGCTGTGGCCGCGGTTCCGGTAGGGGCGGCTGCCGCGGCCCAGGCCCGGCCCGTCGTCCGTCATGTACCCTTTGTCCTTGTCCGTGCGGTTCGGGGGGGGCCTGGAAGTGGCTCCGATCTGTCGCAGTTGCTCGTCAATCTGCAATCTTTCCAAACGCAGCTGGTCCACTTCCTGTGCAAACACAAGCCCAGGGAGTCGTGTACGATCACGGCTGAACCATCCGCACACATGACGGAGGAGGAACCGCCAACACCAAAGAAGGCTCCAAGCATCAGCACCTCGTTAGCTAAAAGTCTCTTGTACATTTTCTGTGGAGTCTCCCATGGGCAGCTCCACACAGCTCTGGCTCTCTCCTTCTTCCCTCTGCAGTTCTGGCTGCTCCTTCCTGTCCCTGGCACGGCCACCTCACCCTGTCTGTCCCTTGGACAGCATCTGACCCTTTCTGTCCCTCACACAACCTCCTGTCCCTTCCTCCTTCCAGCACAGCCAGCAGACTCCAGCTGATCTCTACCAGCTAACTCATTCTTTTTATCACACCCATAGCTGTGAGGGCAAGGCTGCTGCCACTTTTTGGCAATTAACACAGCTGCAATATATTAGGGGCAAGACTGCCTTCAGCACTATCTCTGTCTTCCCACACATGCAGGCCTCAAAAAGAAAAAACACTGAAGTATTGCAACTGATCATCTAATTAACACTCAAACAGCAACTCAGCTTAGAGAATAACTTGTTTGACAGGAAGACTTCCAAATGTTCAAATCCATGTGCTACCAACACAATTCTTCCTGGGGCACTGTTGACAAGTTCAGGTTTGTTTAAGAAGTATCAAGAAGAAGCACTTTACACTAGCTCTTTACACTGCTGCATGTAACAAACACCAAAGTTATTAAACAGTTCTGAGGTAACAGTATTGTTTCATAAAAAGGCACTCTGCTGTTAAACTCTACATAAAGACAATGAACAGTATGAGGAATGGGAGGAAACAAAACCATGCGCTGTTACCATCCTAAGTATTGATAGGAAAAAAATCAGTGGTAAAACAGCATCATTATACTCACCTTTAAATAATTAAGATGATAATCCAGAAGAACAGTTGCATTAGTGATGCTATCCTTGGTTCCTACAAACACAAATGGTACCATGCCCTAAAATACAGTAACAATAGGCTTTGGTTATTTATTAGGCATTGAATTCTGAAGAGAACCAAACTTATTACTGTAAAACTTGAAAACAATTCTTACACCATGAACAAGCAAAAATGGAAAAGTGAGACAACAGCTTATTTGAATTCTGATATTGCCTACACCATGTAGTCTAATTTGCTTTATGCAAAGAGCTTTCTTAAATAAGCAGATTTAGATCATTTGCATCACAATGTCAATATTTATTTTTCTGAACAAGTGGAAAAGAGTAATTTAGAACATTATATGTTTCCTCCCTTCAAAATAATACCACCTTTGCTGACTGCATCCATTCTCTCACACCACCTGCTTTTAGTCTAACTTTCATCTTTCATAAAAATGAATCAAATTAACATAGTGTCACAAAACAAAACCTGATTCTTCTTGAAGATCTACAGTTGTAAAAAAAAAGCCAAAAAATGTCCCAGAAGGAGTCAGTACTTCAGGTGATGATTTCTACCTTACAGTTCTTCTACCTTTCTAGCATGTTAAGCAATCCAATGAACACGTGGGAAACATAAATCTGGAAATTCCAAAGTCTCAGATGATGCCATCAGGAGACAAAACACCTGAAGACTAACTTAGGCAGCCAAAGCAGGTGAAAAAAAAATAATCTATCTAAAAGGGCGCCACTGAGTGTGGAAAACAAAGTAAACCTCAGCAATACAAGGACAATTTCTACACCAAACCTGATGCTAAGACAGGTCCATGCAGCATTTCAGGGTGTGAGTGCAGCCCACACAGGCCCAAGGAGGGAACCTGACTGTTCCAGCAGCTGCAGCATCACCTGAGCACGAGAAACTTCACTGGGGGCTGCAGACATTCACCTGAGCATCTCCAACACTCAGCTGCTGAAGCCCAAGGCACTGCAGAGCAGAGCCTGGCACACCTACTAATTATCTCCAATATTGTTTTGCTATCTCATCATTACCTCTAAAGAAGCCTTTAATTGTCACTGTATACACACCCCTTAAAGAACTGCATTCCAAAGGAAGGTTTGCTGCAGAAGAGAAATGATTTGAGACACAAATGTGTTAAAAATTAAAAGCACGCTATGCTGAGGTTACCTAGGAGTGCCCAGTCTGTAATTTGTCTCCACTTTTCAGGTTCTGTTTGGTTTTCTTCCCCCCTCCCTTTCTTTTAAAGACAAAAATCTTACATTAGACCTTACACATCTTCATTAAGTAACCAGGGAAAATAATCTACACACAGTCCTCTAGTCCTAAGGAACCTCAACATTAACACTGACTTTCATGAGCATTACAAATTCTTTAGCCACAGGCATTGTTGACTGAAATGTTTTATTATCTGGGGTATTTTAAATTTCATAAATATTTTATACAACCTGATAAAGAGCAGTGAAATTCCTACTAAACTGGCATTAACTAGCTCACAGTATCAATTATTAAACGATGACAAGACAAATGATTTAAAAGGGTATTTAAGGAAATGCTTGCTGTTGCTTTTGGCAGTGGATTCAAGGTATAACAATGGCAGCTATTAAGAATATGAGCTGGTAACCATGTCAAGCAATTTCAGCTGTACAAAAGCAGCAAAGTGCTTATTTATTGAGCCTTATTTTTGTCTTCAAAGCAAAAGTACCAGTGTTCAACTTGGCCGCAGTGGGGAATACTGAACAGACTTTACGTACATAATAAATTCAGAAATAAAAGTAATATATACATTACTATAACAAACAGTACCTATCTCATTTGAAAATATGAAAAGCCTGAAGATAGTCTGTTATAAAATTATGGGATGTATAAAACTGCACTTGAAACTAATGGGCAGTGCTCTAGCATCGCAGTCACATAAAAAGAGCCAAATGCTGCATTAAAATTTAACTGAACTACTGTTCTACTACAAGAAGAAGGGCTGCAGTATCCCAACTCATGCATGGGAAGAGCATTTGGATTTTGGAGGGTGCACCAGCAATAAACTTCACCAAGCATTTTTCTAACATAGAGAAGCCGAATTTATACAAAAATACTCCTCAGCATAATTAGGAAAAGACAGAATCTGTCAGAAAACACACATTAATCAACAATTCATCTTATCACTACAAAGATACAAGGAAGAATTTATCATTAGGTAGAATATAACCAATTAACAAAAAGAAAAATTCTATTAACTGAAAACATACCTCTTCTTGTGGAATATTTTTATCGTTTTCAGCCTCAATTCTCACTCTTACAACGCCCGATTTGTCCACTATCTCTTGAATCAGTTTTCCATTTTTTCCTATTACTTTTCCTACAAAAAGAACATACAGAACATTCCACCTTTATGGTTTTCTCCCAAACCTGAGAGTATTGCTGTACTGTAATTAGACAAGACTATTTAAGTACCAGTGCAAGAACTTGTCCAAAATGCCAAAAGGTTTTTCCTTTGTTTGGGTTTTTTTGTTCAGTTTGAACTTTAAAAATATAAATAGAAAAAGGCAGGTGGTCGCATTTTCTTTAGATTAAAACAAAAATCAAATATATATATGTGTATGTATAGATCTGAAAATGTCTTCTGCATTTTTAAAGCAAATACTAAGAATTTTAAAAGCCAAATTACTAAACATAGCTTATTTCAGACATAACACAGGGTTCAGCCAAAGTTATATTCTGAAGGATCCAGGTCAAGAATTAAGAGCAGAAATGAAAACCTGCCAAAAAATGTAATTGCTAAGTTCTAAGGAGAAACAGACTTTAAGACCTCAAATTAAAATAATGATGGCAGCCTATCATTTTCACTTTTCACCAGTAAAACCAGGAGGGAATAGGGAAGGGAAAACTGCTTTTAATCAATTCCAGAGCTGAGCTGCCACATTTCTTAGTACTTGTCCTGCTGCAGAATTTCACACTGCTTCAACACCAGCTCTCATACACTCCCTGACAACCTAATTAAAGCATTTGCTTTTAGGGCTATGTTATACCACAAGGTATTTTCTCTGCTCTTATCTGCTGAATGAAATCACATATTTTTGTTCTGCTTTGTAGCATCAAAAGCTCATTAAAAGATTTCTCCACATATACTATGGCTGCATGTGTTCTTAAGGACTTTTTTTTAATGTTTGACAATTGGAAGTATTTAGATTTTCTTCATCACTGATACCTAACGTCTAGTTCATCCCACAGTACTGTTTCTAAACATACTGTAAAAGAACAGGGAAAAAAGACAAATGTAAATCAAAGAAATTATTAAAAATATACAATGAAAATATGAGACTGCAGATTCATTTCTTGAACAGCTGAACTAATCTCTGGACATGTTTGAGGGAAGTGATAACTGACATACCTACTAAATTCCTTGGGACTTGGATGACATCTTCAGCAAATTCAAGGTAACTCCTTGCCTTTTTCACCGCATCTTGATCCTACAATAGAAAGAGGTGTAAGAAACAAGATTAATTTCCCCAAAGTTTGTTTTCGTTTGCTTGTTTCTTTCAGGTATTTTCTGAAATGATAAAGGAGGGAACTCACCTCTCCATAAATATGGAATGTACAAGTATCTTCATCAAGATCAATGGCAGTCACTCCAGGGACTTTCCTGGCTTGCTGAATATTGGCACCATGAGTGCCAATGGCCAAACCCATGAGGTCTTCACGTACTACAAACTGTTCGTGGAACCGCGACGCAAGTTGCCTAGAACTCTGAAACAAAATCTCCTGTCAGCTCACTTTGACTGTCTCTCCAGCACACTGGAGAGAGAAATCAACATAAATTTCAAGCCTGTTTTTCAATCAGGTGCTTAGCCTACTTTTTATTTAATCAATTCCTTTACTGCACTTATTTTAGCTTCAAAAACACCAAGGGGTCTCCTTGAGAAGTCTTTTAAATATTAACATAAGGCTGGCCTTTAGCTGTGCTGATAGCTCTACTTTTAATTACCATTTAATAGCTCCAGTTATCAGGTGTTACTAGGTAAAACAGAACTCATAAGGTAGTAAAATAGTAACTGTGGTGATTATTAAAGCAAACCTTATGATCTCTGAGGAAAAAACCTGCACCAATTTCAACAGGTGGATGAAACTGTAATAACCACTGTCACAAAATTATATATAAAACAGAGCAACTGTGGATATCTAGTGCACTTTAAAAAAAATGAAGAATCCATGCCTATGCATGACAACACAAAAAGCATTTGAATTCAGAGAACAAGTATGCCCAGAATTTCACCCAGGAATCACACATCTACCAAGACAGAAGGGTCAGACTGAGCACTCACAAACGTGAGCATAACAGAACCCAGGAAAAGAACAATGCTTCAGTGCATTGTGTGAAGATAGAGAATTTCCAACTGTGATAATCTTTTAAGGAAAGAGTGTTTTGCAAGGAAGAAACAAGATAAAAGCCAAGATATATAATCCTGTCCATGTTCCTGCATTGCAATCAAAGCTGTAACTGCTGTCAAGGCATACATAAGCACACTTCAAATTAGCAGTTTAACGTGAGCAAAATGAGACTCTACAGATGTTGAGAAAACATTAAGGAATTGCCCACAACAAGCTCTATACTGTTCCAGCTGAAGTGGTACTGCTTTCTGACCTGCTCCTGCTTAAAGCTGTTGGTAAATATCCTGTGCTAAATCACTGTTTCAAAGAACTGCTTACAGCTGATAGTGGTGTGAGTATCCAAGTGTTAGGAAATACTTCAGATTCTCTCAGAGTGCAGTCAAGCACTTCAGTAGCTACATTACAGACAACTTGGAAAGCAAAAGTTATTTATAATTGCTCACATTTCTACAAATCAACAGACAATCCAAACGCTGATTTACTACTTGACATCTTTTATAGACATTAAAACAAAAGGAGAGAACAGGACAACCAAGACAATGCTGAGTTGTTAACTATCTACAACATGCAGAAAGAAGCTACATCATCACTGAGGACCTTGGCTCTGACAGTCAAACCAGAGTTTTACTGCCTGCACAAAAACATCATTAGCTTTTCTGCAAATTATTACCAAGTGTGTTCTATTTAAACAACACAAATTCTGTATTCTACTTCCCTCCAATACATTATTAAGAAACATCTATTCAAGTAATGTATTAACACCTACACAGCAGCCATAACTGAATTCTATTTAGATACAGTAAAACACAAGCCAGAATGCAAAACACTTATAAATTCAGGCTTCTTTGGTTTTCTAGTGAGAACCAAATCAAGTTCGAGACTTACTCAACGTGACAATGACAAGAAGAATCCAAGACTAGTTTGGGAAAGGAATCAATGACAAAGTTGTTGGTGCATGTATTTGTGGGGGCATGTAAAGGGAATTAGCTCTAAAGAGGCTGTTGTTCTTCCCACCTCCAAAATAATACTTTGCACTTCAAGAGGTAAACTGCCCACACAACTGTCAGTTTTGGAGGATCAAGAAGAATGATTCCTGAGGAGCTACACTGGGGTGCTCAGTAGGGAACACCAATGAGGAAAAATTGGTCCATCCTTCATCTCGAGAAAAATCAATACCCAAACAAACTTGGATTTCAGCTCGGAAACCCAGAAATCAGGATACTAAAGAGAACAACAGATGTGAGAACTTCTTGTGACAGTGACTACACACTCACACAAGGCCTGAACATGACTTCCACTTCAAACAGATGTAACCCCTGGGAAGGAGGGATGAAACCTTGCCCTGCAGAAACACTGCTGGTACAAACCAGTGTCAAACTGAGTCACAGCACTTTAAGTAGTACCTCTGGTTCTTGACAGTGAATCTAGAAAGTTTTCAGAAACACTGCTCTTTTTTCTAATTTGCAGATAGGAGAAAAACCATGAAGAAATGTTAATTCTGATGTATAAAGAACCCTTTATTTCCTAGCCTACTCTTTTTCTTTTCTTTTTTTCTTCTTTTACCCATGGACAAGTATGACTCAAGCTTCTTGCCAGTCAACACCCACTCACCAGTCACAGGAGTATCAGAAGCTGTATCTGCTGTAAGATTATTTCCTAACATTTTATCTATAGACAAACCTATCCCATCATACATTCTACCAACATCAGTTTTCACCCCTTCCATCTCATTTCCGCTGTGTTATTCTGCTAAATCCAGTTCTAGTCCTATCACTATCATGATGCATTCACTCCCATCTATTTTTAAGGCTACCAAATATGAGGCTTTATTTGTGCAATGATGGCTAACTATTTTATTCTTCAAAATATGAAAGAAATACATGTGGTATGTGTGTCTACATATCTGTATTAAATCCCCCACAAAATCCTGCTGATAAAAAGGAGTCTTTGAAAGAACAGGCCCTATAACTGTAAACATCTTTGCTGGATGACACTTCCATCTGCCTTTTTTTACCACCTAGATTATTATCAGTACATCATTACTTTCACCTCAATGCAAGTCCTACCAGCTAAGAAACGCACGAGGGATATTTATTTTTTTCCTATCATCTGTTTCACTCAAATTACTTCAGGGAAAACAGGGAACATACCTCCAGCTGTTTGCTGGCTTCTTCATTTCTCAGTATCAGGGATAACTTGGTGCGAAGACTCCGAAAGTGCATATCAATCAGCATGTTGGCCCTCTTCGTGGTCACGTCGTTGATTGACTGAATTATTAATAAACACAACAGCGTTTTTTACACGTGGACTCTTGAAACGAGCCACTGCCAACTGTACAGTAAAATATCTGTACTCACCAAAATAATAAGCTGGTGGTTTTCAGGATCGTACGTTACAGAAAAAGCTCCAACTGCTTTTTTGAAGTCCTTATGTGCAGATTCTTTGGCACACCTAGGAATAAAAAAATGTAGCAAAGTTACAAATAGTAACCACTGCATTTATGGTCAACAGCCAAAAAGCCTAATTCCTTAATACAAAATGTAAATAGAGATTTCCAAGCTCTCCCTTTCAAAGCAGGTGTTACTTTATTCCGTTATCATTTCTATTACTCATTTTTATTTCATTTGTTTACATGAGTAGGATTAGAACTATTTCAGAAATCTTCTGTATGTATATCTGTGACATGACAAGTTAAACAAAACTACATTAAAAAGCTCTAATCACTATAATCAGCAAGTTCAAGATTTCAAACACATCATGAACCATTAAAATGTGTGATTTCATGGTAACCCCTGCAGCATTCTAATAACCTGATGCTCATCTCATGCTGTGCTTGGCTTCTCCAGGTTTCCCGTGGCCACTCGGCCCCAAGTGAACCTGTGCAAGCTGTAACACTAACTGCAGGAAGTTTTAGTCTAACCTGAATTTATAACTAATTCCACACTGAGGCAATAAACATGCATCTCAAGGAAAGCAGAAAGTGAGCTGAAGGTAAACAAGGGGAGTCAGTATTAATCTGACTTTTAGCGCTTTATCTGTATGAGAACAACACGCCCATGGTCTTGGAGAAAGCCAGATGATCATGACTCTGTGAGGTTTCATTATTGTTTAGCTATGCCCAGAGCCATCATCAAATAATAAAAGTTGACCAAGAATGGATTCAGATTAACCTGTGCACATCACTGGACAGCTCTAAGAATAAAAATCTAGATCTATACCACACACAAACCTTAAAATTTCAATGGAAGTGATTTTTTCCCCTCCAGGACTAAACTGCAATTCAAAAATCATCTTTTCTATTTTTGAAGTACGACCGTATCAATATTTGCATTTTTTACATTCTTATATTTCAAAAAGTTAATATAAAGTGGTAAAAAGCATTTTTATTCCTCTTAAGAAGTTACCCACATTCTGAAACAAGTTATAAAGAAACGCTTGTACTTACATTTGCCTTAAATCTTCAGGAACTGCCAGTTTGATTTTATGAAAAGTATCTTTTGTTGCGGGTTTATTGGGGTTCACAGATCTCAAACGCTCAATTGTGACAATTTCGTTGTATGTAGCATCACAGGCTGCATATTCTATTACGTAGAACTGATATAAAAATAATAAAATCATCCAAGCCACATATTTTATGACATGACTGAGCATTACACTATTAAGGAAAAGGTACTGTTGTTAACTGTACAAGTCAAATTTGACTTCTCAGGTTGAAGTTAATGGTAATTGCAACTGTCCTACTCAAGAAACTCTTAAAAAATGAAGAGAGATTAGTTCAAACCACAGTGCACATGAATATATAAACAGAAAAGAAAGAAAAAAGAATAAGTAAATATAAAATATATATATATATGTATATATGCATACTCCTACCTCACCCTTTATCATTCTCACTTTAGCCAACCACCAACAGCAGGGTTCTTTTTCATTTGCCCTGGAATAAACCTGAACAAAATACATACATTATATTCTTAAAAGACATCACAAAAGCTGACACTAATATGATCAGGAGCTCCACAGGAACAAAATCCAGCCAAACATCTTGGTATATAAAGTTTCTGAGCACAACACAGAAAGCACGTAACAGAAAGACTGTACAGATAAATAATAATAAATAATACAGTGCCCAATCTACTGGCATGTGCTGCTTCAGTCTTGCATGCAGTCAAAAGAGAGATAATTCAGACTTTTACATCTGCTAATATTTAATCAACAGTATTTCTAATTGTGTCTAGGTCTGATGAGGTCCTACCAGTGGGTGAGAGGGAGGTCACTCCCTTGCACATCTTTAGCACATATATGCTATCTGCCATATCCACATTACAGAAGCTTGGCCATTTTCTTAGCTTTCAAATTAAAAACTTACAGAGCATGCCAGCAAAATGCAGATCTTGAAAGTTCTTTAAATTAATTGCAAAAGTAAGTGTTACAATTTTATAGAATAAGGACGTTTTAGCAATATGCTGCTTTGAAGTCGATCTCTTTGCATATACATTCAAGTATTTACATATACACATATATTTCTATGCTTTTATGTATACACACATGTAAAGCAAATGATCTGATTCAGCTTGAAGCTTTGGTAATAGAGACATTATTACCTTACAGCTTTAGAACTACAGCTCATCACCTATTTGTGAATTAATCCAGTCCTACAAAGGACTGATCTGAAATCAATGCACCACTGGTCATGTTTGTCCATCAGCCTGTTGGTAACTCCGCATGGAGCTCAGGGTACACGGAATTTGACACGGCCCTTTGAGGTACATGGAATTTCATGGTTTACTACTGCCAGACTCTGGGTTTGGGGATGTGTTTCCTGATGTGCCTGCCACTGTGCTTTTGGAATCAGGAAAGGTGATATCACCTAACATGGAAGCAAACCTTCCAGTGGCTTGGCTGCCATTTTTCCCAGCCAGTTCTCTCACTCCCCAAGACAAGAGCTGTTAATGGAGCATACACACCTCTACTTCATCACTTTCATTGATGTCTTTATTGTAGCCTGCAGGTGGTGGGAACCTCACATCATGGAATGGGATTTGTCTCTCTGGTTGCCAGCTACAAACAAAAACACAGTGAATGGTCTAAATATTTTCATCTTCTTTGTAAACAGAAATCAAACATTTTGAATCCATTCATTTTACAGTTTCAAATTCTGTGGAGCTTTTGTGCATATATGAATTAAAGGTAATGTGATCCAACATTTATATAATAAGAAAAAACACATCATAATGACCATTAAGCATCTTCAATGAAACCCTGATGTCACCTACAGTCTTTTGAATCTTCAAGTAGAAGTTCTTCCTCTAGTATTTTTTGGGTTTTCAACCCCAACATTAGAAACACAGATTAAAAAAACATTTCAAAACACATTCTGAAGGAAGTGAAGGACACTTCCTTCAAAACATGTTTGTATCTTCTTTTTCTTTGGTTCTACTACGGGTTATGAAAATTTGATCAGGATTCAGTCTGAATAGGGTTTTAATTTTCAGTTTCTTTAACGGGAGACTGGATAAATTTGGTTTCTAGATCAGAAAATTGGTATTGTCACTTATCTATAGAAGAAATTTTGCAATAATATAATATTCACATGAGAAAGAGTCAGTAATTGCACAACTGACTTACTCAAACATGGGCAGTCATCATGCAAATTCACTAACAACATCATTATCTTCCCAGCAAAACCCATGTTAGTACGGTTTTGCACTTGAAAGTATTTAAACCATTAAAAGCATTTATACAGAATTGTCACAAAATACTAAATGTAACTTTAAAACATGCCAGCAGCATGTTTAGTGTATCTAACACACACCACTCTACACTAAGCCATATTTAGGTCAATCAAATGCAAGGTTGATACTCTGTCATTTACAGGTACAACACCGGCAATACACTTACTTGTTTTCAAATGAAACTGTTATTGAATCTTCATGCACATCCTTTACAAATGCCTGTGGAGGAAACAAAGTACAATTATGGTATGCTTATGGACACTTTCAAAACTAGTTTTAAGCCTGTAAAACACCTCCTTTTCACAAATATTAATGAATCTCCCAATAAAAGTATGTTTTAAAGTCAGCCCTTTTAATTTTGCAGTAGACTTCCGTAAGACACATACTGAAAGCTGATAACCTGCTTGGGTTCATGACTGCCAGTGCACTGATACACAAACAAAATGCCTCAGCTACCAAGACATTATTTCTACTTTTTAGAAGCAACAGGAAAAGTTAGTAGGAAATGACAAGATAGTTGTTTGATTCTATAATCACATTTAATGTACAGACAGGCAGAGAAATAAACATCAGTATTCCTCAAAAAACAAACAAAACCAAAGCCCATATAACCTCCAAGTCCTGTCTCTTCCCTCTTTACCACAAAGTACATTTGAACATTGCACTAGCAAAACTCATCTGTATCAATTCCAGCAGAATCTTCCCCATATTTAACTCACCACACTAAGTGTGCAGAGTACAAACTTTAGACAAGTGCCCTGGGGTCTTCCTTCCCTTTTTTCCTGGGGGATGGACAGCAGTTGTGCTCTCCATGCCACCACAAAGCACAGGACAGAACTAGGACTCAGCACCGAGGGCTCCTCCTGCCTTTGGCACTCAACTGACTGATTTGGATTTGAGCAACGTTTAACTTAAAGCCCCAAATGTCCTCCCCACCATTCCCCACCTACAAAACAGCAAGACCAGTACTTCAAACAATTTTGGGATTTACTTATGAAAATATTTTTCTTAACCTGAAACAATGGAGGTCGCAGGTTAACCAGGGATGAAAAGACTGTGGGGTTTTTTCTTTATTTTTACAAAATATCTCTATGAGCTTCTGAAAGGAGCTGCTGAAGTGCTGAGTATTCCACTAATCTTAGTCCACACGTAGTATCATTGCATAGTAGGTAGATAAAAGCCCATGAGCAAGGAAGAATAGAGAAGTTTGTTCTACTAATGGAGATTCACCTTAGTAGATAAAAATATTCTCAATAAATTGAAAATAATTCAGGAGCAACTACCACTTCTGTAAAAGAATTAGTTAATGAAGTATGGAACATTTTATTACTCTACATTTTATTCTTCTTGCCCTTGCAGGTTTCCAAGACAAGAAGAGATCCCATCTCTCACAAGAAGGCAAGAGCCTCTCTTATATGGAACCGAAATAGTTTTTGAAAAATTCTTTTGCTATTTTTGCTTTATAAAAGTATTCCAAAATATTTCCTGAGTTGCAGCAGTATCTTAGTATCAAAGAAGAGCAACGCTTCACTACTAATACAGACTTCCAAGAACTGGCTACACTAAATTCAGTGGCACATGCACACGAATGTCATCACCCAGTCATTCAGTACAGGCAAGACACCAGCTGAGAACTGAAACACAACCAATGTCACTGTCAACAGAAGTTGAAGGAAAGCCACAGTGACAACGGCAAAAAACTATTTTGCACCTTGCTCCCCTCTCAATACTCTTAAGAACAAGACTTTGTTATTGCCAGCAAGCCAAGGAGACTTTTTTTAAGTCTCTAAATGTTATCTGCATAGACATGAATTTCAAAATTCCATATTCCTTCAAAGGGGATTACAAGCACAGCTGATGTTTTTCAATGACATGGTATAAAGACTTAAGACCACAACTCAAGATCATGTTCCCAGCAGTACAGAAATGGTATTTACAGAAAGAGGCAACAGAGCTCTCAGTTGATCATTATGGATACTGAACATTTCACTTATGTTTCATATTGCACTGTACTCTCTAAGAAGATTCCAGAACTGGATATGCATTCAAACAATACAATGGCAGTCCTGATTCATTTCACAACACCACACAGATCACCTTCAAAGCTCCACCCACATTTCTTCCAAGGGTTGTAATGTCCAACTTAGAAGCATCTACTCTTACAGATGCAGCTGAAATGGAAGCCTTTAATATCTGAAAAACATTAAAATAACTACCAGATATTAGGTAGGGCTCCTCTGTGCCACAGACTGGACAAGGATTAATAGTAATACTTGAGTATGTAAAAGCAGAGATTATTTTACCATGAAAATTCAACAGAAATGATACCAGCAACACTTAATAGCCTTCAGGAAAACAGGTAAGAAAGAGTAATACAACCCATGCCCTGAGAAAGAATTTGTTGATATTTAATTTTCTCATATTTACAAAATGACAAAAAAAATCACCTTTACTTGCATGAAAGATACTTTGGGAAAAGTTGTAAATCCTGTGGTGATGAAAACACCAAAAGGGGCCCTAAACAGCACTCTGAAAAAATGAGAGAAAACAGCAGAAAAATTCACAAGCACAGCAAAACTACATCCCATATCCAGAGAGAGAGATGGAAGAGAGCTCCTAACACCCAACACACCTTGAGCAGAATCCTAGGGACCACAGCAACACACCTCAGTAAAGGTAATAATGCTAAAACCTACCCCAGGATGTGCAACAAATAATAAATCTAAGTTAAGCTGAAGACTAGCTTGGACCTTCAAACAGTTCAGCAATTATGTTACCTGGAAAGAGTAAAACTTGAGAGACAAAGCTGGCAGAAAGAGGAATGGACTACTCTGTCCTGTTCCAGCTCTCCTCAAACAGTTCTTCCACATTGCTTTGGTCACAACCCACAAACCGGAGGGAAGCTGGACCAGGAACAAAAATTAAACTGCTGACCTAACACAGGGAGCATCAATACAGCCACTGCCAGGGAAAATTACAAATCTCAATTTCTTCAGCTCACACCAAGTTCAGAAGAGTCAACCACAGAAACAGATGAACACCTGGTTTTCACTTCAGTCTGGCCAAAAACATGGATGTCATAACACTGTGGTTTGTCTTTTAATTTACGGCCTTGCAAAATTACAGAAGTTCATTGGAATAAATTTTTAATTAATTACAAAGTGAACGACGCCTTGCCAAATATCTGATCTCAAGTATGCAATATATGAAACACTTCTGCCCACCTCTCTGTGATACTTATGCTTAAAAACAACCATGCAAAATACATTCATGACTGTTAATACAGTCCTTAATGTTTGGTTGTCTAATCCTATCTATCCAGAGAAATGGGGTTTTCCTTGTTTTTCAGTTACTTGTGACAGAAAAATGTCAGATACTTCTCACATCAGTTTATCTGGACCCCAGCATTATGTGAATTTTCCTCCAATATAAATATTTGAATGGATCTGTAGCACAAAAATGTATTTGGACTCTCCAGCACTATATATTTCAATTTGTACACTTCCAAGTACAGACAGAAAAGATCTGAAACATTTCTAAGTTTTCCTTAAAAAACCCCTAGTACTTAAGCAGCAATGCCTTTAGAAAGCCAAAATTAATACTTATCTGAACTGTTTGGTAGTCTTGTTTTTGCAATACTTGTGAAATTACACACAATGCTAAAGAGAAATGAAGACTTTAACACCATAACCCAAATTCCCAGACACAGGAGAGGCCGGCCCCAGATGTCAGTAGAGAAGAGGCTCTGATCTCACACAAAGTATCACAAGAAATACAATAATCATTCATCAGCCTTTTTTAGATCAAGGCACTAAGTAGGCAGGGAAAATTCAAACATAGAAGTGCAGATCTGTGAGATTAAAACGCACCCCCATGAAGGGACAGAACAGTGGCTCTGATCAGTTTGGACACAAAGATGAAATGCCCTAAAAACAAAGTGAAACTGGACAGAAGCAAAATGAGGTAACAGGACAGGGAAAGACTGAAGCAGCTGAGATACCACTATTGCTAACAGCAGAAATAGCAAGAAAGAGTACACAAAAAGCTGCCTGTGGACAGAAGCACATTTTATAATGGCAAAGGTTGATTCTTCTCCTCTAATGTGGAAAAAAAAATCGAATGTGGTAAGTTTTCTACACCAAATTTGACTCTGAGTCACATAAACCATTTCATTTCTCTCCACGCTTCAGATGTAATTAAGTAAAAAAGTTTACAGCATGGCATTTCTCAGACACATAGGCATTCACATTCTAAGAATGGTTATATGCTAAATATATGGCTTAAATTTTAAAAAATATTTGTTCAAAAAATAAGAATTATTGGAAACACCAGCATATTTTTTTATTTTTGTACTAAATGGAATGACAGGCACTTCAAAGTAAAAAAAAAAAGGCTTCAGCTGCCATAAAATTTTGCTTTTTTTAAGTCTGCTCACATCATCAGAAGTGAGCATTGTCAACCATTTTAATAAAGGAGGATAATAAACTGTAAGAAGGGAAAGAAGAGAAAATAGGCTTTTTTAACATAAAAAAGCTACGTTGATAACAAACGTGCATCTACTGTTAGTGTAACAGTTCTGAAACATTTCATACCTGTTGGAAGGAGAATGTCAAAAGGGAACTCGGTGGATAATCAAGTCTGAGAAAGGCTGGACATACAAAGGAACAGAATAGGGAAAGAAAAACAGTCACAGAAATGGTCACCAGACGAGGGAAAAGGGTACAGAAACCATCCTCCTCAGAAGGACCGAGCAGACAGGCTCAGGGATGTACAAAGAGACTGGAAATATTGGCTGAAGGTGTCTGCATGGAACAGGGAAAGAAAAATAAACGGATACAGAGGGCCACAGGAACAGTGGCTAACAGCGAGACCTGGAGCAATAAAGCAGTAAGAAAGATGAATTATTTTATCAGTTGTAGCCCCAATGAAGTTATCTATAAAACCAAGCAAACAACAGCAAGGCACTGAAACTACTTGGATAAAGTGGAAGATTTTCACAAGGTTATAGAGCAAGAAGTGGCAAAAACTGGGTTACAGACAACATATAGATGTTAACAACAAACACCATTCCAAAACTGACTGCCTCATCAACAGGATGCTTCTAGTAGAGGACACAAGAATCACTCCCAAACTGGAAAAGAAAAATCAACACCACTTTGGAAAGGCATCCAGCATGTCCCCTTTTAGAGGGAAATACCTAAAGCCAATCCCAAAAAGAAGAGGCCAAGGCTGTCTATTAGTCCTCTGTGAATGAGATAAGAACTTCAAAACCCAATCTACTACTCTATACAAGAAAAGATATGAGAAGACATGTCCTAATCCTGCACATCTTCAAGATTTAGTTACTTGGCTGTGAGCTGCAAAAAGACAGATTCCTCCCCCTGGAGTCACAGTCCTGCTGCTTTGTTGGACCAGCCTCCATAAAATAAGTAAGGAAATGTAACATTTTCTTTCCAAGGATTCTGGGCCCAACCACACAGCAAGTCATGACTAAGCATCTCTAGGTACCAGACTGTCAATTATCCCTGAATCATCCCCATTTACTGCACTGTGCTTCCCATGGAATAATTCATCTTAGGCAAGGAGGAAAAAAAATAAAAATCATGAAAGTACAAAGTATTCACTAAGCAGTATTTTAATTCCATTCAGAAAGATTTAGCGTGCACTACAGCAGTCACATCAACATGCTCCAGTGTACCAGAGCACCTCACCAGGATGAAATCTGAATTCAAATCTTACAGCTGCCTCAAAGGCACCCTCAAAGCATCTCTGTGTTTTATCCTCTGGATATTTCTCAGAAAACTCTGGTCAATTACTCTCAGCAGGGCTTAGGTGGGCACTTTGGTACTGTCAACATCCAGATGCTGCTGGGTACACTCAAAAATGCTCATGTCCTCAGAGGGAACTCCAAGGAGGGTATGAAAAGCTGAAGCCACAATGAGGTGCCTACTGGAGCCACTTGACCCATCCTGACTGCAGCAGCCTCAGACTCCTCCCCCTTCCATGTCTCTGCATCGAGAGAGGTGCGTTTTCCTAAAAAATTTACACAGTTTCATTAACTCAGAATTATTCAAAGCCAAAGAAATCTTCACCAGTTATCAGTAAATCATGAGATTGGAGAAAATAATTGTTTTTCTTTTGGTTTGTTTGAAACATTGCGTCTGTAAACCACTTCTCAGGAGGCTGCTTAAAGAAACTTTTAAAATGAAAAGATAGAACTGTCCTGCAACTAAATTCACATTTGACATCACTGCACGCTTCTTGTTATGCTTGGTCAACATTCATTTTTTACAACCCAATTGCCAATCTATAAGATGGGCATAAAACTCACAAGAAGAAAAAAAAATATTACTTTATAACAGAGTGATACCCAGACATTATGATGAAAGAGAAATCAGTAACTAGAATTCAAGTAATTCAAACTAGGGGAAAACTAGAGGAAAATTGCTGGTTTATACTACACATTACTGCATGAGGATGCAAAACAACTCCCACTTCTTTATTCTTTAAAAAAAGTATGTTGCATTCATGTTAAGTGTGATGCTCCATCTAATGAGATAATTCAGGTGAAGACAGATAAATCCATCTGCCCATTTTTCCCTGTAGACAATTTAACCAAAATCTTCTTGCTTAGTGATAAAGAGGAAGCAAAAAACCAAAAAATCCTGTCAAAATTCCTAAAAGTTAAAGGACAAACATAACCATCCCATTGCTTGGGGCAATGTCTGTGTTAGGACTTGGGTACACTAAACCATGAATAAATTCCATGAACAAATGCTCAAGTGAAGCTTTCACCTACACACAAGGGGGACAGGGCCCCATGGTCAAACTTGAACATAAATTATAAGTTTCAGAAGCTTTCAGTTGTCCCAGGTTTGTTCGATAATATTTGTCACCGTGTCACTATTACCATCATCTCTTTCACATCATTATAAAACTACTCTAATTTGATAAAAGCCTCATTAAAAGTTCTGCTGGGAAATGCATTTACTCCTTCTGCTTCTTTCTGATCAAACACTGGACCTTTAAAAATGTAAAACTGGTTTTTAAAAGGGCTGGATTATTTAATTCCAGGAAGCAATGTACAGATATGGAACTCTGACCACAGGATGAACTCCCTCACAGGATGCTTATTTACCACTGATTCCTATCACATGCTTTTTTTTGAAAATAAAATTTAAAAAAAAATTATTTTCAGAATAGGATAGTAGCACACGGATTCTAAAAATAAGCTTTTAAGAGGCCTTTTTTTCTTAGGAAAAACTCGGAGGTGTTGGAACTGTATCATCAGGGTATCTCCCTGGCTCACCACAGGAACATGTGAGTGTGAAACTCGACCCGGCCCTTCATTGCTAACATAAATATTGGATGTCGCACAATAACTAGGCCCAATTTTTAAAGTCCTAGGAACATTTAAACCTTGGGAGACTTGCAGGAACTGACCCATGGCTGTTCCTGCTATGTTGATAACAGGGCAATGAGAGTAGGCCCAAGCCAACCATATCCGAATATCATTTTCTGTAAAACTACGAATTATATCCTATTAATAAGCTGATTAATACAACCCAACTCATGCAAAGCCACACAATACTACACGGTATTAATAAAACATATTCGGTGCTCGTATGTTCAAGGCTCAGTGATGGCTTTATTAAGCACAAGGGCTTGGAAACAAACATGCAGTGCCACTAGGCAATTTCAGTAGGAAACACATTTGATATTTACATGTATTTAGAGACTCAGCACAGTTATACTCGGCCAAGCAATGCTGCCTTTACTTTATCACCAGGCAGCTTCCCCTGCCACGGCATTAGGAGCAGGAATCCACCCCAGCATTTCATCAGGAATGTGTATTAAACGAGGGCCCCCCTCCTCCCCGCCTTGCAGGCCGTGCTCATGCAGTGCAGCTCTCCTGGAAACCTGGACGGCGAAGAGAGACTTTCCTTAAGTAGCGACAAAAGCTGAGGATTTAGCAATTAATGCCCCATCCCGGCGCTGATCCTCGCTGCTCAGCGCCGGGACGAGGCGGCCCCGGGCGCCCCTTCCCACAAAGGGGGAAGGCCCGAGGCCTCCCCGCTCTCCCTCCTCCTCGGGCCTCCGGTCCCCTCAGCCCCGGCGGCTCCCGGCTCGCTCCCCGCGGCCACCGCGAGGGACCCGCCGCGGCCTCCTCCACCCCTGCCTGCTTCTCCCTCCTCCTTCCTGCCCCAGGGCCTCCGCTCTCCCTCAGCGCGGGGAGGAGGAGGAGGAGCCGCCGCCGCCTCCTCCTCCTCCCGTTGCCGTCCCCGCTCCCTCCCCTGGGGCCCGGCCCGGCCGCGAGCACCCGGTACCTTGTAGAAGGCCCCGTTGGAGCCCCGCACCTCCACCACCAGCTCCTCCATGTTGTGCGCGGTGCGGGAGACCCGGGCCCGGCACCGCCTCCCTTCCCTTTCTCTGTGCCGGCGCAGGCGGGGGAGGAGCGGTGTGTGTGTGCGGGGCGGGGGCGCTCGGTTCACGCCGAGCCCGGGGGTGTGGCCGCCCTGGGCGGGGAGGGGGAGGCAGGGCCGGNCGGAAATGAAACCGAAACGAGCGGCGGGCGGCGCGCGGGGGGGCGCGCGCGGGGCGCCCGGTTCGGCACGCGAGCGCGCTCGGGGGCCCGCGTCACGTGACCGCGGCGAGGGGCGGGGCGGGAGCGGGCCCGGGGCCGGCGCGCGCCGCTCGCTCGCCCACCCGCCGCCGCCTCTGTAACGGCCCCGCGCGCGCGCGCGCAGCCGCAGTGGCGCGGGGCGCGCGCGAACCCCGGCAGTTGCGGGGCCGAGGTCCCGCCTCCTTCGCCGGACACCCCCCCCCCGCCCGTCGCGCGCCGGAGTGACCGCCCCGGCGGCCAATCTGGTCGCGCGGTGCCGCGGCGCGCGCCTGAGTGACCGGCACTGCCGGCCAATCAAATCGCGCGGCCTGACCGGCGCTGGTCGGGGCGCGCGGTGGCCTCAGGCAGGCCTGTATGGCGGGGGGTGTGTGTCCGTGCGTGTCCGCGTCCCGGTGTCCCTATGCCCGGCCCGGCCCGCGGCCGCGCTCAGGTGGGGCCGATGCGGGCTTTGCTGAGGCCCCAAACGGCGCCGAGTAAGGGCCCCGGGGAGCGATAGCAGTGCGGAGCCCGGGGCTGGGCGAAGGGGATGACGGGCCGAACAGCGCGGGGGCTGCTGGGATGATGGGGGACATGGCGGCAGGGCCTGTGGGGCCCGGGGTCGGTCCTTGAGGGGGCTGCCCTCGGGGGGAGAAGGCTCAGCCCTGCAGTGGGCTCTGCCTGCCTGCCATGGCCAGGAGTTTACTATAAATGTGAATTGAGCACACACTTTGAGTCCTTTGTGCAGTTTTGGCCACCACAGTATAAGAAAGAGCTAAAGCTCCTGCCCACAGGAGGCCGCGAGGATGGTGCAGGGCCTTGAGGGGAAGCCGTGTGAGGAGCAGCTGAGGGCACTTGGTCTTGTCATCCTGGAGGAGACTGCGGGGAGAGCCGATCACAGTCTGCAGCTTCCTCGCAAGAGACAGACACTGCTCTCCATGGTGACCAGTGACCGGATCCCAGGGAATGGCCTGAGGCTGCAGCAGGGGAGGTTTAGGTTGGATATCAGGATAAGGTTCTTCACCCAGAGGGTGGTCAAGCACTGAACAGCCTCTCCAGTGCCTAGTCCCAGCCCCAAGGCTGCCAGAGCTCAAAAAGTGTTTGCACAATGCTCAGGCACGGAGTGGGATTCTTGGGGCTGTCCAGGATTTTGATGATCTTTGTGAGGAGTCCATTCCAACTCAGGACATTGTGCGATTCTGTGAATTGTGACTCCGGATTAGGAATGCTCCAGCTTCCTGCAGAGGTGGTTCTGCTAAAGATCTGAACACCTCCCAAGGGACAATTCCTCCAGCTCGCCCTTATCTTTGTTCAACACACGAGCTCTCCATGTAACACATATTATTATTTTAGCCCTGTAGATTCCATAATGTTGGAAAAGATCTCTGACACCATTGCAGCCTTCAGCTGCATTCAAACCCTCATGAACATTTCAACATCACGTTGCACATAGAGTTCACTGTAGGACCTGATGGTGAATAAGGAGCATAAATGATGGAACATCTGCAGCTTGGAGTGCACTGGCACAAAAGCTGCTTGTTCAGCCTTACATTAGACCTGCACAAATGTTGATGTCTTCATGTTTTCTAACATAACTACAAAGAATCAGAGAAGGAAAAAAAAAATCCTGACTGTTCCCCATTTATGCTCAAACTCCACAATGCATTACTATGGTTGTGGTTTCTGTGAATATGTGTGTGATGCTCTCCTTACATGAGTCTCAGTGAAATTCTACACCCATTGCACTCATTGGACAAGAAGTCACAGATTTTTCAGTAACCTCAGTGAAATGGTGATGTTTTAATAACCAGATCAGCACTTGGAAGAAGCAGTTACAGTCAACAGAGATACAAAGATGAAAAACTTCTTAGGCATTGCTTTATGAATAATCAATAATAGCTGAAGGTTAAATATAACCAAAATATTGCCGTTTTATTAGCTTGTCCTTGACTGAAGTGATGCACAGAAATGACAGATATCCCAATCAGGGTGTGGAGCAGCGGGGATTCCCAGACCTCGTGAAGACAAGCTGAACTAAACCAGGATGATTTGGAGTGTTACTCTGTGTGGACAAGAAATCAGATCATGCTATGCCTGTTCATTCAGTCCTTTGGATAGTTAATGGGAACTTTCTCTGGGAATGCTGATAAAATACTCTGTGAGGTAGTGTCCATGTGGGGAGGCAAGAAAAGCATAACAATCACAAAAAGACAACCCCAAATATTACAAAATGGTTAAAACAAAAAAGTCCTTCATTACATATATTAGAATGGTGGGTAATCTTTAACCTTGTAAAATATATTAGTGGGAAGTGCCAACTAGTCTATTGATTTTCTGTCTTAATTATTTAAGATGACCTTCAATGCAACTTGACTGTTTTTCTGTTTCTTTTGTAAGTCATTAGTTCACCTCTGGCTCTGAATATGTAATTTTTTTGTATAGTAGCCAGGGAGTAGGGAGCCATCCAAGGTTCATTTTTGCCACAGATTCTACTTTAGTGTAGATATACGTTTCCACAAGTGGTTTTCAGTTTCTACAGGATACTGTGTCTTCCTGACCTGAATATGGAAAGAAGGCTGAGGGATTAAGACTGCTTTGTGCCTGCAGTACAGAAGGCTCCCAGCTTCACAGAGAAGAGTCAAGGAAGAAAACACTGGAATCTCAACTTCAGGAGGTTATTAGAATTTTTAGCTTACACAGATAGAATTTTCTAAAAATATGTGTTTTTGAAATATGACCTATTAAACTATGAAACTCTTGCTTGATTTGCTTATTCAAGAAAAACCACTGTCATCCAACTCACCTGTGAAATAATTGTCTTGGTGAATAATCTCTTTCTTATTTGCTTATTTGTTGGAATATCAAGTCTCATTTAAAATTAATAGTAATTTCTGCATTCTTCCAGAACAAAGGCTGTATATCATGTTGTTGGTCCACAACTCTCCGTAGCAATTTCCTTTCTTTGCCTGTGAGTGAATTTGAAAATATGCCATGTAGCATTTTGCTGCTTAATTATTCAGTTTCACCTCCCACTCATGAGTTTCCATCCATGTCTCTCATAACCCCACAAATACATTTATCATTATATTAAACTTGCGTGTTACTTCCTCTGCAAAAGCATATTGGTGTTGTAAACAGCTCTTTTTAACAGACAACCCTCACATGCATGTGGAAAACTGCGTGTCTATTTACTCAGCTAATTTTTTTTTAAATCGCTAACATGATATAAAAGCGAAAAGATTCCCTGAGTTTTGTATGTCTTGAAAATGAATTAATTTAATCAGGAAATAACCCTCAGAAAACTCGGGGTTAGAATGCAACACGAGAGAAGTGTCCTGTTGTTTTTAGGTGGTCGGGCACATCCATAAGCCCCCCGTGTGTGCAGTGTCCATGCTGGCTCACACAGCAGCCCTCAGGTCAGCTCAGGGAGTTCTAGGAGGAACACACAGCCTTTGAGAAGAGCTTTTATCTCTGAGAAATATTAACTTAATATTCTATCATCATCATCATCAGTGTAGGCATTGATGCCGTGATTAGAAAAGGAATCATTTTGGTCCTTTAGGAGTTGATCTACCTGGGATGGCTTTCCTTCATAGAATTAAGGATTGGATCCAGAAGTTGTTGGCATCAAAATAGCCCTGATTGTCTTTTCTACATGGGGAGGGGGGTGAGTGCAGCCCTACACTGCAGAACCTTGGATAGCAATGCAGATGGAGACAGCTGTGCCGTGGTCAGCCACACTCAGATGGATTCCACGGAGTCTTCACTGGGATTTCAGCCATCCCTGTGTTAAAGGGACACAGATGGATTCCACAAGGGTATTCCCTGAGATTTCAGCCAGTCCCTGTGTTAAAGGGGAGCTTTAACACAGATGGATTCCACAGGGTCTTCACTGAGGTTTCAGCCAGTCCCTGTGTTAGAGGGGGACTTTAACACTCAGATGGATTCCACAGGGTCTTCACTGGGATTTCAGCCATCCCTGTGTTAAAGGGACACAGATGGATTCCACAAGGTTATTCCCTGGGATTTCAGCCATCCCTGTGTTAAAGGAGAGCTTTAACACAGATAGATTCCACAGGGTCTTCACTGGGATTTCAGCCAGTCCCTGTGTTAAAGGGGGGCTTTAACACTCAGATGGATTCCACGGGGTCTTCACTGAGATTTCAGCCAGAGTTCATCAGTGTGCTGGGTTTGCATGGCCAGGTTTTGGTGGAGTGTGTGGAAAGGGGATCACAGGTGTGGCGGGTGAGAAGCTGCCAGAAGCTTCCCGGATGTCTGACAGAGCCAATGACAGTCAGCTCCAGGATGGACCTGCCACTGGTGCCAAGGCCGAGCCCACCAGCAATGACAATAATGCTTCTGTGATAACATATTTAAGAAGGGGGGAAAAAAATGCTGAGTGGGAGTAATTGTGGCCAGAGAAGAGAGAAGTGGGAGTGTGCGAGAGGAGCAGCCCTGCAGACAGGCAGGTCAGGGAGGAGGGGCAGGAGGTGCTCCAGGTGCCCGGGCAGAGGTTCCCCTGCAGCCCCTGGTGCTGCCTATGGAGAGGCAGCAGCTGAGCCCCTGCAGCACATGGGGGTCCCTGGGGAGCAGGGATCCAGCTGCAGCCCGGGGAGGAGCCCAGGCCAGAGCAGGGGATGCTCAAAGGAGCTTCTGTCCCCATGGGAAGATTGTGCTGGAGCAGGTTCCTGGCAGGGATCTGGCCCCATCACGTTTGCCAGCAGGACTTGGCAAACTCACAGGGGATCCTCTCTGGGGCAGCCTGTGCCTGGAGGACTGTGGGAGGAACTCCTCCTGCACCCTGTGGGAGGAACTCACGTTGGAGAAGTTCATGGAATGCTGTCTCCCATAGAAGGGAACTCATACTTTATATGAGCAGGGGGAGAAGTTCTCCTGATGGGAGACCAGCAGCAGAAACATTAAGTGATGAACTGACCATAACCCCCCTTCCCTGTTCCTTGGCATCTTTGGTGACAGGTGGTAGAGAATTGGGAATAAAGTTGAAGCCCACGAAGGAAAGAGGGCTGTGGTGGTAAGGTGTTTTTAGGATATTTTTACTTCTCATTTTCCTGGTCTGATTTCGATTGGTAATACATTCATCTCATTTCCCTAAGCTGAGTCTGCACAATCAGCAACAACGTCAAAGATGGAACTGGTGGGCTTAGAGAGTCTACATTTCTAGGCAATCTAAACTAGAATTTTTTCAGTACAATAGATTGACATTTCTAGCATCCTCATCTGAGTTTATAACATGGAACATGGGCATGTTTTTCTAGCACCCATCATAAATCCACTGGGTGACCATCAGGCCTTTGTTTTGCTGTGTGCAGGGACAGGAGGCTTCAGTTTGAAGCTGAAACAGATTTGTGAAGGTTGATGACTGCCTCTCTTCAATAGACTGCACTTTTAGCTGAAATTAATCTGAAAACATCACATGACCCTTTCCAATCCATAGTAGAATTCCCAGTGACGTTGAGGAGCAATAAGTCTGTATTTCAAAGGCTATATATGCCAGTGCATTATATGGCCTTAACATTATTTGTATTGACCCTGATGGGAATTGCTATGGAACTACTATATAAAATGTCATTCTCCCGACAGACTGTGATATTTAACTTCCTATTAGAAGCATATATAACCTAAATGATTTGTATTCCCCCACTAAATTGTTATAGAAAACAATGCCGTACTCTTACGCTGTGGCAACAGATGAATTGCGTGAAAAAAAAAAACCCAAAACAAAACAAAAAAACAAGCAAAAGAAAAAATTACCCTGCAATAGAAGAAAAAATTACCCTGCGATAGAAGTCTTTTAGTTATGTTTTTTGTTGTAGTTGGTTTTGCTTGGTGGTTTTTTGTGGGTTTTTTTGGTGGTTTTTTCTTTTGGTCTGTGGGGGTTTTTGGTTGGTTTGTTTGGTGGTTTGGTTTTTAGTTTTTGGTTTTTGGGCTTTTTTTCCCGGCTGACGTAACTGACATTTCTGTCCCAGCAGCTAATGTTTTATTCTTCCCTAGTTCAAAACACAGTCTTTGCCATACCACTCACAGATTTATATCCTGCCTATAGCTACGTAACAGCTGTATACTTACAGCCGTGCTTCCACCTTTTATTTTCCCCGCGTGTTTCCGCCGTCTCTCCGCACGAGTCCGCCTTTTCCGTCCCTTTAACCCCGCGGAAAGGGCGCGGCGGCCTCGGGCACCCGCGGGGCGGCCGCTGCAGTACCGGACTGCGGCCACACGAGGGCGCCCCAGGACCGGCCAGGCCGGGCGGTGCCGCTCGGGGCTGGGGGCGCGCCGGGCTGCGCGGAGCTTTCGCTGCGTTTTACTGCTTTTTTTGTCTTTTTCACTGGTTTTCACTGGTTTTCACTGATTTTTACTGCTTCTCACTGCTTTTTACTGCTTCTCATTGCTTTTCGCTGCATTTCACTGCACTTGGAGAACAAGACACCACTCCAGCTCCTTAAATACTGCCTCCGGACCGCCTTGGGACTCGCAGCGTTTCGTAGAACCCAGGAGAAATACTTGAAACAAATTCAACACTAAGAGCCTATAAAACTTTTTTTGTTAATAGTAAATTTAGATTCCTACCAAAGATTTTTTTTTTTAATGTCGAATGTATTTTAATTTTGAGGGCTGTCTTACATGTCACAGAATCACAGAATCACAAGAGTGTGTAGGTTGGAAGAGCTTCGATATCATCGAGTCCAACCCAGCCCTAACACCTCAGTTTGATCATGGCATCGAGTGCCACATCCAGTTTTTTTTTAAACACATCCAGGGATGGTGACTCCACCATCCATGTCGTGACCATATCATCACCATATTGTGACCTAGAGTGTTCTTCCATGACTTTCAGGCACTCACAAGATTGTCAAGCACTTGTGCAGTACATGTGTCAAATGCTGAAGTTCCCTTATGAACCCTTTAACTGGACTAAGCCTATTTTACTTTAATGGTCCTGTTCCTTTCAGCTTAGAGTTCTTTTTCATTTTCACAGCCTTTCGAAGAAAATAATATGTACTGAAAGTGGAGAGCGAGGTTTTGCTTTCTCTGCTTGTAAGGAAAAGTCAAATAAATTTTCTGATTCGACAGAACAATTTGGTGCTATACTCTTTACTCTTTGAAAGGCTCCACTTCAATAATGTATCAGTTAACCAAATCAAATGAGATTTTTTAGCAAACCCATCACGATATTAAAGGGAAGGTTGCCAAAGCAGAGTTTTGTCAGAACTCATTTGTCTCCTCACTTTATACATCTTCTGCTTTTGTTAATATTATTGTCAAAACATCTAGTCCTGTGCTAGATGTTAGATTAACAATTCGCACCTTTACAAAAGATTTGGCAGAACTCCAATGTTTAGATGTCAGTTGTGACTATTGATTTGCATTTTGAAGGGGTGTGATTCACTCCATGCATCAGCTTTCCTTTTGTACACGTAACATTTTTCAGAAGAGATGGAAAACAAGAGTAGTATATTTATTTTGTGAGTTCTCTCTGAATCTCATGGAATAAGAAAAATTGCTGAGCCTGGGAGCTAGTGAAAGGAATGGTTTAACTGTGGAAGGAGAATTTCAGATTTCAGTGAAAGACAAGGCTCCTCTTGCAGAGGTGTTGCACAGCCCCAGCTGCAGGGGCAGTTTTCCTGTTGGCTGCCTGAGAGTGTGGGCAGCCTGGCATCCCCTGGCCTGAAAAACAAAACCTTGGGCTGGTGACATGCAGAAAGTCACCTCTAAGAAGCACAGGTTATTTTCTCACTCTAGAGTCAGCAGCTGCACCTCACCACCAGCAATGGAGTCCTGTGACAAGGTGGTTTTGGTGCAGAATTACCCCAGAGCTTTCCTACTGTCCAGTGGGGTCAAGGCTCCTGTCACCTCCTGCTGCAATCTGCAGGGTCTGAGCTGCCCAGCTAAGAGCAGAGTTGCACTGCATGACCTTCAGACATGCCTTCCAATATAAATTATTCTGTGATTCTCTAATGGTGCAGTAATTCTGCATTTCAGGCATGTTCAGATATTCAGGCTATTTGATGGAACAAGAAGTGATGGCCATGTCCGGTGGTCATTAAATATTAAAGTGCCACATCTGTGGTTAAAAATAAAGCTGAAGAGGCACTATTTTTCTTCTTTATTGACTCTTTCAGTGCCTTGTTAAAACTCATCTGCTGAGTACATAGCAGCAGATGTCTGAGTTGGAAAATATACCAAAGGAAGATTGGAGTGTGGACACAGGTTCTGCCACACAGGATTTATAGGGATGTCAGGTGTTGCTGAAAAGTAGCTGATGAACATGGAAGGATAAAATAACAGAACATACAATTAACCAACTGCTGAGAAAAGCATCTCTGAACAAAAGAAAAATGCCTCTGAATTGGCTGTCTAACATTACCCAGGAAGAGACAAGCGTAGAGACAAGGTAGAATCACAAAAGACCAATTGTTCTCACATGACATTATGATGATAGGCATCCTACTCCCTGAAGGAATTTGTCTTCATGAAATAGTGTGGCAGTTTCATGTAAAACAGCTTCCAAGTGGTATAAACACAAATTGTTGTACCAAAATTCATAAGAACAGAAAACTTCCTATAATAAACTGTGAAGTATATCAAAGCCTTTAGTTATGTCACTCATAAAAGAGAAGAAAATTAAGGTGGTCAAAGCTTTTGGCCCACTGGAAACTCATTTGGTGCTTTACAACAGCCTGAGGAAGAATAGCAGGACTCAGGTTACTTGAGGAGAGGAAATGAAACAATATTGCTCGTCAGGTAGTTTCTCAACTATTTGTTATTGATTGGGCAAAGAATAAATAAATAAATCTCAGCCTCTAGGCTAAAGCATTAGGGAATATGACTCTATTACCAGAATGGTCGTAAGAGTTTTACAGACAAGACAGAAAGAGCTCTGGATGATGCACTTGAGAGGAGGGTGAAAGGCCAAAGAGAAGATATCACTGAAAGAGATGAAAAATCTGATTCTGTAAAGGAAAAGGATTACGTACTGGTGGTCAAGCAGCTGCATAAGCCAATAATTTGTTGACGGCAAAGCTGTATGGAGTGAAAAAACCAAGATACTCACTGAAAAGAGCGATGGCAGAGAATCTGTTTGCCCATTCCCCCTTCCCCGTGTCCTGCAAGAGTGCTGGGGAGGAAAAGCCACCAAGTGTGGTCCTGCTGGAGGACAGCAGGCGTGGGCAGCCTGTGGGCACAGCGCCTTCCTGACTTATCTCTGAGCTCTGTCTCAGTTAAGCACTCCAGTAAGACAAATATCAACTAAGGATGATTCCCAGTAAAGTCAAGAACAGTTTTGTTACCTGAGGAGGGGCAGAGTAGACCCAGCAACGTTCTCTGTGTGTGAAGCAGGTGTGTCAAACATCAGCACTGCTTGGGTGTGCAGTAATTAACTATTGCTGAGGGGTTCACTTGCTTTGATTTCAACTTTGACAGCTTCCCAACATGAAAAGGAGTTATTAATAAGTCATTCAGAGATTTTGTTTTGTAAGAAAAAGGTGATTGAGAGGCTGGTTGTGCCCCTGTGGTTGACAAAATTGTGCATCAGAACCGATCAAGAATTATCCAACGAGAAAAGTGAGGGTCTGTGTTTAGATAAAAATTACATGTGCATTGGGAAGACAGAGAAGGAGCCACAAGTGAGATCTCTCTTTTAAGCCTGTTTTCTGTTTAAATTAAGTAAACAGTGATCAGACTAACATCCTTGGTCCTTCTACCAGTGAGAGGTTTCCAGCTCTCTCAGAGCCTGAAGCACATGCTGTGCAAACAAGTCAAAAACTACACATCTTTTTTTGGTTTCTACAGACATGGAGACAAATCCCAGTGGTTTGGTGAAAACTGAGGAAAAAAAAGGTAGGAAAATACTCAAACTTTACCACATAAAATAACACAACTTAGACCATTAGGGTTTGGGGAGGATTGTTTTTTTGTTTTCAGGATATGAATCTGTATAGGTGGAAGAAAATCAGTAGGGTGTTCTTCGGGAAATACATGTGTTAATACAAATCTGAGCTCCCTGAAAACTTTACTCTGTTTGGCCTCTGTCAAATTAATCACCATTAAGAACTTACCCAAACTGATAAATTCACAACGGCGTGTCTGTCAAAAGATGAAGCCTTGTATTGTTGGTCTCTTGGAAAGTGGGTTCTTATCAGACAGGTGACAGTCTTAATAAAAGAATAATAGGGACTCATTTTTAACCCTCCAGCTACTACACAGAAGACTGAAAATACAATTTTCCCCGGAAAGCATTTGCATTACAGTTGTTTGCTATCACCCAGAACTGCTTGCTTGAGCAGCGATTCTCATGCAAAGAGAAAAAGAAAAGCTTTTAGAGCTAGAAAACAGGATTAAATTTTCTTTTTGGTCAATGCTATAAAGCAGACCAGCTTACATTAGTTCCCATTTTCCCTTATCACATCATAGTTTCAGATGTGTTGTGGTGTAAAAACGTTGGGTTTCCTATCTTAGTGTGAAAGCCTGTCATTAACAAGTGATTATTCAATTTATTTCTTCCTTTTTTTTCCCCCCTAAAATACAGCTTGAGCCTTTTAGTCTTTCAGTCACATAAAACAGAATAATTATAACTTCTTCAGAAGCATTGCTGAAGGGGTTTTGTCCCATTTGATGGGCTAGGGGTGATTGACACTTGGATGTTTGGGGATTTTTTTTTAGAAGTTGGATTAATTTATGTATTTTTGGTCACTTTCTGCTGTGGACTTTGATAATACAAGCTAAACACAGGAAGGTTTTATCCCTGCTAGGACTAAAAAAAATGTAAACCAGAATTTTTCTTTTTATTAGAGTTTCTCTCCTAAGCCAGAGGCTACAGTAATAAGCGAGATAATTTTGTAAGCATTATCTGTAGGAAATGTAATAAAATAGCTACAAGAGGAAATGTGTTTGGAATTATCTTGTCGAAAATATTATTCAATATGTTAGAGATTAGAAACAATAACATCTTGTTTCCTGTGGTAAAAATGTGCTAATAAGAATGGTTATATTAATAGCATTGTTGCAGGCAGCCTCTATTGTTGGAGTTTGACATACACTAAAAAAAACTGGGTTTTTTAGACTGCTTATATTTAGATTTCACCATTGGAAGAAATAATCAAGATTTCTGCCTTTTCATCCTAAGTTTTCATTGCAGTTGGCTTTGAGAGACGTAAGTGTTGAGGTTTCACTTTGCAGACTGTGTCTGTGGCTTTTGGGTTGTTTCCTTTGTTTTAAAGACCGTGTTGGTTTGTCGATCGCCGAGGCTGGGATGTCCCAACTTCAGGGACAGAAAGATGAGGCCACACCAGCAGCAGTCCAAGGGAACAAACTCTTTAATTCAAAAATCTGACTCCATTTATATACATTTGTACAGAGGTCAAGAGATTGGCCACACAGGTCGCCACCTCTCAACGTGGATGGTGGACATCACCATCAATCATCTCTACTCTCAGAGGAGAAATATGTGAACATTCTAAAAACACATATTATTTACATGAAACTGTATGAGAAACTGCAGCAACAAAGACAGAAGGCAGAAAATTCAGGGCGACATTGGTTGACCTGTTTGATCCCACCCAAAGCCTTCAGGTGCCTTCACTCCTGTGGAGTACAGGAGACTGGATGGGCGTGTGTTGAAACCCTGGAAACTTGGATTTTAACATTTTAGAATATAGTAATATGTATAAAGCAATATGGAGGTTATAGGGTGTAGGCTGAGTTCTTCTTTCACCTTCTTCTTTGTGGGTTTGGGTTGTTTTTTTCTAATTGGGTGAAAAAATCTGTGTTGCAGACCACGGGTGGTCAGTTACGGGGTTAAAAGTATAAATAATATAGGTGTCATCTCGTTACTGGGTAATTAGCACTTAAAAGATCATAGAAAGAGTTAGAGAGGAGCCATTTTCTGCCTTGTTAACTGGAGCTCTAAGTGAGACTGTACTTTAGATAAGAATTAATAAACATCTGAGTCCAAACATGGAAAACTGTGCATTAATCCCGGCCCTAACAGGAAGAAAAGAAGATCAAAACCTCGCAGGTGTGGGTGGTTGCCCTTTGCTGTGCCTGTAACTCCAAAATAATTGGAGAATAACAGAGAATTTCTCGTGGGTAACCTAAAGTACATCCTGAAAAGGGAGGGCTAGAACTCACCTCCTGTGACTGTTTTGCCACGTGGATCTGGGTCCTACATCCCCCCTGTACCAAAAATGCAGGAATTTGTGTGGAATCAAATCAGAGCCTTATAAAAACTAAGACCTCCTCAGCTCATGTGTGGTAGGTAGGAAAACAGATGCAGTGTGAGCATTCTAATCCCCTGGATCAAACCCCCTGAGTTTGCTTAAACTATATTTGAAGCTGCTCGTGGTTTAAATACACAGGCCGACATCAAGTAGTGCAGGTTGCAGGTACAGCACAGCAGGTAGCAGGACTGACAGCAAAACTGGTCTCGTTGCTAAATGGTGCTGTAGATTTAAAGCCAATGAGTGGCACAGCAAATTAAGAAGTCTGTTAGATATGCTGTTTGTGAAGACCCAGATTTAAAAATAACTAGTCTGAGCATCAGCTTGTTTCTTGGGCTGAGTGACATGTTTTGAAATTTCCTCTGTACACAGAAAATGGAAAAAGCTGACTAAAGAATTCCTATCGACCTGTAATGCAGAGATGTTTCAGGCACTAAGTGACTTGCTTATCTGCAAATCCAAAATATCTTGTACTGCATGAATTGTTGAGCTTGTCCTAGAAGGCAGAAAGTAGCAAGGTGTTGAGAAGTGTAAAGTTAAACAGGCCCTAGAGATTGACTGCTACACCGTGTGTAACAAATGTGCCGTTCTTTTTTCCAAGGCAGGAGGATCATTGTGGACTTTGGGGTGATCCAAGCCAAAGATGTTTATCCAGCCTTTATGTGCATGGTTTTATGCATACAAATCTCATATCATCCTGAATTTCCTGCTGGATTTCGGTTTCCTCCAAGGAAAGAGAGCTAAGGCTATTAATTTTTAATAGTGTGCATTGCTCCTTCAGATTATTCACTGAAGGGCTAGGTGATTATTGCAAAGAACCTCTTTCTAATTCCTTTCCTAATACGAGCAGGCTTTGGTATTCAGACACCTCTAGAATTCAGAAAGACTCTGTTCAGTATTATTAATCCTTACATTCGTCACAGCAGTTATTTACACGAATTGCAGTCTTCTCCTAAAGTGACTGCACACAGAGATGTGTGAAAAGAGCACCAGAAGTCACTGCACTGCTCCAGCTTTTATTGCACACTTCTTTCCACCTTGTTTCCAGAGCCGGCATTACTCACAGCCCGTGGATTTTTATATGAGCACGTGCCAGGAGCGAGCAGCAGTTCCCTGCTGGGCTCTTTATGCTTCCTCTCCCGATTTTGACATCTCTCAGTTCAAAATTGTGCCTTGTGGGGGTGCTGTGCCACCTGGAATAAATTGCCTTGCATTACGCTCTGAAAGGCTTCTATGGATCAGAATAATATAGTGACACGTATCTGAGGACATTTCCTTTCCCTCCCCACAACCACCCTTCAGCATATTCTGTTCTTTTATTTCCCACAGGATTCTAAGAGCTGATCTACGACTGAGTTTCTCTTCTGCCAAAGAAATCATCAAATAAAAAGTAGATTTTTATTTTTTTTTCAGAATAAAGTAGCACCTTTTTACATGTAGGTGAGAAACTTCCCCAGATGAAAAAAGGAGAAATGTATACTTCAAGAAATAGACTTTTCTAAATCATACCGAGAGGCTGTGTGCCTGTGAGGAAGAGCACAGTGAAAACCATCACCACTGCAGGGATGGAGGAGCAGGAGGTGGAGTCTGTGGTGCTTTACCTGGGAGCTGATAAGTGGCAACAAAGCAGATAAAGCAGATAAAGCCCCACTCAGAGCCCCATTACTACTGCTGCTGGCCCTGGTAGCCAGCACAATACAAATTAGGTTTGCTCTTCTCCCCAGCAGCTCAGGGGCAAATTGAGCAGTCAAACAAAGTTTCAATGTGTAGGCTGGAAAGCAGATTTTGTTTAGGGAGGCATTACCTGTACCCTCTAAAACTCATTTCTCCTTCTCAGACTTTAAATCTACTGGGTTTGGAGTGCTTGTTGTAAGACTTTGTAATGTACTTTAATGGGAGAAAATGATTTCTTTGCTTTCTTAGCTTCTCCAGGAATTGAATGTCCTGCAAGACCTGCCCTTTTGGTTTTTTGGTTTGTTTTTTCTTTTTTCCCCAGACAATGTGTGCTGCTTTTACTATCTCCCAGCAAATTTGTTAGAAAGACATTATTAAGAGAAACACCGCTGGGACGGTAAAGAGCTTGGAAAAAGGAACAAAAGAATTGTTCCTGGAAGACAAACTTCAGGCTTTTAGGAATCAATTTTTCTACCTCGAAATTCAGTTTCTCAGTCTGCTACAGCACTTTGCCCTGCCAGAACTTGACATTACCTGGCGGCCCAGGTACCTGTGTTTGTTTATCTGCAGGTGGCAACAGCTCCACAAGTGCTTCCCCCACGGGCATTTTATTTGAGGAGAGCTAATGAGCATCACCCTGTGATCCTTCCTTTTCTTTTTTGTTATGTGAAAGAGTTAGTGATGGGCACGTTGAAGAAAGTCGCTGTATGGAATTGCCCCTCATTAACGGAGCAGGCTCCATTAGTGTAGAATATGAATGGATATAGATTCAGGCCCCTTGGAGGGATGAAATGTGTTGTTTGTTTGCTATTTCCTGCCCCAGTCCCTCACGGAGCTTGTTCAGCTTGTATAAATTAGAGCAATGCATGATCCAGTGGTGCAACAGCAGCTCAGTTCAGGGATCAGCCCTCATGTGTTTAGAAATTCGCTCTGTAGGAAGTTTGACTGGTGCAGAACAGCACAGAGAAGCAGTTAGAATTAAGGGTAAAAGATTATTAGAACAGGAATGAAGGATAGGGCAATCAAAATCTCTGATTTTTCATTTAGGGCTTCAATGATCCTTCCACCAAAGTGAAATCCGTTGTTTCACAGGATTCCAGTAGGTGGTTGTGGAAGTAGGAAAGATACCCTAAAAACAGAGTGAATGCAAATGAGTATTATTGGGTTTAAATCTCTCAAAAAAGCAGAAGAGTGAACATAAACAGTCACACACCAAACCACAGAAGCACTGAAGAATTCCCATGGGAGGGGATGTGGATTTTAACCTGAGAAAAATCTACAACCCTTTTGAGGAACACTGCTGTAAATTAAAGATACTTTTTGTCCCTAGAAATGAAAAATCTCCCTTTGCTCCACTGCAAGTTCTTCACTTCTGCAATAGAGCTGGTAAAGTCTGAGGAAGATGTGTCAGTGTTTCTTTGTGTCTCAAACAGCAACGTTCAAAAGCCTCTCAAATCCAGTTATTTGTAAAACAATGCCTTGTGCTCCTTCCAAACATTGGTGTAACCATGAAAGACTCTGCATTTAGTGTTTTCAAAACAGCTCACAGAAAATACATATCACTGAAAGCCTCAGATGCTTATCTTGGTCTGCTAAAGCTCAACATGGGAATTTCGTTATTTACTTCTTCACTTCTTTCATTCCTTATCTTCTTTCTCTTAATCCACTATCTCTTTCATTGAAAAATACTATCTTTTTTTTTTTTTTTTGTGGAGTACCTGCAGAGAATGAGAAATGTTTTGCACTTTAGTGTTTAGTGATCCAAGCACTCCTCCTCTTCAGAGGCAGGTTTTTAGAAGAAAATCCACAACTCCTTCCAGCTGCCCTAAGCAGCCTCTCCTTTGCCGGTGGAAGTTTGGTTTTGGGGGTGCTGAGGCTGATGGGATGAGCTGCTCAGTGTTTTATTCCTTTCTACATGCTTGTTAGGGACAGAGTGTTAATTGTGCTGAGCTAAATCCTGCATTGAGTGCATCTCCTGCCATGCCTGCAGCAGTGATATGTGGACCCGATATTTTCTGACCCTGAGAATTGGTGAGCTCTTCCCAGGGGAAACTTTTCAGCAGTTTTTCTTTTTCCCAAAACAACCTTGTGTAAACAATATTCCTTTCCCATACCAACAGGTGTTGTTGCTATTTCTGTCCCTGAGCCAATGGAGAGGTGTCAGCCCTATGGAACAATAATGTGTTTTTTTAGTACAGTTTGTTATAAAAGGGCTGAATGAATTGTAAATAAACCTTCTGATTTCTGCTGCCTCCTGACGAGTCAAGCATCTTTATTTCGTGTCCTGTTGTGACAGTGATAGATGCAGACTCCACCTTAGATGTCATAGGGGAGGCAGAGCAGGGATGTTCCTGGTTCTGCCTCCCTGTGTGACCAGCCTGCTTCTGGAGCCACCAGAAGAGACTTCAGGGTGAATTTTGTTGGTGTGAATCTCCAGGTTTTTAGAGGATTGTAAAGGACAAAGTTAGCTGAGCTTCCTCTGAGGGCAAAGCTCCATGGAGAGAGATCAGTTGGCACAGAGCAGAGTCAGGCTGCAGAAGCACAGAGGTGCAGTGCTGGGGATGGCCTCTGTTGGTCATCACTGCTGCCACTTGTTACCCGACCAGCCGAAGCCCAATAATTGCCTGAATGAGTTCTTAAACTGTGAATTTTGCTTTTAAGCTGTTTGAAACCAACAACCTGGTGTAGCTTTTTATGGCAGCAAACCCCTGAAAGTTTCCAAACGCACGTAATGAACTGTTAAATCAGAAATTGCAGACGCGCTTTCACACAACAGCCATTCCTCAGGGCTTCCTAAATGATGGACTGATATATTTATTAACTTCCCCCATGGCCACAGGCTGATATTGCTGGGATGTGTTGATGTATAAAAGCTGGAATACTCTCAGATCAAGAGATTCGACTTGATTTTAGCTCTGTTGAAGGTCACCACTTCAGCAGAGGGACAAAGCAGAAAAGCAGGAGAGATTCTGTAGGCAGCAGCTATTCATCTGAATAACTTCTCAGACTGAGGAGTTATTTTTGGCCAAAGAAACAGAGTTTGATACAGCACTTAGATTATAAGTGCCCCTCAAGCATTCATGCTTTCTGAGTAGTTTCATGGGTAAAAAGATCAGGCTCCGTTTCTTTCTCTCCTGCCAATGCAGCTTGTGTGCATTGTTGAGCTTTAGTACTGCCAACGCATCCTAGACTTTACAGCCCCAAGCAATCTCAGAAGAATGGTTTTTGAAACTATTCTCTTTTGCTCATCAGCTGCACTTGGTCAGGTTCTGCAGCTTGGTCAGGTGGCCTTCCTACAAATGTCTGTCAGCCAGGCTTCTCTGGGTCTAAATCCCATTTTCCCTTGTGCTCTGACTCCGTCCTCAGTGTTTCCAGGAGAGTGAGGGGCTCTGAGCTCATGATACTCCATCTCTCATTCCAGCAGCAAGTTGTTTCCCTATAAATAAGATACCAGAGCAAATAAATGGTCTGTAAGGAGGAAGGAAAGGAAAGCTAAAATTCAGATCAACTTGAAAGAGTTTTGGATGAAAATATTGTCAGATCGGTAAAGTTTTGGGGTTTGTATTTTGTTTTTAAAAAAGTTGATTCGTACATGAAAGTTTAAGGAAGTGATAAAACTTTCCAAATAAAGGTCTGTCAAGTCAAACAGTTCATTTAATTAATGAGAACCTTCTTCTTCATGCCCCAGGTCAGTTATTTGCATAGATCTGATTTCTTTATTTACATCGATTTGTATTCTTACGGCTCCTTCAGATTCTGTGTTATCTCAATGATATACGTTATATAAATAAAACCCCTGGAGTTTATCTGTGTCTTGTCTGGCTTTATTTAACCAGCAATTTAGGGATGGTTCAATATTAAGATATAATCAAGCTAACAGCCCCTGCTCATGCAAATAGTTGCTAATCTCTGGAGAGGAACTTGCTGACATGAAATCTGCATTTCTGTGTTTATATATTTAGTCTTCATAGGGGAAAAATCTTTTGCAGTGAAGCAGATGGTAGGAGATACTGTGAAATTTACCACTGAACAAAGTGCATGAACATTTTATCATCAAAACTTTGGGGAGAAAATAGCTTTTAATAGGGTGGAAAGTTTTATGAAAAAAACCTCAATGTCTGGGGTAGAGGCTGACAAACAAGACAGAGCAATTTTTCCCTTGTCTTTGGCAATAAATTTTTTTCTGTGGGTTTCTTGACTGCTGAAGGCAGAAGAAAATTTGTTTTCTAGTAACTTGATAAAAACCTCCAAAGGTGNAAAAAAAAAAAAAAAAAAGAAAAAGAAAAAGAAAAAAGGAGCAAAACTAGTTTGTTTTCAGAGCAAAAAATCCATCCAGGCTTTTCCAAATCGGTGCAACCCTATCTATTAGGCTGTCCCTCCTTGGGAGAGCAGCTCTCAGTGCTTGGGGAGGCTGGTGAGACTCAGTGACGCTGTTTTACACCACAACGACACAGACTCTGAACTTCAGAAGGCTGAAAATGACTCCTTTATTTTTGGGATGTGTTTTCTTTTTATACTGTTCTACACAGACCAATCCGGTTGGTGACACAAAGACAAACCTCTTCACTCACATTGGTCAGAGCAGAGGGACATCAAGAAATCCCTCCTGGGGAAAGGAATGAAAACAAAGTTACAGTTTTCAAAAACACTTCTCTTGTTTACAGAAATGTCTCTGGGAAAAGGATTTCAGAAAACCAAAATATCTCAGGCACAGAACCAGGGCTACAATTCAGGACAGCTCTGGGGGTGCTGTTCATGCTCCAAGGAGATTGTGGGTGTTCGCCCCCACATCCACCCTGTTCCAACAGCATCAAAGCCCTGCTGCAGAGCTGGCTGTGCCTAATCAGAGCAAACTGCAGGATGGACACAACAGGCTCCCCTTGCCTTGTCCTGCCTCATCACTGTCTGCCATCTCTCATCCCCATCAAAGCTGCTGTGGCTGAGCTCCTCGCCCTGGCCCAAATAAAGAATAATCCAGGAGAGAGCTGTCACGGGCCTGCACGGCTGCAGCCAGCTCTTGTGGGCTCCGTATTTTCTGAGCTTGAGAAGAACTAGCTCTTCTCAAGGGAAACTTTTCAACAGTTTTTCTTTCTCCCAAAACAACCTTGTGTAGACAATATTCCTTTCCCATAACAACAGGTGTTGTTTGCTATTTCTGTCCCTGAGCCAATGGAGAGGTGTCAGCCCTATGGACCAATAATGTGGTTTTTTTAGTACAGTTTGTTATAAAAGGGCTGAATGAATTGTAAATAAACCTTTTGATTTCTACTGTCTCCTGACTGGAGCCAAGCATCTTTATTTTGTGTCCTATCCTGACAAGCTCTCTTCAGGACAGCAGAGGGCAGATTTACCAGCCGCTCATTCCTGCGCTTTTTTTTCTTGCAATTAGTGCACCACCCTAAAGAGGGAGATAAGCTGGCAAAACACAACTTACACTCCTTTAGTGTTAGCGATAAAAGCTCCTTACCCCACTGAAAGTCAGAAGACGTGCCAAAAAAAGTTGCATCAGGGCATAATTCATGAGTAGCAAAACTTTTCAACGTTAATGCAAAAGGTTCTGACGTGCCAGAACAATTGGAGCAGCTCAGCTCCTGAAGGTGGACTGGCAGAGCAGACTCCTCTCGATGCTGTTAGTGCTCTTAAACAAAAGCACTGCTTTATGAAGACATGACATGAGATATTAGGTTTAGCCTTCTATTTGTCATTGTGCTTTAAAATCATTAGAGGACCAACAAGAAACCTTTGTAAAAAAGCAGTTATATCGTGCAAGCTTAATAATTCACAGTGAATCCATTAAATTTATAAAGGTATTTTAAACAGCATCAAGGAACAACTCCTAAAACACAAGAGAATAAGAATTGTGTGTAAAGAAAGCAGTATTATGATATCATAGTAAATTGTGAGAATTTAAGGGTTTTTTTAGTTGCATTTTAATGTTCTGACTGGTGTAAAACTTGCATGAAAATATAATATTTTTAAACACAGCATGGGGGAGTGAAGAAAAAGTTGATGCTGGTCTGAACATCCCATTTAACTTTGCGAATTTCAGTAGCTCTTTTAGAAATGAGAAGGTTTTGATATTGGTCAAAATACTCTGTGTGTGAGTAGTCGTAAATTCCCAGTGTGTGCTGCAGAGTTTCTTCATTTGAAATTGCTAAAGCAGCATGCTTCAGTGGATGTGTGAGAACTCCACTCTAAGCCAGAAAGAACACAACATTTTACACTGTCATTTTATCCATGTTTCCCCGGCTTCCAGTTGGAAATGAACCTTCTCATCCCCCTCAATCTGCATACAGAGCTTTATTCACACCGCTGGCACCAGCCAAGGGGTGAATCCCAAACAGCACAAGAGGCTGCTGGGTTCACTGGCCAGGTACAAACTGCTGTCAGTGGGTTTAAGAGAGGGGAAAAGAGGCTGAGGAGGGAAAGAGCAGAGTGCCACAGGCTGTCAGCGTTTCCTTTTACAAGACCCCAGCCCTCACATTCCGATTAAGCCGAGCAGCAGCTTTTGCTGCTCTGAGATTTCCCCTCAGCAGGTAATTTTGCCTGGTTGCACCGTGGCTCAGGGTGTTGGCTGTGCCTGCTGAGGCTGCCCTGGTGAGCACAGGAAAAAGCTGTCATTTCTTTCTAAGTGCAGCTAACAAGTAATCTGTAAATTCCCATGTGAAGCTGTTTCGAGGATGAGAAGTTCCTTTAACACAACAATCTATTCTGAGGGTGAAAAACAAATGCTCCTGTAATAACAAGGGAATCGTCCCATGAGAATAACTAAAGAAAATATGTAAACAATCCAAGAATAGATAGATTTGATGGACAGGTAGAATGCTTTTTACTAACCAATAGAATAATTAACACGAAAGCTATTAACCAATTAGAAGTTGCCCTCGAGGTTTGTAAAAACTGTATAAAAGGCAGCATGAGGCCGTAATAAAGAGCCTTCTGGACTTTTATGGTGTCACTCTGTGTGTTATGGCCATCCCAACACCAGGTGAGCCCTGGAGACGTGTCTGGGGCAGAGGGGCTGGGGGCTGGCTGAGAGATGCTCTGCCCGAGCTGCACTCACAGCTCTCCGTATTCAGGGCACGTGCCTGTGTTATGCCTCCCTCCTGCCAGGGCACTTTGGTTTCCGTGAGTAAAGCAGTACATTCAGCTATCAAAGGGAGAGGGTGAAGGCAAAGAAAAGGCCAGGAAGTTCCCATGTTTAATGAACCTTTCATTCAGTATATACAGCTTCTCACGTAAACCCGCAGTGTGGAGGGATCCCATGGAACTCAGACCAGGCACTGTGTGGGCTAAATCATTGCACAGGGAAGTAAGCAAAGAGTGTAAAAGGCTTATTAATTATCAAATTAGTCCTTTTTATTTTGGGCAAGCCTAGTCTGTAATCCAATTCGTAAAATGATGTACGATTCACAAGGGTTTTGTTGGGAAAAAGAGAATGAGGGCAAATTAACCTGCTCTGATTTTCTGTATGACCTTAGCACTTGGCATGAAGGATGAAAAACAGGGTGATGAGCACCATTCTTCTTTCCTCCACCATAAAGTTGCATGATGTAATTGCTCATCAGTGTAGACTTCTAAAAGCATGAAGAATAATGAGAGTCACTATGAAATGACGTGTTACTTACCCTGGTTCTTAATTTCTCCCCTATGCTGGCTAGAAGGAGGTAAGAGATATCTGTCTTCTGAGTCTCACTGCGCTGTGTAAGAATCTTGAGTTCCATAAAACTGAAAACAGAGTGTTCTGTGTTTTTCCTCAAATCCAAGTTGAACAAGCAGAAGTTTTGTCCCTTTGCAGTATAACAGTCAGCGAGAGCTCAGAGTCACTATATTATTTATACTCTGTGTGTTCTCTGAGGATACAGCTGTGAGATGGTGCCTCGATTACAGAGATTGTGCAGAATTATTCATTCTCTGTTGGATCACGTAACAAAAGCTGCAGCCATGAGCAGGTGATCTGATTCAAAGTGAGGGGGATGTGGGCCAGTGCTGTGCTCCTTGCCTTCTCACCACGGCACTGAAAATGAGCTGGTTCCCCTGCCTGTGGCTGGGTAGAGCTGTAAAATATCCCACATCCACGCAAGGACACAGCACACTGCCAGGAGAGAGCCAGGGAAAGGCACAATTGCAGCTTGGTGTGTGTGCCAGTGCCTGGTGAGAGCCAAGCAGCCAAGGCCCAGCACCACGGCCTCCACCCTCTGCCACAATGAGACACCTCTGCTGATCTGCTGTGGGCTTGATATTTCTGGCCCTGAGAGATTTTAGCCTGCTAGCAGCTGCTAACTTCTTCCCAATGAAAAATTTCTCAAGAAAGCTTCTTCTCAAAACGACCTTGGCAAAGAACTCTCTCAAAAGAATCTCTCTCCAGGTGGTGTTTTGCTGTTTCTCTGGTTTAACCCATGGGATCAGAGAGGTGTCGCTCCTATTCACCAACCATGTTAAATCTGTATCAGAACACCTTATAAAAGGTAGCAAGAATTAGACAATTAAGTTTTTTCTATGCTCTTTGCCTCCTGAAATATTTGGAGTCTCTCATCTTTTTTTAGTGTCCGACAATGACATTTCCCAGCAGTTGGAAACTGTAGCCCTGGTTCCATGCTTGAGGTGTTTTGGTTTTCTGAAATACTTTTCCCAAAAAATTTTCTGTAAACGGGAGAGATGTTTTTGTAACTGTAACTTTGTTATTCATTCCTTTCCCTAGGAGGGACTTCTCCTTGATGTCCCTCTGCTCTGACCAATGTGAGTGAAGAGGTTTTGCCCTTGTGTCACCAATCCAATTGGTCTGTGTAAAATAATATATAAGGGAGACACATCCCAAAAATAAAGGAGTCATTTTCAGCCTTCTGAGGTTCGGAGTCTATGTAGTTGTAATGTAAAACAGCATCAAATTAGAAAATAAAGCTTTCTTTTTCTATGCTTTTTGCCTTCTGAAATATTTGGAGTCTTTCTTTCGTGTCCTACAGTGACAATCTGCCTCATGTAGTTGGCACAGGAGCTGCAGTTTCCATGACTTCCTTGCCATGGGTGGGCACTGAGGGCAAGGACAGGATGCTCCAAGGTGCCTTTCCAGGCTGCAGCAAATGCTCTGCAGTGCCCAGACAAACCTGCAGCTGCTGTCACCCTTAGCAGAGTGGGTATCTCACTGTGACACCCACTCCTCCTGATTCTTCATTCCTGAAACTGGGTTTTACACAGGATTTGAGCAGCCCACACAAGGTTTTGCTGGTCCTCTTCTCAGGGAGCATTTTGCTGATACTGAAAATATATATAGGAAAGTTATTGACCCTGTTATTACTGATGTAAAACACTTTCTAAACCCAAATCGGTCTTTATAAATATTCAACAGGAGATTTTGCTTGTGATGGATAGTTTTACTTTTACATCTGACACATGTAGGTGTTTTTTACTTTATGTTTTATAACAGCACAAACAGAGCACTGCATGTAGTGCATGTTCTGTATCAGTATGTGAGTGGTGCAGCCAGCTCAGTGCAAGAGCCAAATGCCATGCAGAGACGAGACGTGACGTACATTTATCACAACCAGGAGAGAGAAAAAGCAAATTTCAGCCTGTTGGGCAAGCTGTACTTGCCTAAAATGTGAGCTTTTCTATCCCACACTGTCATACCTCCTTGATAACCCGCTGTAATAGGAGCTGATAATGAGGCACGTTGCGATTATATTAACTCTGCTGAGCAAATGGAAGTGTGGGATTGCTGTGAATACCAAAGAGTAAATTCAGGTGTTCATATTGGCAGTTGGCAGCCCACCCCTGGCACTGTGAGTGGGTACTTGAGCATCAGCTCTGGGGAGCAGGCTGGGCACTCCTCAGAACGGCAGTGGCTGGGCAGGACTGTGCTTAAAACAAGACCATCACAGAACCTCAGAAAACTACTTTGCCAGGGTGTTTCATCCTGTAGCCTGAAGGCTTAGATTAACAACCCGTGTCAAAGTGACAGACTTTAGATCTTCAAAGGCTGTGGAATCCTCCCCATAGGAGGCTCCAGAGCTCCACTGTTTTTATCAGTCTGATAAAATCACCTTGCTTAGACTGTGGGTGAGATTGAATTTATACCCAGAAATGAACCGATTCGATCTGTAACATTTAAAATGAGTAATGAAAATATCTTCTTGGTTAAAAAGAAAAGCAGTGGGTTTTGTTTCTCAGAAATTCATACTATGCTGATCATTAGCTTCATCATTCTCTAAGGTGTGCCAGCTTTGTCACAAGAGATCCACAAGGATGCCTAATTACTTCCAGATGATTTGTGGCTGGTGTTTCAAGCGTAGGTCAGTGAAATCTGATCTGTTTTATAATACCAAGACACTAATCCCACTCTCTTTGCTAATTAAATGGAATTACACAAGTCAAAAAGTAAGCAATATTCGGCTGCTGCAAGGAAGTTTTTCTTTTTCCCTACACAGAAAGTCCCATATTCTTGTTCCACAGGACCCATTTCTACTCTCATTTCACCTACAGTGTTGGGCTGACTTCTGTTATAGAATTGTGTTCTCTGCCTGTGGCTGGAGAGCTTCCCCATCGAGGGGGAACTGACTCAGGATCTGGGACGTTCTATGTGAAATAAAGCCAAAGTAAATTGATGCAAGGGCTTAACACGCTGTCCTTTGTCCATGCTGTTGTGAATATCTGTTAAAGAATTCTTGAAGGAGGCAGCAATGCATTGCAGCAGCATCACAGAGGTCAGTAATGGCTTTGTCAAGGGAAGAGGGTCCAACCCTTGACCTGAACCTTTGCCAAAAATACTGCCAGGGGAACAGGGTCCGAATCAGTGGGGAATGCTCGTGGTGATGGGATGTGATGAGAGGTGGAGATCTCCCTTTTTACAGGACAGTGTAAAACACCTCAGTTTGTTTGTTCACAGGCGCTCTTATGTCCATGCCCAGCATTCCTGGATCCCCCTGCTGTGGCTGTGCTCAGGGCTGGGAACAAGCTGGGAGCAGGTACAGGGCATGAAAAAGTGCAGCACAAGCGCTCCTGGTGTCCAGATGTTCCTTCCCCAGGCTGGAGCACTGGGGACTGGGTGAGCTATACATAAGTTATAATAAGATTTCTCAATTTTAGATTTGGCAGCTTGCACTGATTATTTCTCTCTTCCATTCGCTTGTAGCATTTAAACTAAGCAGAGTTTTCAGGTAATTGAGACACTTGGGAAAACTGGTATTAACTAAATCTATTTTTCTGTGTAAAGTGTTTGGCAGAAAATGACAAGCTTTCAAGTGCTTTTTCCTTTTTAAAATGCTTTTGGCCATTATTAGTGAGGGTGAAGAAAACCTCCAGTGTGAGCAACTGGCTGTTCAAGCAGCACAGAACGACTGTGGCTGTGTCAGCCTCTGCCCCTGGGGAGAGCTGCAAAGCCTTGGTAACAATATCACAGGAGTTCTGGCAAGTACAAATAAAAAGAGAAGGCAAAAACTGTAAAGAAGCCTTCTGCCCAAAGATAAGCTTGAAAATACTGTAGCTGCAGTAACAGGAGCACTCCTGAGTGCTTCCCCAGCCTGCTGACAGGAGGGATGTGGGATCACTGAGGACTTTATGCTGGTGCTGTGCTGGGAATCTAGGGACAAATCCAGCAAAGTTTCATTGCCGTCTCCTTTTTTTCCAGCTAAGTGCAACCTGGCAATTTCCAGTTCTGTTTAGGAAGTATTTGTGATTGGACGGAGCGAAGAAAACCCAAATGATGAATTACTTTGAAATAAACAGACAGTGTAAGTGAGGGAAGGGTGAGTGCCTGGAGAGCTGAACAGGATCTGGAAGGAAGTCTAGTAAAGCCAACCAGATTCCAGCCTGGCTTGTGCCACATTTCCCCGCAGAGCCTGTGTTATTTCCCTGCGTTCTGGATCCCCAAACAAAAAGGCATTTGTGCCTTTTAGCACTCCCCTCCTCACACTGCGTGCCCTGCTCCGCTGGGGAGGTCACAGGGCTGGATTAGCTGAGTCTCATCTCCAGCCTGGGGGTGGAGGTTGTTCTCCACAGGGTTTCAGAGCAGATGGAGCAGATCTCAGGGAACAGGAGCTGTCAGAGAGAGAGAGATGTATGGAAAAGTCTGTATTTAGCTGCTGTGTCTATTTAGAGCTGCAGCAGAGCTCAAAGGCTGAGCTTTGTGTGTAGACAATTATTTTGTTCCCATTTTGTTTGGATATGTGTTCATTTGGTGGGAGGCCTCTGTCCCAGGTGTTCCTGGGTTAAGGGTGTCTGCAGTGGCAGTTTCTATGTCCAAAAGAGTGTTCTTCCTGCAGGATGGTATTTTGGGTTTCTTACTGAAATGAGGCCAAGGAAGAAAAAATTAAAGCTCAAAAATAAAAAACCAAAAGACAAACAATCAAACAAAACCCAACACCAAAAATACAGAGAGGGAGCCAAGTTCCCTGCAGTTCCTGACATGTCCCTGGGACTGTCTCTTGGAAGACCTAACATACAGGTGATGAGACAGCAAAGCCCAAACCTTTCTGCTCAAGTTCCTGAGAACATTTCTCATCTCAAATCCACGACTCTCTCGTTCCCTGAGCCACCTTCAGCTCTGCTGCTCATCCTGCAAATGGCATCTGTGACATTGCACAGAGCAGCTGTGGGACTCCCCGGCCACTCTTCCACTTCCAAACTTAGAAGTTGTGTCCAATGGAGACTTACTAAAAGAAGCCACATTAAAAAAAGAAATATATATATATATATATAANNNNAAAGGAAAAGAACAACTCATGCCTTTGCTTTTGTTTGGTATCTGTGAGATTCACTAGGATTTGGGAACCCAGCATGACATCAACCCCTCTGTCTGTTTAAAGTAATTTTCAAGTCTGACTGATCTTTTCCAGCAGAGAATTTTGAGAAAATTTTGAGCATTTTCAGCAGAGCACTTCAGCAGAGAAATTCAGCACATATTGCTTTCTTAATGGATCATCCTGCCCTTCCCTTGAGGAGCAGCACTTGCTGATGGGCCATCACATACTGGCAAAGGAACCTTTTCACCCCTCTGACTTAGACATTTCTTGGTGTATTTTAACAACTGGGTGTGTTTTTTAGCATTGTGAGATATTTCATTAATATAACCAAACTAGAAGCATCAGCTGCCATTTACTGAAGGCAATAGGAGGCATGGATTATGAATCTGTCATGGATCTGACCTAAAATGTAGCAGGAATTAGGTGAAGCATTCCAGCTTCTTTCAAGGACTACTTCATGGCACACCTTCATTACAAATTCATTTGTTTGCTCAGCATTAGCAAACATCTCTAAGACAGCTGAAAACATGAGTCAGTGTTGACTCAGTGAAGCAAGATAAATGGAATAAAAATGTATCTTGTGGATTAACCCACCCAGGAGACAGCTCAGCCCCACACAGCCGCTCACTCATCCCCCTCTGCCAGGATGGTGGAGGGAGCTGGAAGGGAAAAGTGAGAAAACTTGTGGGTGAAGATAACAGAAAAGGCCTTCAGGCTGCTCAGTAATAGCCAAAACATTGGTGTGTTATCAACACTGTTTTGGTCCCAATTACAAACCATGGCACTCCACAAACTGCTATGAGGAAAATTAACTCCATCCCAGCCTGAACTCTTGCACTGCTGAAAAGTTTTTGTTACTAATTTTATTGCCAATTCAGAAAGTAAAAAAAAAAATAATTTCTCAACTTGCAGAGTTGTTTCTGTGCACGGATAATTTCTGATATGTTGCTTATAGGATGTTTTAATAACTCTATGACAGCTGTTCAAAGCCAATTGTTACAGGAGAGGGAAATCATCATGCATTACCTCAAGACTATTTGGTAGCTTAATATGTTTTAAAAAAGATGACAGCTGTAAATAGCTGCTGTATTTCAGTGCAGGAAGCAGTGGCCCAGGCAGACTGGCACAGGCTGATGCTCCCCTTGTGCTGTTTCCAGTTGGCAAATGGCTCCTGCCCTGTGCTTCTTACTGGATTTCCCCTTCATTAGTCCAGACTCTCTCTTTTTAAAAGCTGCGGTTGCATTTCAAGGGACACATGTTCTTAACATATTTCACCGACTACTCTCCTATTTGGGGAAGTGCTCTGGAGCATTGGCTGCACTTGCAGGATTTTAGGGGAGCTCATTATCGTGCTTCAAGCACTTAGACCCATTCCCGTGGCATATTGGCTGACATCAGTGTGTTATATCGCCAGTTCTACAGCTTATCTTCAGGAGGAAAGAAGACTTAAAGCAATTAGGCCATCTGTAAATGTTTGTGTTTCCTCTCCTTCACAGTCATATTTTTAACCCATGAGTAAATTTCAGCTGAATTTGTCGGAGTGATAGATGTCCATATAACCATAATGCCACTGGTTTTGTCAGAGTAGAGGACTGAATAGAGAAGATGGGTCACAGAGGTGACCAAACAAAGAGGAAATCTGCAGGATTATTATTATTAGACAGTAGAGAATCAACACAAACATCTGCTAATGCCTCCATTGCATAGAAATGTTTCAAAACAAATATTGATGTTGGTGTGTAAGAAGCTGTGATCCAGCATGTGATAAAGTGTGTGTTCATATGACACCACATCTCGTTCTTTAAAATATGTGTTTTGTAAATAAGTAACAGACAGCAAGTGAAGGAGAGTTGCCTGATTTAGTGACCTGTCTGCATCGTCATAATGTTGTTATTTCTGTAGGATATGGAGCCAGTAACCTGACTATTCCCAAATCCCAATTCTGTAACTGACACCGAGCAGGTTAAAATGGGAGAGCTGTCCATGGATGGGTTTTATTTCTGACTCATTGGCTGTTTGCATTTTGTGGGATTAGACATGGATAAGATCTCAACGTTGTGTTTCCAGTTCCTCTTGAATCAGAAAACCTTCAAGGATTTTTTTTTTTTTAAACACTGACACCAGGTGTTTTGAAAAGGGCACACAGTTCCTGAGTATTGAACTTTCCGGCTGAAAATTGTGTCCTTTCCAGTTTCCCTGCTGGTTTGACTAGTGGAAACAAAATGTTGGAATTTGGGACTCCTCAGCAGCAGAGATCCCAGCAGCCCTACCAGGGCTGGGTGCTCTGTCCTGGAGCCACATTTCCCCTCTGGGATGAAGTTTATGGCAGGAGCAGGGTCAAAGCAGCTGTGGGGAACACCAGCCCATGGAGAGGTGCAGCCTTGGGGCTGGGTGTAATCTCCAGAACACTGAAACCCAGGAGATGTGCAGGCACTGAATGTCTTGGCAGAGCTATAAAATCTCCTCACAATAAACTCTTGGGTTTATTGCAGTCACTGCACATAATTTTCTAATACCTGAACCAAAGCCCTGAATGCTGCACCAGGCCTTGCAAACTGGAGTATCAGAAACAAAATCTTGATTAATGCTGGAGCATGACTGATCCCACAGAAAACCTCCCCCAATTTTGTTACCCACTGGCTTTCTGCCTGCCTGCACACTGCCAATGTTGCCGCTAATAAAATTCCTGTTAGCGTCGTAAATCTGTTTTGCTCTCCACTGCATATGCTTTGGGAATATCTAGCAATTCAGAGCATCAAGGAAAAATGTTAATTATTGAGTACAAACTATTTGAGGTGCTACTCTGCCACGAGACCTCCTATCCCAGATTTCTCTGTTGATTATAGGCCTTTCATATCCATAAGCGAGCAACAAGGAGGCGGGTGGGTATTTTACAACTTACTCTTGGCCGAGATGTTCATCCTTACGTACTGAAATAATTCTCATTTCTCCTAATCTCTAATTGGAGAAGCTGGGAGGAGGTGCACCTTTTTTCAGAGCTTTTTTTTAAAAAAAAAATTCACATACAATCTAGCAAAGTCCACAAAGCTTTGTAAACTACAGAAGATTACCAGACCCACCAGTGGAGTGTTAATTTGTTTGAATTTCAGCACACGATCAAGTACTTTGCTGGATGAGTATCTGGAATTCTGACCCACAGCTGTTCTGGGAAGAGGTTCTGGGGCAATTCCTCTTTCCTTACTGATTTTATTGGTCTGAATGAAATAATGAAATCTAGAAATCTATCACACAAGCAAGGCCACGAGGTTTAAATCTTTTATGTGAGGTTATAACATTGCGTAAAATTTGCAGAAACTAGTTAAATTGTTCTGGCTTGAAAGTGTTCATGGGTGAATCTCTTCCAAAGGTGGTGTCAGCAAGGAGCTGTGCACAGTGCAGGGGTTAGGAGTGAAAGGATGGGCCCATCTGTACTTTTTTATATATANATATATATATATATATATATATATATATTCTTATTCCTATACCAATAGTTACCCAGGGATTCTATTTTCATTCTCATCATTATAACTTTGCCCACGGCCAGTCTTCACATGGGGAAATTATATTGTGAAAGACCTTATGGAACGCTTCCATCTGTCTCCGAGCTCTGTGATTTTGTCATCGCTATAAAACGCCGATTTCCTGTCAGATTTGGAGTCTTGATTTTGGAAAAGAAATCTCAACATGTGTTCAGGTACTCGAGCAAGCACTGCTGTTCAGAAGCACAAAGGACCGGGGTAGACTCCCCAGTCTTGTGTTGTCACAGCCATAGACCTGCCCAGTTCACAGTCTCTCCTCTCACACAGTTTCTCATTATCTCTTCTGTTACCATTTATGTAGAATCATATTTCAGTCCAGTCAGTTAGAAACAGCACTGTTGGAAGCAAACCAATGATTTGTAAGAAGGAATTAATAATTGGCAATTACCTCCCTAGAATATGATTCTTGATGCTTGTGGACAGCAGTTATAAGAAGTATTATTTGAATGTAGATTTATCACTCAAAAAATTGAAAATTTTGATAAGGGGTTCCAATAATACACTTAATTGCAGAAATTCTGTTCTGCTGCATAGTCACTGTGCCTTTTATTATATTGGTGTGTTTATGTGTATATAAGCAGATTTTAGCACCCCAGAAATGACATGTAAGTCCTGTCACAGAGCATTTGATGCTGGAGATGAAAAGCTGGGCCAGAAGTGACATGTTACTCATTGAAATGAAGGACATGTCACACACAATTTCCTCCTCGTGTCAGGTCGAGTTGCTTTGCCCCCCTGTCTGGCATGTGAGATGTGTCAATGGCAGTGGCTCCTGTCCCGTGCTCAACATCTGTCTGCAGCCTGCTGGTTAGATGAGCAAGTCCCCTTATCATCCCTGCCAGCTGCCTTCTGTGCTGCTTCCTGACGTTGTTTTACTACACAACAACACAGAGTCTGAGATTTAAAAGGCTGGAAATGGCTCCTTTATTTTTGGGATGTGTTTCCTTTTTATACTATTTAACACAGACCAATTCGATTGGCGACACAAAGGCAAAACCTCTTCACTCACATTGGTCAAAGGCAGTGCCCCTCTGAGGGTCACCCCCTGTCAAAGCAGAAAACCTGATATTTTCAGCATCCAGGGTTGCAATATGGGACACGTTGTGGGCTCTGCTCATTTGGCTTTGCTGGGCTGAACCTTTGGAATTCCCTGGAATTCCTCTCCATTCTTGCTGTGGGTTGGGCTGGGTCTCAAGCCAGTCACTTTCAGGATAAGGGAGGGATGTGCTGCCAGTCTTGCTTTCCTGCCATGAACAGATGTGAAATTTCTCATGGTGCTGAGATGGGGCTTATGAAAAACAAACAGAAATTTGCATCAAACTTTGGCTCGGCAATCATTTTGGGAGTGCAACTTTAATCTGGTCTAATTAGACTAATTTCTGTGGCTACTGAATTTTCAGCACATGTGTCTAAAGAAACATATTTAGGGAAACAGTAGCAAAACTTGCAGTTGTGAGAGCAGATGCAGCACCAGTCCATCTAAATAAGGGATAATGGTAGATTCTCAATTTGATACCGCTTTTGGAGAAAAAAAGATTATAGGATAAACAGCAAATATACTGACATAAACCCTTGCATTATGCTTGTTCTTTATGAGCTTTATTCTTAGATGCAAGGAGGAGATAAGCTGGGCCTGAGACTCAGCACCTTTTCAGCATCATTGTGGATGAGGATCAATTACCTGTGTGATTTCTTCGCCCATGAGGCCCAAGATGATATAATGTTCCAGCCAGAGTAGACATTTCCCCATCCTCCTGTTCTTCACTGCTAGAAAAGTCCTTTGGGAAATGTAATCCAAGAGTCTGAAGTTTTTTGGAGTCCTGTGTAAGAGCTCTTAGATATAAAATGTTGTTTCCCTGCTCCCAGGTAGGTTCTGAATGTTGTGATTGCACAGGGGCACTACGTGATGTTCCTGGCACAGAGTGGGAAAGATCTGGCAGTAACATACATCAGCTCAACTTCCTTGTGATATGAGTTTTTGTACAGTCACCCAGAGAGGGTGATGGGCATCTTTAATAAACCCTGAAATACATAAATAAATAAAAATGATCATCAAAACTGCCTGAAATATTAAAGAACGTTGATAAATAAATTACAACGTTTTCAACTTGGGCCCCTTTATGAAACATGTTTTTAAAATAGCTGCAAATAGCTGCAACTGTATTCCAACTCAAGGATTGGTTGGTGGATTTAATCTGCAATTTAATTTGCCTCAGAAAAATGCAACAGCAATGAGAAAGAATTGGTTGGTCAACTGGTGCCACAATATTGTATCAATGCTGGTGATCAGTCCAATTCTTCACAGGCACAAACATCACTGTAAAACTGGTGAATTCCTGAACTTCATTTATATTACCCCTGGTTTGTACAGTTACAAGTGATAGAATATTAGACCTTCTAATTCCTCCTCCTGCCCTTGCTCAGAACACCTGCACCTCCCATTCAGGGTTTTGTTGTGCAAGGATTGAAAAGAATCCCCCAAGCTTTGGGCAAGGGAATAAATAACTCTGTCATCTGTGAATATAAGTGAGAAGACAAGATAAAATGTCACCTGGGAATTATTATGCAAAATAGAAGGAATGCAGAGAGCAAAACAGTGTTAAAATTTAATTTGTGTGTTTTAATATTATTGTCTTTTTATGTTTTAAAGGCACAATATAAAAATAAATATGACAAAAGGATAAATGAATGTAGCATAATTAGCACGAAAATTGCGCCTAATTTGTTTTCTTGCTATTGCTTTGTTTGTATTATAGATGGCATGTGGCTACAGTAGAAAGTGAAATAACTCAGAATATTAAATGCTTTTAAGATTGTGCCATGGGGACTTTAATGTCTTGCTCCGCTCCCGTCTCTAATTTACTGATTTGGTGTTGTCAGCAATAAGCCTTGCACAAAAACGTCTCTGTGCCCCAGCTCTGGGCCCTGCTGGTTTCCTGCAGTGGAGATGGGATGGTTAAATGTGTGCAAATCAGATTCCCTCACTGTTCCCAGGTGGGAGCTGGCCCAAAACCCATTCCTTTAATTTCTGAGGGGCCAGCAAACATTCACACACTGGGAGCTGCAGCAACCCCGTGCTTGACATGACCTTTGACATAAACCTGAAAAGATAATTTGGTCAACTGTGTGATATTTGGGTATTATCCAGTGACCCCAAATTGGTAGCTGGGCATTACTCAGGACAATGTTTCCTTGTCCAAGGTAGTGTGTGTAGGGGCACGTTTTCATAAACACCAATTTCACACCAAAAATGATGATTCACTAGCAGCTCTCTGATGCAGGTCAAAATCTAAGGGTCTGTTTTTGTTTCAGGACTGCTCTGCCCAAACCCGCCTGTTAGAGGGACTGCACGTGGCAGATTGGGACAGCTTTGGTAGTGAGATAAATCAGTTCAGCTTAAGTTCCTTGTGGTATCAGTTTTGTAGAATCACCCAGAGAGGATGAGGGACATAAAACTCTCCATGAGACCTTGAGAAATCAGAGTCCATCTCTTCTCCCTTAGGCAGCATGAACTGTACCTAAAGAATTGTCAAGAGTAATTCATCATTCTAAGCTGTTCTTAAAAACCTAAAATGATTGGTAAGGCTCTAACCTTACAGTCTAATCCCATTCTTGATATTCTTGGCATTACAACATTTTTCTTATGCTCAACTTCAGTTTTCTCCGCAGCATTTTAAGTGCATTGTTCTTGTCCTGTGCACAGTGGCCAAGAATACAATGGAGCTCTTCCTCATCTTTTGTCTGAGGGTGCTCAAGCATTTTGTGAACTCTAAAATAAATTTATTCAACATATGCTGATCTCACAGTGCTAGATTTTTAACGTGGTGTCTAGACACTCTGGATAATTAGCATCTTTACTTATTGATAGGAATCAAGGAGCCACACAGACATGAGAAGATATTTTATTTTTTTTTTTTTAAGCCTGGAGTTGAATAATAGCTTGTCTGTGGTACAAATGGTATTGGGTTAGCTAACATGGATTTCCATGTTTCCTATAATGTGGCACCAACCTTGCTGCAGAGACATCTTGTGAACTCCTGGGGACTTCCAACAGGGAATCATTTGAAGTGGCTGAAAATCTTTTTTTTCTTTGCTCCTTCTCCATCCATGACAGGAGCAAGCCAGGGAGCAACTTTTTTATGTTTTACAGTCAATGTCACCCGCTGGCATTGACTCCATGGAGTAGGAACTAAGAGATGTGATGGAAATGGATTTGAAATATCAGGAAGAGTGTGTGGATGGAGCTTAAGCTCAGCACAGTATCCCACCTTCAGTTTCATTAATGATTTCCCTTTTGTTGAAAGTGACTAACATATCTGCTCAGTTCGTGAATACTCAAAGTGAGGCCTCAGAGAACTCATTTGTTGCAAAAAATTCAAACTCATTATTTTTAAGAAATTAAGCTGGATAATGAAATGATAATGTCGACGTTATTACCCTCCAACATCATAATTTTAGAATTGAACATAAAGTCTACTCCAATTAAAATTGTTGCATGGAACATAAAACCGGAATGCTGTGATACTGGAAACATTTAGACATGCACATAAGCATTTTTAAAAAGTTCCCAGGCACAAGAACAAAGCTTTTATTCATTTCAAGGATAAATCAGCTGAAGTGATCCTTGTACATTAAAATTACTGGTTGCACATTGTGCTAAAGAGGACACACTCATCACAGGAGGCTGAGCACAATAAACCAGAGAATGATCTGGCTCGAAAGAAAATGTAGCAGCATTTTAATAAGAAGCACAATTTCTTTATGAGCCCAAAATGCTAAATAAGTTAGCAGTGGGCTTTCATGCAAATGTTAAATCAGGAACAAAGACTGAGATGAGAAGCATCTATATATCAATATTACATACAAATTTCACTCTGTTCTCTGAAGTGTTACTCGTTGTGGCATAGTAAAGACCAACATCATCCCTGAATTGCAAACATGAAAGGCTGCATTTCCCACTGGAACTTGCTCTCACTAAGAATTAAGTTTTGTAGCAGAATCCTCGTTCCAATCTTACATTTTAAAGGGGAAAAAAAATGAGTAATCCTTGTCCAAACAACACAGCCTTTAATTTCCACGGGAAGGGCACTTTACAGAATAGAATATGTGTGGGTTTGTCTCCCTTTAAAATAAACCCTTCGTTTGCATCTCATCCACGGGAAAAGCAATCCTCAGGATGGCATCAGGGTACTCACGCTTAATTGAAGTGGGAGGGAGAACATCAGTCACCTGCAGGTGAGAGAGAAAGGTGGGAGTGAAAACCCAACAGAATGAACAAGCCTTTTGGTGTGTTCAAGGACAGGATCTGTCTGTCCCCACTCCTCACTCCCCTTTCTGTCTGGCACTTCGCAGGATCAAACCCTCTCAGTGCCTTTGCCAAGCAGGAATGTTCTGGGAGCAGCTGAACGTGGCTGCCAGCGCAGAGACCTCTGCAGCAGACGGCTCTCCCAGCTCCTTGATGTGTTAAAAGCTGGCAGATCAAATCAGAACTGGCTACTGAACTTTATATTAGAAGGGCAGCGAGTTTATGTCGTGTGGTCACTTTGGGATGTCAGATTCCTTCCTGGCGTCCTGAGTTGATGGTGACACTGAGGTGCCTCCCAGAGCAGCTCCAAGAGCCCCGGTCAGGTACAGGACGAGGCCAGCACCAGCCACAGGACAGCTCCAGTTCCCCAAGGAAAAATTCTCCTTCAGAATGCCGGAGCATTCCCCAGAGAGCTCTTTGAGGGTTTTTTTTGCTGCACACCTCAGCTCTAGTCCTTAGGAGCTGCCTCACCCCTCCCAGCAATCCCTTACCGTGCTCGGTGTGTGCCAGACAAGGGCACAAGTGCTCACTCCCTCCCTGCCTGATTTTTTTTCCCCTTACAGAAGCTCGGAGTGAAATTTGAGATGCCTTCTTGCACAACCCCCGTGGCAGTGGTGGAAGCATTTGTCGGCAAATTTTCCAAGCACTTTTGTGTTCTAAATAAATATTTCTTCCCGCTTTTTGAGCGTTGTTTGCAAACCTAATGCTTTCTGTCAGCTCAGATCGCTGCTGTGGTCCATCTTAGACCAGGAGAAGCATGGCAGGGAGCACAGATTGAAGCAGGATTTAGCTGTGTTTCCAGTTGGACACGGGGCAGAATGCAAACAAAAGCTGGAGCAGGATGTTTGGACTTCACTCGATGTGACAGCAGCCAGATACAAAATCTACCTTCAGATGTTGTAGCCCAGAGTAAATAATGAGACTCGCCACGAGCCTGACATTTATTTTTTTAAGAACCCTTTTCAAAGAGACAATCACTCCGACATGTGAGGGTCTGTTTCACCTCATGTTTGGAATAAATTGGCGGCGGGAGCCGTTGGCTTTGACAATTGTTTGTCACAGAGGTGTGAACTGCATCGGTATTTGTAATAATCAAGCTTTAGATTTCAAAACATCTGAACAACTACAAAGGAAAAAAAAGAAGCACAGCTATACTCCTGACTGGATCTTCAGGGAAAATATCCCTTCCTCCCAGTCCCCCGTACCTGGTTACTTTTTCTTGCCAGAAAATCCTTGGCATTTTGCACAATCCCAGAACTCCTTCCTGGGGAGGTCGACATCATTGATGATGACTTGTTTGGCACATAAAACCATTGGGAACCATGGCTGAAAAATATGATGGATCCCTAAAAGCAAAAAACTCAGAGAAGGAATGATCTGCTTTTCTGCTTTGAGAAAATAATGTTTGGCAGCGTGCACAGCAAGCAGCGGAAGGTGCTGCTGCCTGTGTGCTCTCTAACATTTGGTTTTTTTAAAGGAGTTTTAGCTGTGTGCTCTCTCTCATTGGGTTTTTTTTTCTCCTAATGAAGCTTCTGTACAGAGCATGAAATCTGTGCAAGAGCTTAAAGCTCCCCATGACCACAAGAGCAGGACCAAGCTGATTAATTCTGCTTGTGCAAAATATTCTCTCAGGCTGAAACTTTTATTCATGGAAAACTTGTGAGTGGCTGGGTGAGACACAGAAAGGTGCACACACTGCCCAGAAAGGTAATTATTTAAAGACCAGATATTAGGGTATCAGTCACACTATCTTTGCTCCTGAAGCCAGAGATACAGGAGAGGATAAGCAGTGTGGAGTGAGAACATTTTTTCAGCTGTTGTAAATAGTGCAGCAAACTGAAAAAAGCCTGAAATAAAATGAAAGGAACAGGGGCTGCTGTGAGTTTGCAGCTCTCCAGCTCTGTGTCTCAAGTGCTGTCCAGAGCACAAGAAGAGATTCCTGCCCTTGCCCCAGGAGTTCTCCCCGGGCTGCTGATGGACAGCCAGGGCACAGAGCAGCAGCAGGGATAAACAGGGACTTCAGCTTTGTGGCTGAGAATTCTCTCTGATCCCGTATTAATTGAAAATTCACAGGCAGGGTGGAGTGGCAGAAGCTCTTTTGGCTGCAGTTCTGCCCGAGTGAGAGGAATTTGGGATTTCTGCAGGTCCAGTGCTGAGGACTTCTCACTAGTTCAGGGCAGAGAGAAATTCTTGTCTTCCCCCTGCAACCCTTGGGGGTTTTTGTTCATGGCAAGTTAAATGCGAGTTAAAAGTGTGCCCAGGCAGCCAGAAGAATTCAGAGTTGTGTGATTCTGTGGCATTTCCCTGCAGGATGGTTAACTTCCCTAGACTCCTCTGAGACACCCCATAGCCCTGTGATCCTTTGTGCCTCTTGTTTTGTGACCCTCTGCTTGTGCACCACTCTTCCTTTCATTCGCCTCATCGTTCCTTTATTATCCAAAAATCATGAACCTCTCCTGCCAGAGAAACTCAATCCTGCCAAATCACCAGGAAAGGAGCCCATGCAACAGACAGACAAGCCCGCAAACAAGTCACCTACATAGTCTTAAAAATAAGCTACCTCTCCCTCCAAAAGCAATACAGGAAAGAAAAATGAAAACCTGCAAAATTTAGAGGGGGGTGTAGAGGGATGAAAGCAGCTTGTATTCACTTGAAATAATTTCATATTAATATGAAGGGGATCATATATTTTTTAGATTTCTTCAGGTTGCATTTTTTTAGCTTTGGGATTTGCCCTCCTTCCTCCACCAGAAACATAAAATTGGTTGAAAAAGAGAAAAAGAGAAAGCAATATTTTAAAGGTTGATGGAAACAATGACAGTTCAGGGCAGTTGAAATCCTGTGACAGACATGGTCAGAACATACAGGATGGTACACCTGAGTCTGACTGTGCTTAACTCAGCTTGAGCAGAAATTTGGGAACAGGCCATCATCTCTCCTCTACCTTCCATAAGACCTCCAAAATGGGGAAAACCACAGGAAAATATTAGTAAATGCAGTGTCGTGGAGCTCCCTATCCCCCAGGGAAATTTTTGCTTTATTCCCTAAGTGAAATCATCACATATTTAGCACAACTCACTGCATTTCCTCAAGAGGTAGAGAGGGCTGAAAAAACACAGAGCCTGAAGTACGTGCTGGCTCTCTGCAGCAGTTCACAGAAAAATCTTCACAACGTCTGCTCAGAGTAAATGACTCCCCTGGCCTTGTACTCCTCATCTAAACTGAGCATTAAATTCAGACTGATCTCATCAGCAAATGAAGGAACAAAACAAGAAAAAAAAAATGTCAGAAATGCTACGGCATGCTTAATTTAATTGGATTTTCTGTTCTGAATCAGGAGAATGAAAGAAACATTAGACAGAACATGCCCAAATGTTAAGGCAGCATGAACAGCACCATCTGTCACAATATTTCTCTAGTTATTTTTAATCTCTTACATAGTTAAAATTATGTTTTCTTAGTGAGGAGCATTATTGTAGAACATTTAACTATTATAAACAGAAGCTAAACTCTTCATTATCCCCAGGATCCATTAAAAAGGATAAATGACTGGAAGAGAGGTAATTGTACACTTCTCATGCTCTGCACCACTCGAGATTTGATAGAAATGTTGGAATTGTCATTTTAGGTCATTCTTGAAGCTCTAGTGAGTTTGTAATCCCTCCTTCAGGGCTTGCCACGCCCATGGATGTCAGGGAACCTCAGGATAAAATATCTTACAGAATGAACTGACTTGGAGGAAAAGATTCTCCTTAAGCCCTGAGTGGCTGCCAGTGACTGAGCTCAAAGAGAACAAGTTCTTTTACCCTTATTTTGTTTCTGTGAGTGTGTAAACCTGTTTAAATCCCACGGAACTTTTGGCTCAAAGGTCCTAAGTGGTCTGACCATCATCACACCCGTGAGAGGGCTCAGGAGAGGCTGAGGTGTGTAGCCCTGGTTTCGTGCCTGAAATGTTTTGGTTTCCTGAAATTCTTCTCCCGGGGAATTTTTTTGTAAACAGGAGAAATGTTTTTGTGACTGTAACTATGTTATTCATTCCTTTTCCTAGGAGGGACTTCTTCTTGATGTCCCTCTGCTCTGACCAATGTGAGTGAAGAGGTTTTGCCTTTGTGTCACCAATCAAATTATATAAAATAGTATATAAAGGAGACACATCATGTTCTTTGCTCCTTTTTCACAAGCAGGTTGTTTTTTGTTGATGCCATGTCTCTTTTGTAAGAATCAATATGGTTTGCAAACATAACTAATGTGGTTAATGCTTATCCAAGGTGGATGCTTATCCAATTACTGCCTGCAAAACAGTCATGGCACAAATGATCTGGAGAGCACTCCTGGCCATGCTGGAGTCAAGGTAATTTTTCTGTGTGCTGGGTGAGGTCAGGATTTTCTTGGAAGCACTTTACAGTAGCAAAAATGGCTGAGTCAGGAAAAGGGATGGGTTTCTGTTTCAGGCGAGGGCAAACCCCCAAATCCTCTTGGCAAACAAGCGGTGTTAAAAGATGAAATAACATTCCTTTGTAGAAGCAGCCTTTTAAAGCACACAACCAGCACTAAAAGGCACCAGTTTCACTTCTACATTAATAACCTAGTCAGGGATTTGTGGGGGAAACCCAGAGCACTGGGGAAAGTGTCTGTCAACAGAGCAGATGTTGAAAGCTGTAAGAGGCTTATATGGAGATTATATTCAGGATGTATTTCAGGAATACATGTATATTCTGTCTCCAAATTCTATTAGCTGATGAGTGTCCATCAGCTTATGGGCACTGAGACTCATCTTCGAGGCTCAGGCCACAGACCCTGCAGAGAAACAGAGCCAGGAAATGAGGAGGCTCCTCTACCTCCAACACCACTGGTGCCCTTGGACAAAAAAAACTTCATTTAAAACACTTGAAGAAGGAGAGAAACAGGTCACTCCCCTGCCTGCCCGTGGCACAGCACAGGAGTCTGTAAGAAGTGCTGGCTGATGAGATATGGAAAACTTGGAGTGGCAAATAGACCAATTTAATACGGGCTCCTCACTGCCCTGGGAGGTCACCGTGGGAGATGGGAATTTTGAGCAGTGTGTGGTTTGAAAAAAAGGGCAGCAGGACCGTGGCCCAGCAGCCACTGCTGAAATCCCACTGCAAGACAGAAGAGCAGATCAGCTACTCTGAATATTAACAGCCTTGAAAAAGCAGGAATGCAAGGAATAGGAGAAAGGGAAGAAGCCAGTTCATGATTTAGATGAAAAAGTTTCAAAGGAGAAAAAGAAGAGATGAAGAATAAACCAGTGTCCATTGTCTCACAATGAAAGTGCTGTGCTTTTCCTCTGCTGTGACTTGTTTACATGTTGAAGCCATCAGTTTGAAAAGCAGATCAAACCAGGAATTGTGTTGATTTGGTCTGCTTTTCCCTGCAGAAAGAAAACAATTTGTCAAATCATACTCTCTCTACTTTATCTTGGTTTGTCTCTCATTTCCCAGCTCAGTCTGATGCTGGAGTTTCACCAGGATGTAGCCTCTGACAAAAAACCCCCAAAAAACAACAAAAAACCCCCCCAAAAAACCCAACCTAAACCAAAAATTTTCCTTCCTTATGAAGATTGGGCATGGTTCATTTATATTCATCTATTCATCTCTCTATTGATAGATTATCATTATATAAACATTATCTTTCAATTCCACTGCTCCTCTGTAGCCAGAATGGTCAATGTCTATAGTGGGACGTTATAAAGTCTTATTAGGGCTATTAATTGTAATAGAATAACATTCAGTACCTTGTGACAGGTACTATTTAATAAAAAATCTTGACTGCTTAGATTTTGTGATTGATTTGTTATTCATGGTAGTAAATTGCAGACAGCTGCTGAAATAATAAATAGATCTGATTCATGTGATTTTCCTTTTTGAATCTTTTTTTTTTTCTTTTTGCTTGTATCTTCTACTCAGCTTCTTATTCAGCTTTGGCTGATTTCTGTCTCGTTATCTCGAACCGCTAAAATTAGACTTTATTCTTGGATCCCATCACACAATGGACAGATGCAGACCTCTGTTCTGCAGAAATATCTTGGGACAAAAGCTAAGGAGAACTTTTGTTGGGGTACTGAATACACACATGAAGGATGCTTAGACCTGGGTGGTGCTAAACCACAGGGTCAGGTGTGAATATTTAATATTTGGGCCCCACTGAATTAATTCAGGCCCATTACACACCGAGTCCTTTAAACAACACCCCGGCTTGCAGCAGGCACTGAAAAAACAGGAGAAAACTGAGATATTACGATTGGAAATATGGGGGTGCAAAAGACACGTGAGGCATTTATATTGGCACTTTGTAATGCTGAGTGGCTGATCTCACAATCTTGACGTTTCTCTGATGCTGAATTTTTTAATGGAGCTGTATGTTTGCGCATGCTTCCGAAAATGTAGTAAATGTTTTGAAGATTAAAAGGTAATCCCCTTGCTCCAAAGGCTTGCTGTCCAGTTTGAGGCATGATTAAATTCAGGTGACTGACAAGCTTTGGAAAGCTGGAAGATATGGGATTGGCTCTGGGAGATTGATGGTGGCTGCTGTGGGCGAAGGGTCACCAGTTGCAGTGGGGGGAAACTGAGGCACAGAGAGAGAAGGAGAGCACAGTGGGATTAACTACAGACCTGCACTGGTGCCTCTGTAACCCCCCTGTGTCTTCTCTTTTCCTCTCCTCGTGCTTAAAAACAGTTCATTTTCATCACTGAAACAGCACAGGAAAGGGATTTTTTTAGTAAAATGGATAATATTCCTTACAATGAAGCAGCCTTTACAAGAAATGCACTGATTTTCAGTGCAGTTGTCCATAAAACAAGAATTTCCTTGTCAGTACTGATTGGAGTTTCTTTGTTTTGTGGGAAAATCATTGACTTTAGGCCTGGAATCCTGTGCTGGGCAGGAAGAAAAAAGCAAAAGGGAAGGTGTTAAAAATCATAATTGATATGATTTATGGCAGTGTTTTTCCACATCATCGTTTAACTGCTGTGACATTCAGTCCTTGAAAAAAAAACTGTGTGGGTTTTAACACCTGAAGTCATGAACAGAAATGTTGGCTTGGTTCGGTTCTTTTTTAAATTTTATTTTAGAGCAGGAGAAAGATTTGCAGCACCTGGGAAGAACAATGCCTTTGTTAACCACACAAAATATATCACAGAGGAAGCAGTTGTAAAAACATAATTGGAAAAGGCCAAGAACATGATGGAGGTGACTTCAGCAGGGGAAGAGGAAGAAATTCACTCCTCTGCAGTCCACGTTCCTGGTCTCTCTGTTGAGGTGTGGAATGAGTAAGGCCTGCACATTTCTGCCCATCTGTCTGCTGAAGTGTATTAACTCCTATTGCAGGAGCCACCACACACTCAGCAGATGGTAACAGCTCCCAGTCACTCCTAATTTAATTCAGCTTTGGACTGATAACCCTTAGAACTTAGGTTGGAACTTAGAGGGAATCTTTTGTTCGTTGAGCCAATAAAAGCACAAAGGCCTTTAATGTTACCAGTCTCCTGAACTGTTCACTGCCATAGACTGTTTCTACCAAACTTTCCTTTTAATTTTTTTGGGGAAAAGAAACACATTGAACCGCATCACACTGCACTGATGGAGGTTTGTAAGGGTCAGTGAAATTTTCTGGTGGGTTCGTTTTGGTACCTGGAGCAGTGTTCCCCGTGTCTGTGGGCATCAGGAGCCTGTTCTGGGGTATTTTTTATCAGTAACGCTCCCTGTCCCCCTGCACAGCCAAATCCAAGAGTGTCAGGAGGTCCTTACTGGGTTTTACTGGGTGGAAAATGTGTACCAGTCTCCTCAACACGGCTGAGAGCACAGCAGAGCAGAGCAGCTTATGAAGCTTATGAAGCTTATGAAGTCAAACCCAAAATTCAGCCAAAATTCTGTGCCTTGCCAGGTCTAATTCTGGCATCCACACTGGCAAATACCTGGCTTATGAACTGCTCCTTATCCTTGGGAAAGGTTTGTTCAGGCCATATTTCACACAAGAGACACACCTCAGGAAGCTTGTGGCAGCCCAAGAGGGCACATTTGTATAGAATAAAACACTTTGGTGTCCATATACCAGCTCTGCTTCCAGGACTGGGTGAAAAATGTTTTTAATTTGGACCCAGTCTGGCATGCTGCAAGATATTGGAGACCTACAAAGGTGATAACTGGAAATGAATTGCATACCATTGGTAGAAATCCAAGTGAAGTTGCCTATGGTTTTTGGGGGTTTTTTTTGTGGTAAACAAGATGAGAATTAAGTCTTTAAGATTAATATCCATTATGTCTATGATGTGCCGAAAGCTTAAAGATGAGAAAGCAGCCATCCCTCTTAATTGCTTAAATTTCAGACTGTTTAGTCTCCTTCTAAAGGAAGAAGTGCTGTATTGCAGTGAGCAATATCATCTTCACATCATTTCAAGGATCCTTTGATGAAGTTCTGTGGTGTATTTAAAGAAGGAGCATGGAGACCTCCAGGAACCTGTGAGAAATCACTGCAGCATCATCGTGGTTACCCCTGTTTGGGCCGTGGTTTTGGTTGTGAATTGAACTTTGTCTGAGTTTATCTTCTGCTTTAACCACCATGACAATATTTGATATCAAACAGGAGAAAAGATTTGTCTAGACCTATTAGCTGGATCTATATTTTATGAAAATAGCACCCCACTTCAAAACACTTTTACCCCTCCAAGAGCTTTTGCATTAATAAAATGCCAAGTATAAAGAGCATTCAAATGCCTCAAGCAGCCCTTGATATTAAAAAGCCATATTAGCAGGATTTTTTTTTTTAAATATGTTTCCAGTACTTATGGGCAATCTTAGCATTTCTGGTTCTCTTTAACAGTGAGTTTCAAGGCACCTACTTAAACTTTTGGGGATGTTGCCCTGAGTTCAGACATAGCATTATTCTGTTTAATGGTAATTTTTATTCTGTGTGAAGGAGTTCACTGGGCTTCTTTTCGCTTCCTTTTAACAACGCAGCACCCAAAAGCACCGCATTCTTCACGTAGCTGGACGGAAGCTGATATTTTCCATGAGGGGTGGAAGATTGATTGTACAGACTTTTTTCGTTACATTTAAAGCAGACCACAGTTTGGTGCACCCATGACTTTGCTCGCTCTCGCTGTGAGGAGTGTAGGGATGTTAATATTCACCATCTGCTGTAACGTGTGCGTGGCAAAAGTCGCTTGCTCGTAGTGTCTTGCCAACAAAAAAAAAAAAAAA